>OY796880.1:22678218-23055828 GCA_963680785.1 Diplosoma virens | reverse complement strand
CTGGTGAAACATGTATATTCTGAAAATCATCATATGGATTGGAATAATTCAAAAATTTTGGCAAAAGAAACAGATTATATAAGAAGATTTTTGGAGTCCTTTTTTATTCATTTAAATAATGATACTTTTAATGATAAAACCAATTGTTTTTATCCAACTGCTTATTATAATTTAAAATTTTAAATCCGTTAGATGTCGTTTTAGATCACAAATGTACTTTTAATATTTTTTCTTTTTTTGCACCACTGTTGTTTTATTACGGATGATATTTGTGTTTTGCTTAATCTCCTGATGAAGGTTTACTGAAGCATAGTACACCGAAACGTTGAGTTTTAGTTATTGTTTTTACTTTTTAATAAAGAATTAACGACAATTTAACTCAGATTTTACCAGAAGAGCATGAATAAAGATTTTAAAAATCAAGTTTTGTTTTAGCCACAAATGAGGACATGGATTTAAACTGCATCATGTTTCCAGTTGACAGTTGCAACTGAAACAGATTCAATTTACTTTGAAAGGCTTTCACAGCATTGAACAATTCTGGGAGTAATTGTTCACGACCTTGCAACTTCATGCATAAGTTATTTAAATGCTGTGTTATATCAACCAAAAAGGCAAGGTCTAACAACCAGTCATGATCTGATAACAGCTTTACAGCACTTGCACCATTCCTGGTTGATAATGTTGGATTTTTCTCTTGCAAAAATTTTTCTATTTCTGCAACAAGACCAAAAAAACGTTCCAACACCTTCCCTCGGCTTAACCATCGTACCTCCGAATGGTAAATCAGATCTTTATATTCTGCATTTACATTTTCCAGAAACAACTGAAACTGCCGATGTTTCAACCCTTTTGCACGTATTTCGTTCACGCATTTCACGACTAATTCCATTACATGCATCATTTTTAGAGTCTTAGCACAAAGTGCCTCTTGGTAGATGACACAAGAAACAGTAAGAATATCTTGCTCAAACTTTGATTCTCGCAAATGCTTCTTAAGGAGCGAGACTGCACCATTTTCTTTACCAGTCATTGAAGGCGCGCCATCTGTCGTCAAACCAACTAATTTTGACAGTAGCAAGTCAGGAACTCGATCGCGGAGCAGTTTCAGCACTGCTTCTTTAACATCTAATCCACGTGTTGTGCTATGAAGAGAAACGAGTCCAAGAAGATCTTCATGTACAGACAGAGACTCTGTTACACCACGGATAAACACTAACATTTGCGCAGTGTCTGTCGTGTCACTGCTTTCATCGAAAGCCAGGGAAAAACATTGAAACTCACTTGTTTTTGAAGATAATTGCCCTGATAAATCTTTACTAATGTCTTCTATTCTTCTTGCAATACTGTTTCTGGAGAGGCTGATGTCGTCAAACAGGCGTGATTTGTCTGGAAGCATAACCTTTGCAACCTCCTGCATACACTTTCTTACAAATTCGCCATCTGAAAGGGTCTGGCAGAACGGGCAATTTTTTCTGCAATCACATATGACGCAATTACAGATCTTTCATTTTGCGCGACAAACTTAGTAAATATATTTTGCTGCGCAAAAAGAGAGCTTTTTAATTTCGTTACCAAATTCTCCCTTGACTTTCCAATAAACTCAGCATATTTTGCTTCATGTAATGTTTCGTAATGTCTCTTCACACTGAAAAGTTTTGACGCAGAAACATTTTTTCTACAGATCAAACACAATGGTTTCTCCTTTCATTCAATAAAAAAGTAGTCATACGTCCATGAATCTTAAAACATTCGTGCTGGCTCATTTCTTTTTCTTTTGCTCATTGCTTCCGCACTAAAAAGGCTAAAAATAACCTACAAGCATGAATGCAAAGCTCAACTACAACAATCGTCTGTCTATTCACCACAATTCTACACAACTAAAATGAAATGTACGGTGTTTTATGGTGTTTTACAACTGCTAGCTAAGGTTTTTTAGCACCATGACCAAGTAATTACACAACGACTTCTGTAACTGTTTTTCGAACGTCTACTACACAACTATCCATTACGTTTTTATTCTATATCATTCTAAAGCTGCGTTTACCAATCAGCGAAATTTTTAGCATTGTTACGATTATTTCGCAATAATTCAAAACAATGGTAAAATTTTTCGCCAAGGCAAATTCGCCAAACGGTAAATGCACCTTTATACGTTTGTTATTTACAAAATCAAATTAATGCATTTTGAGCGTGTGACTTCTAGAGCATATTTTATAGCTGGCGCAAAACTAGTCTGTGGTCTCGCAGGTATTTCAGTTTCACACCTCACACGTCTTCAATCAGGATAGACGTGCAAAAACTGTGAAAACCAGAGACTAATTTTACTAGTACTGTCCTGCAGCAATAAAATATGTAACGATATTTAAAATTGCATTGTAGCATGTTTATAAAATATGGCAAGAGCTCGCGTGCCACTTTCAATGTTGTCGCGTGCCACGTGTTGGACACCTCTGGTTTAAAATCTTACTCAGGATACCCACTGGTTGAGTAACACTTTATATAGTCAATTAATCATAATAGTAATCTCAAATATAATAAAAAAATATATTTTGAAATTATGCGTCTGGCATGCAGGTTATATATAAACTTAAATAGGGAAATTTAACACATAAATAGTTTAATAAAAAACTCTGGTTAAGTATGCAGTCTACCCGGATTTAGTATGAATCATACGAAAAAAAGAACGAAGTTAAAAAGAACCATCAAGAGTTAAAAAGAACTGAAAAAAACAGATGGTAGACCGCATATTTAACAAGAAGTTTGTTAGTAGACTGCATACTTAACCAGTATTAAAACTTAGATTCTGTATTAAATTAGTATAATGTTTGCAGAGTACTTCGTCGTGTTGTTTTGTTGATTTCGAACACTGCGTTGCTGGAAGCCAATTTTGAAGCAAGCAAGCGGCAGGCAGAAAACGCCTCTCGCACTGCCGAGGTGGGTGAGTGATCGCTTGATCTTCGGCGAAAGGTTGCTTTACGATTGCATGCTTGATAAAGTTTAATGCTAGTATGTAAAAAGGGCTGGCAATCTGCGGCCCTTCCGTTTCTTCCACTTATTTGAGATTTCAGTTTTAATTTGACATTTAAACGCAGAAAAATTTTTTTCCCGTTTTTTAATTTAAAGTGAAGACCTTTTTTAGTCTTTCCTTAATGGGAGGTGTTCGAAGAACCTTGTCGGGTTGTGACTTAAAATAGAAAATCTGTACGCCCCCAGTAAGCATTGCATTTTTTTTATTTAGCTCTTGTATTAAAAAGGTTGCCAACAAAGTATAAGATATGATGGATTTTTCTGTTTGTGTGTTCCTCATAGCAAATCGGTATTGCAGGAATTGATGAATCGAAACGAGAGCGGTGACGCTGCCGATAGCGACAATGTAAAGAAGTTGAAGGCAGAAAACGACGAATTAAAGAAAGAACTAGCTATAACAAGGAAAGGTAATTCGACCAGATAGAGTGCTTTGTTTTTAAAATGACTTTTTCGATGATTAGCGGTCTTTGATGTCACAAATTCACGTATTTTCGAACTCTGTATCCTTGGTATTTGTCTAAAAGTTTAACTCAATAAAAGCAATATTTGTCTTAAAGATAATTTAGAATGCCAGTAATGAATAAGTGGTGCTGCAAAAAAAACTTAAATTGTGTGATTTTTCAAGTCATTTTGATAATACAGTAATATATCAAAAATTAAGCTTGACGTGATAGATTTTGAATTAAACATCGTTTTATATTTTACGTAAACAGTGACGTAGGTGCAATGGCGCATCGTTGCGATCTTTCGAAGCTGTTTGACGATCTATTGAGATCAGCAAACCTAAGTAATTTAATATCTGTTGAGTAAATTAGTATTGTAATATCTAATCAGATCTGCAAACTGCCAAGGCCGATGTTGAAACAATGAAAACTCAAGCTGAGTCGACAAACCGTGAGTACGATCGCTTGGCTGCCGAAATGGCAAAATTACAGAACCAGTCTGGTGAGAAGAGCAAGAAAGACGAATGAAGAGTCTCTTAGAGGAGTAGCATGGTATAGTTAATCGATGATTGTGTAACGAGTATAATATATTGATGTGTTTGTTTCTTGTATTTTTGATAGTCGCAACCAAAGGTTATGAAGTGTGGTTTTTGTTTACTTTTGCTTATAGAGAACATAATTTCAAAGATGCTGAACTGATAAGAGTCCCATTATTTTTAAGTAAAATTCGTTAAGTTGACCACTATTCAGATGGTCTCTTGATGTGCAATCTCCGCAAGTTTTTGAACTCTGATGCTGTGCTTAACTACTTGAATCGGTGTTGTAGTGATTGTTTTTTAACGGAAACTGCTAGACTCAAAATCAGTAATTATGATGTCACAAAGTAACCTGCGTAATATTGTTTAATTGATTTTGCTGGCAATAAATTTAGCATCAAATTTTTTCTAGAAGTAAGGAGGCTAACAATAGTTGCGAGTTTTTCGTTCTTATTGATATTTTAAGCAAGAACAAGTGATTGGACAATTACTGAATGCAGTATGGCTTGACATTTACAAATCGAACATCTAGTCAGAGATGGGCATTTTTTTTTTTAGCAAAGCGCAGCGCAATAAGCGCAATGTATTGTTGATTTCACGTAAAGCGCAGCGCAACTTGCGCAATTTTGAAATTCATCTAAAGCGCAATGTAGATTGTTAAAAAACTGTATCAACCGCGGCGCAACCTGATTTAAATCAATTATGACGTAGGCTGATGTGCTTTTTTAAATCATAAGCGCATCCTAATCGGTTTTTCAATCCCCTACATTGAAAAACAATAAAAGTGTATTGCGCGTTAGTAAAATAGGACTACATAAAGCGCAAATACTTTTTTTTCTCGGTGCGCAGCGCAATTAAGTGCAACTTATAATTTTTTAACCAAGGGCGCAATTGCGCTTCAAGTTGCGCTTTGCCCACCTCTTCATCTAGTGAAATTGATTTGAAAAGAAGACATTACGTTGAATTGATTTCAGCTGAATATGGCTCGACTCGATTCAAATGTTAGCCTTTCTTTATACTCCAAATGTAGTTAAACATTTTCAAGGTTATCTCTAAACTATAGTATAATTATATAGCATCATTTCCGTTTTTCTAAAAATCAGGAAAACTGCTAGGTAGCGTATACAATTTTCTCAAAAAAGTTCTAAAACCAGCTTTACTGCAAAACGCAAAATTATGTTTTTAAAAATTCCAAACAATTTGTGTGATTCCACATTGTAATGACGTTTTAAAAAGTAGAATGAATAACTTAAAAATGGTTTCAGCAATAAACAGTCCTCGATAAAGTCAGCTTAAAACTTGGAGAAAAACTTTATATTGTCAGTTTGGGTGAGTTTCTCACAGTTTTAGGCTATGATATTGTAAAGAGGGGTAAAAAATTGTTTCTACTTTTCAACCCTCTTGTAGCAACAACATTAAACTAAAATAATTGATATCAAAAAACTTCAATGAAGCAAATGTTTTTCATGTGTACCGTGGTTTTTGCTGCAAACATTAATGGAGACCCAGTCATGATAAAAAGCAAGACGGTTGACCACAAAGAGCAAAGCCCCCTCCTTCATGTTGATGAACAAACCACGATTTTTTTATAAATTGTTCTTAAAATTAATTTATAGAAAGCCAGTAAATCAATACATTTTATCTAACTTGGTTAAGAAGCGAATTTATGTTAAGAAGAAAGCAATCGAGCAAGTTTTTGCCTCGCGAATCGTGGGTTGCGAAAAAATGTTAAAGTTGCGTAATTTTTTCATTTTAAATTGATAGCAAAATCATAATTTTTTTTTACAAAACTAAACGAAGATACATACTTGCTTTAGCTTTCACTTTGCATTTGTAGAAAAAACACAAAACAAAGGCCTGTATGTTTGATCGCAAAAACTTGAGAAGTTATTTATTTGTAGCCTATACTAAAAAGTATAATTTGCGGACCCCTACTGGTCTAGGTTGGTTGTCTAGAGCAGTGTTCTCCAACCTTTACAAAAAGCGACCCAAGTTAAAGAATTTATTAACAATACCAATACACGCGACCCCAAAGCAAATACAAAATGGTTGAACTACAAATTTAAAATGTTAATAGCTATAGATCAGCGGTTCCCGAACTTTTTTTTCAAGGCGCCCTTTGAAAACTTAACAATACTCGCGGCGCCGTAATGAAAAAAAGGTATTCAGTTCAATTACTTCTTTGAACAATCTTTTTTTCTCCGAAACTTAGTGTTCTCTAAAAAAAAAAATCTTCACTTCGATTTCATCTCTGATTTCCCTATTTTTCTCCGAAAATCAGGGTGTTCTCTAAAAAAAAAAGGTCTTCACTTCGATTTCATCTCTGATTTCCCTATTTCCATTCCAAAGTCAGGATGTTCTCTACACATTTTAGCTCTGGAATTTCAAGTGCAGAATTCCAGTAATAAAGCGACCCCACAAAATATTCAGGCGACCCACAGTTTGACGAACACTGGTCTAGAGCAGGGCTTCTCAAACTTTTTTGTTCTGCGTTCTGCGACCTGCGGTACATTTTGGGACCTTTTTGAAATTCGCAAAGCATTTAGACCAGATTTGATTTTCACCCCCAAATTTAGCTGTTTTCTAAAAAAAAAAAAGAAAAAAAGATCTTCACTCAAATTCTAGCTCCGAATCGTCTATTTTTGTAGCTAGTTCGAACTCAGTGTTATTAGTTGACTTAAGGACTCAAATCGACTCAGAGTTTTTCTACTAAGAACTTGAGTCAAGTTTGAGTTCGACCGGAAGTCCTTTAAAAAAATTTGCAAGTGAATTGTTCAGCAACAACTTCTAATTTATTTTTATCATTTTATTTTATCCTTATATTTATTCTCCTCTACGCTTGCAATGAAATAATAACAGTTTGAGCAGAGTATACCGTGCAATAAATAAGATAGGAAAAAAGATTGCAAAAACAGCATTGCTGCGTCATTTTAGTCTTAAACTAAGTTTTGCAAATTTTTGCTGAAATAAGTAACACATTTTAGTTGTGCTCGGCAGTGATGGCCTTACAAAAAGGGGGGCCTGGTGCAAGAAAAGTAAGGGAGCCATTATTTAGTGTACTAAAAAAAGGTAGCTGAGCCATTTTTAGTGTATGAAAACAAATTGATCTCTAAAAATAAAAAGTCTTCAATTTAGGAGGGGCCATTATTGTGGGATCTAAAGCATGGAGAGGCAAAGAGATTATTAAAAAAAGGTCTTCAATTTAGGGGGGGCACTATCGGGTGTTCCAAAGCATGGAGAGGCACTTTTTACTGCCACAAGACATTGTGATTTCTATAAAAAAAAGAAAAACCTCTATACTTCCCCAAGCACAAGTGACAGCAACCTGACGAGCAGAAGCCGAGCTTGCTGCTGATCTTTGAAATTGTTTCTTTTCTTTTTGACATGCTATCGACGCCCTGGTGCTACTACGAAGAAATAGAGCAATGTTTTGTGTAAAAGGGGACCACTTTTTGATGTATTTTAAGGGTGGCCTGGTGCGGCCGCTCCGTTCGCATCCTATTAAAGCCATCACTGGTGCTCGGTGTCCTGAATCTGTAAGTTGAGCGAAAGCTAACGGGATTTGCTTTATATTTTGTATAAACTGGTAGGTAGCCTATACTTTGAAAAAGCAAAATTTGAAAAACTAGTGTTTGTGTGTCAATTTATGTTTTGTGAAAGGGTAATTTGCAGCAGATGGAGCCTCACTCTAAAAGATTTTAACAACTGATTAGAATCGTCACAATTACAACAGGAAAGATTACAGTATAACACTGAAAGTGAAAGTAGCTTTTATTGCTATAGTTCTAAATTGTAGGAAACGAACTAGGCTAACATTGTTTTTGCTAATTTGCACTGTCGTAGTAGTAGTAGTTTGTATTTAGTTGCATCCAAAAGAACAATTGATAATAATTGAAGACGAAATAGAGCAAAGATTGCAAATAGGGAGACGGCAACTAAACGATATACGTTATAACATGCACAAAAAATTGTGCATGGTCACCGCACCCATTTGTCACCAGTCATCACACTGTTGATTGATTTTGACCGATTAAACAAAGCTTTCAATAAATACATCTGGACATCTTTATTTAATTTAAGAATATGCTGTCAGAAGAAGCAGAAGTAAAACGACTCATAGGCTATACTGAATACAAGTATGGGGCTTACATCCAGTGATGGGATTCAACATTTTAAGAACAGGTTCTCTTTTGTATCGAACTCGCTAATTAGGGTGTTCTCTAAAAAAAAAAAAAAAGGTCTTCACTTCGATTTCATCTCTAATTTCCCTATTTTTCTCCCAAAATTAGGGTATTTTCTAAAAAAAAAAAAAAGGTCTTCACTCAGAATCGTTCTTTACACTCTGAACAAACATCTGCAGCAGATTGAAACTGTTACATTAAACACAGAGATATTGAAATACATAGATTACGTAAAGTTAAAACCGGGTTCGCTAAACGTGCTGAAATTCCAAGAACGGTTTCGCTAAACGTGCCAAAATTCCAAGAACGTGTTCGCGCGAACCCGTGCGAACCCCCTGAATCCCATCACTGCTTACATCTCTAAATAGTGTTAGAGAAGAAAAACCTCAAAGTGTCATTTGTTTCCAAGTTCTCTCCAATTGCTTATAAAACTCTCAAAATTAAAATTGCATTTCTCCTTACTCAAAATACTCGCAAAAAAGATTGGACATTTTTAAAAAGCACTGAAGTTTCTCCAGGAGTAATCTGAAATTAAGGAATCTCCAAAATTATGACACAAGTTTAAATGTAATTAATGCAAACTTTTTGTAATTTTCATCTCTTGCTATAGCGGAAGAAAACAAATCTTAAAAGAAGCTGAAAAAACCGTGTGTGAAAAAAATTGCCGAAATTGTGATAAGAAAAGTAACTATCAAGAAAAGAGTCGGCAGCATGGTCGATCAGTTGAAAGCATTATGATTTAATGGCGGACCTTATCGAGTCACCGTTCAAAACCTATTCACACCATTCTGTGGTGTTCTCGGGGAAGATGCTTGATGGCACTTTCCTCTGCTTGGCGGTCCTAGCAACCAGCTCTAAAATTTTATTCATATCTCTAATAAAAAAATAAAAACTAAAATAGAAAATTTCGACCAGACAACAATATCTTGGCTTTCCAGAAGCAGATCGAATTAATCGCTTCACAGTTGCCTTCAATATAGTGTCTACGATGCTTTCCTGTGAGTTAAGAAGATAAATATAGAAATTAAAAATAAAAAAATTATTATCACTCTCAAACAGTACCCAATTAAAAAACCAAGTTGGCTTCGCAACAAGGCTTTTTTTTATCAAAACTACGCAAAGAAATCTTCTTGAATTGAAGAATAAAATAAGATGTCTGTCAGAAATTTTTCCACAAATAGACAGGCTACACAAAAACAAACAATGTTAAATTGTTGCATTGAATTTTATTATTTAATACTGTTTTGAAGTAAATAAACATGTACGTTCATATTAAGCTTGGTTTCCAGCGTTGCGGAGACTACAATAGTATTTTTTGCAAGGTAAACCACATGGCGATTTCGTTTCTTTTGCTGTAACTTATTGCTATCATCTTGTGCATGAAAAGGTCATGAACCCCCGAAAATCACTCTGTGGGGTTGGAAACCACTGAGTTAGTTACAAAGAAAATTGTAAAAAAAGCTATGGTTTTTAAGAACGGACGCAATCTTTTCTTCACTCTATAGATTATAGATTAAAATTCGTTAGTTTTCTTGTTGATTTTGGAAAAAGATTGTAAAACTTATTAGTGTGTAAAACTTATTTGTGTAAATAGCGTTCTTTGTGTGAATTGATTGTAATTTTCGCAGCATTCTTCTTTCGTCCAAACTTTACCAGCGGTTCTTTCTCGAATTTAGTGTTCTGCATGTTCTGGGCAAGCCTCTGCCGGCAAACCTCTGCCGGCAACTTGCACGGAAATAATCTGATTTTAAATTATCGGAAACGCAATCGTCTAAAAGAGCTCTCCGACTGATGGCAAAATACATGAAGCTGTGTCGCTTTCCAACAACTCAAAGCAATGTTCAGGGATACATTTTTTTAAAAAATGATAGAAAAATTTTACATGTTGAGTTTCAAATTTTAGTAAATGTTTAAGCCAATTTCAATCGATAAATCGTGACGTATGTTGTGTTTTAAACTCTTTACTTCATAAATATCGGAAATAATTTTGTCGAGGTGAATGAAATGAGGCTCGTTGATTGCTTTGTTGATGCTGTCTTTTGAGTGATAGGTTATGTTGCGATGCTTTTCATTATTCAGTTAACTAGCCGAGTATAAGAAATTTCCTGTAAGTTTGTTGGTTAATGCAATAACTGTCTTTGATTTATCACGATCCGCTTTTCTTCGAAAGTTGACGATTTTTTTTGCTAGTTTTTCGAAACATTTGAGGATAAAATTCGATAAATTAATAAATCCTTGTAATTTTAAACCCGAGGTTTAAAAAAAATTCCGCCATTTCTGTGTTGATCAAAATTTTTTACAAAATAACTACTAATTGCTTTATCGGTGTGTTTAATAATTTGTGTTTTTCAGCAACTTTTTGCATATAGGAACCAATATTTTCTTTTAAAATGTCTGTGTTTTTTACAATGGGGGGAAAATCTCGGCAGTAATATTTCAAATTTTTCGGGGTGTGAATATTGACGATAAGAAATTCGTATAATTCTTTCTTTTTTACTCCTTCCAGAATTCGATTGAAAGAAAGCTGGCGTTTGAGTTGGACACACTTTAACGTTTTCAAAAAAGAAGCAATACCTGGTTGTTTTTTATCTTCAACCACTCACATTCTCGAATCGACACCACTCGAAATCCTTTTGTGGTAAGTGGTTGTTTCTTCTCTTTGGTCATTTTTCGAATTGCAGCAAAAGGAATTTTTCTTTTGGGGTGTGTTTCTTTGAGGCTGCCATCTGGATTTTGGTTTTGTTGCAGACATCGCAACCGTGCCAAAGACAACCATCAAAGTCGTAAACTGTATTGGTTTGCTTGCAAAAGCCATCAACTTTATAATTGCATTTCGACACATACCGCTCTCCTACATTAAATTAAGTTTGAATAAAAATTTGTTCTTTTTTTCTGTACGTAACAGAGCCACTGATACGACAACAAACCGTACTTGGAGCAAGGATCAGGTCGATAATGTTCTGTTTCCTTTGTACCTGCAAAAATATCCGGTCGGATTGTTGTGGGCTATAGCGTGCAAATAGAGTGAATTTGCATCGAGAACGAGTATTTTTTTTTGTTTCCGGATTTATAGCTTTGTGGCTTCTTATTCTGGTTTCCCCTGCTGCAGCATATCAACAAAAAACAATACTTAGTCTCCCTGTTAGTTGATGTCGCAACGTTTTGTACAAATCACCATGTTTTTTTAGGAAATAGGCAAAAAAGAAATTGTTTTCTCAATTTTTTTTCATCATTTGCAATTTCGCAACCTCGCTCACCAAAAACGCCCTTTTAAATATATCTAAATGTTCCTCTTTGTAAGGGGATTAATAAATTTTCAACTGCTTAGACGAACGAAATACAGTCCAAAAGATTATAGTAAATTAACATGTCGCGCAAATTCTGCCAACCTTCTTCTAACCACGTTTTTTGAACCAATCCACATTCTTCTGTTGTATTATTGTTTTTTGTGAGATTGGAATAAAAGGCTTCGTGATCCGGCAAACCGCTTTCTAATTTTTCCAGGTTGTCCACGAACTCGTAGGGAAAATGAAATTTTTCCTGCTCACTTCCGTACGCAATCAAAAACTTTTTGTATAAAAAACCGGGTGCAAGGAAGTGTTTTATGTCCAGAAACCGTAATGTCGATGTTGATGCAGAATACATGTTAGCTTTTTTAATAACAAAATCAATTTGCTCCAGCAGGTATGCAATCAAAATCAGCTTGACGAGATTAAGATCATAGGATGAGGAAACCCAAGCACTATCAACTCCTTACAGTATGAATCGAATTCTTTAAATAAATTTTCTTTTCTTACATTTTCACTCTTACGTTTTCTAAAGCTTCAAGGACATGTTGGAATTTTTCCTTGAGAAGTTGATAAGCAGAAAGTGATATTGCTTCCAATTAGTTAATCAAATTTTAAACCAATTCCTTTTCGTCACCAGATGTGATAAAGCACTTCCTTCTTCGAAACCGAGGACATTCGACGCAATTCTCACACTCATTGGAACATGGCTGACTTCAAAGACGAGTTTTGGGTCGTTTTTCGGCAGATTTTCACGTGCCAAGTAAGCTTCGAAATTGTAGCATGCATGCATGGTGATAAAAGCGATCTGCCTGGGGACACATATACCAATCTGCTCCAGTTTCTTGAAGATTGTGTAAGGGTTGCGATGAATGCCTTCGGGGAAACTTTCACGAACTGTGGTCGTGCACGTTTGGTGTGCTGGTAGTAATTATAGTTTTGATACTATGATTTATTGCAATGAACACATTGATAGACGTGACAATATTTTTCAAAATCGGTAATTAAGCTTAAATGATTTTCATATACGTTCAGTTTCATTGTTTGAGGATATAATTCGCGGCTGTGCTGAATCAATTTGGCTTTGTTTTCTTTCACTTCGTATGCAACAATATTAAGCTGGTAAAAATTTTCAAGATCTTCAAAATCAATTAAGTTAATTCCTGCAAATTTGTTAATTTCAAAATATCTGCAATATTTGTGAAGTAATTCTTTTGCAGCACGATTACAAAGATGGCGGTCAGAACCGCGGAAAACAGCCAGACACCTGAAGAAACAAAGATTATTTTCTGTATAAACGTTCTCAAGTCCGCGATTATTCATAATAAAAGCAGGTAATTTGATAGCTCCTCCTAATGGCACGTCTTGCCAGTGATTAACGCAAAAGGTGATGTTCGATATCTGAACTATCTTTTACTTGGTATCTGGTCGCTTTATGTTTCTATAAAATTCTCTTCAGCAATGGAGTTCAAAAAGTCGAGCAATTCTTGTCTGTTACTAATTAACAAAGCAGTTTTTAACATCAAGTAGTTGTTATAAGAAGCAGAAAGAATTTCAATTTTTCTGTTTCAATATTTTTTAATATATACGCCAAACTGTAATTAATTTTAAACCGATTTTTTTGCTGTTTCAGAATGATTTCGACAATTTTTTGAATTAAACTCTTTCAAATTGTCGGCAGCGTGGTCGAGTGGTTAAAGCACCGGACTGGTGATCAGCATGGTCGTGGTTCAAAACCCACTTACGCCATTCTGTTGTGTTTTTGGAAAAGACACTTTACGGCACTTTCCCCTGCTTGGTGGTCTTGACAAGCAGTTCTAAATTGCAGTAATATCTCTACTAACTTACTAGCGGACAGCAATATCTTGGCATCTCCGGAAGCAGGTCGGGGTAATTGCTTACCCTATGTATAGCGCCTCCGTCGCTTTCCTGCGAGTCAGAAGGATAAATATAGAGATTAAAATAAAATAAAAAAAATCTTTATTGCAATAAAAATTAAATATGCTTTGCACTTTGCTATATTCTTGGTAAAGCTTCGAATATTTGACAAATATTTTTTAATAATTTTTTAAATATTTTTTAATAATCAGGATCTGATTCTTCAATCTCCTCTTCTTGCATAATTTTGTGTTTAAATTTTTTAGCTGCAGGACATTTTATAGGAGCGGCTGCTTCATCTTCAACTTGGTGAGCGCGACGTTTTATTTTAGAAGACTTTCTGTTAGGTTGTTCGTTGACTTCGGTCGACGATATTTGCTCGTTTCTGGGGGAACTTGCTTCAAAACCATCTCTACTCAACGTTTCTTGCTCGTTTTTGGTGGAGTCCGCTTCAAAACCACGTCTACTCGACGTTGCTTGCTTGGTTTTGGAGACCATAGCTATAAAATTTTAGCTTTTAAAATTGGAATTTAAGGATTATAACAGATCATAAGATCTGTTATAACCTCAAAATGAGCTAATTTCGCCAGAAATTTATAACACTTTCGAATTGCCCAGCAACTACAAGCTTTTCTTTTTCTATGGAAGCGTACCTGGTTTTATTACTAGTCAAAGCTCTCGAACCAGCTTGAATATTATGTTGCTGGAGGACAAAACCAAGGCCTTTCCACTAGCATCTGTCATCAACCTAGTTTCTTTTCAAAAATCATAGAATGCTAAAATAAGTGGTTTTGACAAAGCTAATTTGCAGTTTTTAAATGCTTCTTTATGTTTATTAGCCCAAATGAATTAATTTTTTGTACTTAGCAGAGGTCTCAAAGGTTGCAAGAATGTGACAGTTTTTTCACAACTGCTAGACAGTTGGTTGATAAAACCAATAAATGATCGCAAGTCAGCGATGTTTTGAGGGGTAAGAAAATCTACAATGCATTTAACTAAAAACGTGTCGAGTTTATAATTTTGTTCAGATTTTTCATTGCCAGAAAATGTCACCGATCTTTGACCAAATTTAAACTTTTCTTTTTTCAGCGATATCTTTAAGTCTTGTACTGCTTAAAAAATGATCGCTTTCTGGTTATGTGAGCATTAAAATCTTTATCAAATATCAAAACATCATGAACAACTTTATGATAATTATTTAAGCCATTAAATATTTTCTCCATACGACGGTTGTAATGTTTAGAAATTAATATATGTCGAAAGGGGCTTTTAATAATTAATATTTCCGAAATGGGGTTATAAACATAGTCAGCAACTAACTTTTTTCGTCTAAGGGACATAGATAGTGACCCTTTAAAGCGTCAAATGTGGTAAAATATTTTGACTGTGCATTATCAATATCCGCGATTGCTTCCGCAGACGTGCAAGAGCAGTACCATTCACGTATGACGTATCTATTCAATTTTGAAAAATCAACACATAGTCGCACTTCTTTTGAATCCTTTTTAGGAGTAACAACGACTGGTAAGCCATTGAGTGGGCTCCGTCACTGGTTCAATCATACCTTGGTCCTCTAGCAGTGCTATTTTTTCTTTCAACTTGTCTCTACACGCACACGGTACAAAACGATGCGTGTTTACACAAAATGGTTGCGCGTTTTTTTAAGCTTAAATACAAAATTTTTCACCTTCCATTGTTCTTATCTGTCCGTCGAAAACTGTTCGAAATTCTTTGACGAGAAGTTCTTCAGTTACGATGTCGGCATTGTCTTCTGCTTCGATCTTACAGATGTTCTCGAGTTCTCGCGGATAGTGAGGTGTACGAACGCTCAAGTCTCTTGAGATCTTTTATCATAAAAGTAATTTGCCTGGGATGGATGAAAAGATGTACATCGTGTCTTAAAGACTTTGTTATCAAAAGTTAAAGTAACGCGCAATTGAACCAGATTGCATATCTGACCTATCTACCGAATTAACCGATGCCAGAGCAGTTTGGAGTAGATTATCGACGTCTTCTCCAAAAGTCAGCAGCAATTATGTCTGCCCCTGAATCTGGCAAAGCAGTCACTTCTTGATATCCGTTTATTTCTTATGGACTTTCACTGTAGTAGCTTTATTTACTGTGCACAAGAAATTATCAACAGCTTTAATTTATAGTTAAGTATTCTGAGTCACAATTCGTTTAACTCTTTGATTGTAGCCAACAAAAAACTCATCTCTAAGGCTTTGCTTTCTTCAAGGATTAACTTTTCCATGGTAGCCTACTTTGCTGAACAACTTTGCTGAAAATCTTGCTAAAAACATAGGGAATCTTTAGATTCGGTAAACATGATTCTTTTTTCAACAGGAATGTTGCAAGGATAATTATCTTATGCACTGTTAAAGAATTATTTGTGTACAGTCTGTAGTTGCAAACGTGTAGAAGGTCAAACGGGTAATGAGAAAACAACACAGCTTGGTGGAACCAAGAAGTTAAAGAAGCTATCTGTGCAAAGGAAGCTGCGTTTAGAGCTTGGTTAACAAACAAGTCATCTAAGCAGCTTCCATTGCAGTACTCCGCAGCATGTAAGACTGCCGTAAGACAGCTTTTTAGAGACAGTGTTGGACTACGACAGGGCTGTGCTCTTTCTCTTCTCTTGTTCATTATATACATGAACAAGGTAGATAAAGACAGTTCCTCCAATAGCCCATATTTGGGGAGTGTACTGTTCAGCACCTGCTGTTTGCAGATGACCTTGCAATTTTAAGCTCGAATAAAAGTGATCTTCAATATGCACTTGATCGGTTTTCTGACACATGCGTGGATGCTGGAATGAAAATTAGTACGGCTAAAACTGAGATATGTTTGTCAAGGTCCAGATGATGTGACTCCAAATCAGATGGTTGCGTGTTCAGATCACGTGGGGGTCACCAATGTGATATTTGGGACGGAATAATTACAGTTATTACACGATGTTAAAATTTAACTTTTTTTTATTATAGAATCACTTATCCAAACAGAATCATGCAAGCAAAATATAAATTTATTCTAATAGGTTGAGTCTCTGGATGGAATTTATTTATTTATTTATTTTCATTTTTACTCACAATCAACTTGAAATTACTCATAGTGTATGTAGAAATAAAGATTGTGAATAAGAAGCAGCGACTAAACGAAATACGTTATTACATGCACGGTGGTGGTGAATTAACAAACTCAAAGACTAAAAGGGTCTGGACTAAAAAATGGTCAGGCAGGCAAAGGAACTCACCAAAAGAAATCCTGCCACGGGTCAAAAAGGACCATTTCAAAAACGTTTTCTTAAAAGATTTCCCAAAAACAGACCAACAATAAAATTCTTCTTGTGTTTTTTTTAACTTGTTTTCTTTGCTATTTCTCGAATTGTTATCTTCACTTGTTTTCCTCATGTTCTGATCATTTCACTTCAAATGTCTAGTTTTACATAATTTTCTTTGAACACGTTGATTGTTTTGAACTTTGATGCGGGTTTGATTTATTACAAAGGCACCCTGTCCAGTGTTCGTTCCAAACAAATGAAGTAACTCTCCAGCAGACGGAGAATTTTAAATATCTTGGAGTCACATTCTCGAATGATAGTAGACAGGACAACGAACTGGACACACATATTGGAAAAGCAAGTGCAGTAATGTGCCAGCTTTGTTGATTGCTTGTATTGAAACAAGTGCTGTGTACATGAGTAAAGCTTTCTGTTTTCAGATCGACTTTTGTTCCTATCCTCACCTATGGTCGAGTGTTGGGTAATGACCCGAAGTAAGATCTTGAGTATAGGCGGCCAAAATGGGTTTCTTGCGAAAAGTTAGGGGTTTATCCCTACTTGACAAGGTTAAAAGCACTGACATTCGTCAATCTCTCAACATCGAACCGCTGCTACTTCGCATAGAACGATTGCAACTGCGCTGGTATGGTCATGTGATATGAATGTTCCGCGAACGAACAGCAAAGCAAGTAATGGTGCTCTTTTGAGTGGCAAAAGGCCTAGAGGGCGACCCAGAACTCGCTGGCGGAAATATGTTGAAAACCCGGTCGTGTGTTGGAATTCCACTGGCGGAATTGTTGCTAGTAGCAGGACATCAGGGTGCTAGGAGATCCCAACTCGAGCTACAAACCCCCAACCCCAAAAGGACAAGCGGGCAAAATACACTGAACTAATTCAATGTTTTCTCCGAAAATGATGATGATGAGGAATGCGAAAAGGTCCAATTTTAAAATTTATGCGGTGTAACCATACCTGTGCCGTGAAGTACAAAATATGAAAGCCAACTTTCAACTGACTCGTACATGAAAGAAAAACAACTTTGCTACTGACAATACTCTTGTTGCTTCACTTAATTTAATTGCACGAAAAAATTATGCGCTTCAAATTCAAAACACTCTAGTTCAATAACAAGACTGGGGCGCAGGCAATTCGAGTGCAACTGCATGTTGAAATCAAAATATGCAACGTTGATCTTATCTACAAGTTTTAAATAGCCAACACACGCTCTATTCCACGAAATCTCTCCTTGCAGGCACGTTAAAACGCACGTGAGGCAGTTGACTGCAAAGATAATACAGACAAATTGATAAATATACTGCTAGACCCCAGTCTCGAAGAAAAATACTGATATCATAAACAACCTTAGCAACAGGTTCAACAAAAACAAAAACAAAAAAATGAAGAATAAAACTCCGTCTCAGACAATGGGAGAAAAGGCGGATTTTAATGAGTCACTAAAACGAAAACCATAAAAAGCAAATTTCACTTATAAAAAGTGGCGGACAAACTTTGTCACTGGATTTTTGAAAAAATGTTAGCAAATTTACGCAATATTGAAACAGTACGATCGTAAAGTACATTCGTAGTTTAAACATTAATTCTGGATTAATACTTCGTAACCTTGTTCAAACAGTATGAGAACGACGATTTTAAACTGGATAACCAACAAGCAAAAAAATCAATTTCAGTTTCTGCAGAGCCAATCAGAGGAAAGCACATATGAAGTTGGTTAAAGTTTTTTGAATAACATGAATTCAAAAAAGCAATCAAAACTGTTGAAAACAGAATGTGCGAATATGTAGTAATTCAGAACAGTAGCTCGTTTTCGCAACATCTTTAAAACAATATTTTGTTGTCAATTTTACTTATAAACTTTTAACGTGCAGAGTTAAACCGTGCGCAAATAAATTAAATTGTTTTGTATAAAGAGTAAAATATTTACGCATCTTAAATTCAAAATATGAGCGATGTTGCCCGTTGCGATTTCAAACACATCGAATTGGTTTTAGGTGAAGTTATTATGTTTGCGTCCAATAGTGAAGTGGGTACGGATTGAACTACACTAGAAAAATGCAATCCTGGTAGGAATGGATATATTTTTTAAAAGTTCTTTTTAGTAACAAGTGCGATCTGTCAAACGAGCTAATTTAAAGTCGCTAATCGCATTTTTTAATTGCAATAGCGTTGATGACGATTGCGATTACGTAACTAAAATGCAAAAAGCTCAAATTAAGTTTTAAAAGCGAAAAAAAAATATTAAAAATGAAATCATGGTGCTTGGTAAACAACAACCGTTGGGGTTCAATTATGATCTTTCGATTTTCGATGTCTGCGCTTCAACAGGATCTTTCAGGGTTCGATCGAAAACAAAACAACCGAAAGCGAACTCAGCGAAACAGAAAAGCAGGAAATTTGTACCAAAATACAAGACAGCACGTCAATGGCACACTTAATCAATGAATTAACACTGCAAGACTTGAGTGGGTTCGCATGCGGCAGGACGCGTATGCTCGAAACGTTTACAGTGAATGTGCCATGACTCGTACTGGACAACGTCATACCGATACTAGCAGAAAACGAGCTCGTACGAGAACGACAAAGTACCTGATTTGCCCCGAAAAATTGACAGAAATTGCGAGAAACGCAGTCTGACTGCTGTTAAAAGAAGCAGCAAAATCGACTAACATTCTTTTTTCAATATAAAGAGTCCACAATAATAACACTTGCGAATGGGTGGTTCGCAGCGAAAGCACAAAAGAGAATCGCCAAACACGCAAATCAAAACCGACTCCTATTCGGCGGACTTACGCGCGCTACCTTAATCCTATGACTGTTCCGCCATAATGCACTGAACGACAAAACCTTTTCGGAGCTTGTATTGTTCGATTCGCATTGTATCAATTAAAAGTTTTCCGCCGAAAAACCATCGCTGATTCGAAGCAGGAAGATCTTCCTGCAAAAACAATTTCGTGTAAGACTTTGATGATTTTCATACAAGGTAGAAACGTAGAAATGCTTTGTTTGGCCGCTTGTTTCCGTGTACAGCGCATTGGAATTAAATCACATTTCTTCACGCTCACATATTGTCTGACATAACGTTCTTAATCTTATAATACTCGATCGAACGTTAAGAGAGCATGATTATTAACTTGCTCATCACTGTTAACAAAAATAGAAACAATTTCAGTTGAAAATTGCAACAAGAAAATCATTTACAAACGCTTTTAATTGCATTGAATTGAATTGAAAAAAAATTGAAAGAAAGAATTTCAGTATTTTTTTTTTTTATAACATTGAATTTTTTTGTTTTTCAATTCAATTCAATTGAAGAAAAAATTGAAAGAAACAATTTCAGTTGAAAATTGCAACAAGAAAATCATTTACAAACGCTTTAACACAAACGGAACAATTTAAAGCTTATGACTAGTATTGATTAAAATATAGTAATTCTACAAACCATTTCAGCGTTTAAAATAGAACAAAATTATAAAAGATACAACTGACAAATATATTAGTTTTAGATTTTGAGAATGCTTTCCACATTCAAAAAAGTAGAACGAATTCGAAAAAAATCTCCTTTTTCAAGAATAGCCTCAAGTTGCAAAACACTGTAGTAAACACTTCAAGTCGTGATCGAAAAACGTTCGCTAGAATAAACTTTGAAAAAGGCAAGTAGAAAAAATAACCTTTCGATTTAAACGTCGTTTTGCAATCGCAATGGTGTCGCTTGAAAGAACGGACAGCTTGATCTCGCGTTCGGAGGCCAGTCTTATCCGAATCAGCTTGCTGTTTCTGAAATAAGGAAATTTCATGACGAAAGCAGCAAGCACACCACTTTCTCCACAAAGGTAAATGTTGTGTTTTAGCATTAGCAGTAGCATTAGCAATAGTGGTACGCATGAACTGTTTTACAGTTTTTGTTTTTTTTTTTTAAAGCATTAAGCGCATATCGTATTTTATTCGTGACATTTACATTGCATTTGCCGGTCTTCAAAAGCGTTTTAATCCTTATCGAAAATTTTATTATTTAATAAATTTTTATTAAAATAGAGGAAAAAAATAATAAACATGAACACGTGGAAAAAATGCCAAAACTACACATAACGAAAGTTTAATGCAACGAAATCATAAAAAACTCACGGATCGTTGGCTTTTATTTCGGGTATTTCAAGTGTGGTTGTGGCAACAACATCAAGGTTTTCCTGAATGAGGTTAGAAGGAGCAGACAAGCAGTAGGCAGGCAGTTGGTAATGCTCACCTAATTCATCATAGCAATCCAGCAGCGAACCTTGCAAACAAGATGAAACGATCAACTTCTGTGACCGCTTCGACTGTTTTTAATCAGATCTTTCATATTTTGATTTCTATGCAAACTAAGGCAGCCTTAATGGCAAAAGTAGCATCGGTATTTTCGTCGGAAATGTGCAATAAAAAAATCACACCATGCGTTCAATACTTAAATAAAAACTTTAAAAAGCTTTGCGGTGATTGGTGAGTGGCCATAACAAATCAATGCAAAAACAACTGCACACCAAATATTACTATAATCTCACAACATTTTTTGACCAAAGTATCAGCAGAAATACTTGTCATCATATTTTTAAAGCAATTTTTTAAAGCCTAGGTAACGAAACTAACTATAAAAAAGTTTTTTTTTATGTAAAAAAGCTACATCGCACAGTTACCGTGGGGTAAAGTAATATTGGCGCCATCAATGATTGCTTGAGCCAGAGGGAGATCGCCATTTTGTAAAGCAGCAACTGCAGCTTTGAGTGCATCCCAAATTACCTTTTGACCTAGTAATAGAAAATTAAACAATATATCAGCACTGTATTTAAAAACAAAAAAATTGCATGTGAACAATGATTCTAACACAGATTTTTCCGAATCGTAATTGGAACATTTTTTGCGCTAAGCTGAAAATTTTCAAGTACAGTATGCCATTTAAAAATAAGTTTAAAAGTTTGAAAATTCTAATAATTAAAAGCAATTTTCAAAAAAACAACAAACCCTTAAACGCAATTATGAACTATTTTCATGAATATTAGTTAAACATTGAACAATTATGCTATGCCTAACAAAGAGAGCGGGGCGTTCAGTAAAGTGATCTAATTTAAACATTTTCAAGCAAATTTACGTTCAATTAATTAAATCAGTGATGCCCAGATGGTAGGTGCTTTCACGCAGCCTGGGCCGTGAGTAAGTCTGCTCATTGATTTTAAAAATGACAGACCGAAACCGAACCTACCAAAACGGAAGGGTATCCACCCATTCCTATGTTCAGTGTGGGTCTGTTAATCGGCAAACGTCCTTTTCAGGACGGGGCAATGTCAGGATAAAACTGCCCTTTTCAGGGCACATTGCCAACAAGTTCCGAAGACCCACTATTCTTCAGCTGAACATCGAAGGCCTCACTGCAAGCAAGATGAATGTTCTTCATCACCTCGCTATGCAGTCTGAGGCACTCGTCATCCTACTGCAGGAGACCCACTGCACTGATGCAGAGAAGTTGGTGCTACCACACTACCAACTAGCTGGGTCTTCTTTAAGCAGGAAGCATGGCCTTGCCACGTTTGTTCACGAGCGACTGAGATACACGCTTTTGGACCAATCTCCACCGACATCGGAGATCGAGCGGCTGTGTGTGGACGTTGATGGCTATAAAATAGTCAATGTCTACAAACCACCGCCAACGCGATTGCGAACCCTGGATCTCCCAGTGTTTCCTCACCCCTGTCTGTACGCTGGCGATTTTAACTGTCGTCATGCTGACTGGGGTTATGATGACAACAGTCCGGATGGTGAGTGCTTGGCTGGATGGGCAAGTATTAATTGTCTTGCCCTCCTATATAATGCCAAGGACGCTGCCAGTTTTTATTCCGGCCGCTGGAACACTGGCACCAATCCAGACCTAGCTTTCGCTAGCGTAGGTCCAAACAGTCGCTTACCGGATAGACGTGTCCTTGATAAGTTTCCTAGGTCACAACATCGACCTTCGCTTATTACACCACCAAGGTTTGCTATGGCAGTGCCAAGCATGCCTGTTAAGCGATGGAACTTCCGCAAGGCCAATTGGAGTCACTACATTGCTTTGACGAATAAATTCGCAAAGACTTTGTTGCCGCCTGATTCACTTGATGTGGATGCGGCTTACCAGGACTTCTGTAACATCATTAAGAAAGCAGCCAAGAAGACTATCCCACGCGGGTATCGAAATAACTATATTCCGTGTTGGGATGCAGAGTGTGAATCCCTCTATAAAACCTTTCTGCAGTCTCCTCAGGGAGACGACTCAAGTTTGGCTGCTACAACTCTGTTTGCCAAGCTTGACAGAAAGCGGAGGGATCGATGGTCCGAGGCAGTTCGGAGCATTGACTTCTCACACTCTAGTCGAAAAGCGTGGAGTATCTTGAACAACCTTACTGGTAGGTCACGACACTCTCCTCGTCATTGTCCCGTTTCAGCCGATGCTATTGCATCTCAGCTGGTTAGAAATGGGAAATACGAGGCTGTTGATCGCAAGTCATCTCGACTTGTCTTTCAAGAAGTGTCTGACCTTTGGAGGGCCACAACACCAGATGCAGTAAATATCTCTGACAATTTCTCACAGAGAGAATTTGCTGCTGCCCTTCAACATTTAAAACCAGGTAAAGCTCCGGGTCCTGATTCCATCTGCCCCGAGCTTATACTCCATGCTGGAGCTGCTTTGAAGTCCTGGTTACGTGACTTCCTTTCTTCCTGTTTGCGCCGACTCAAAATTCCCAAGATCTGGAGAAGAGCGCTTGTGGTCGCGATCCCAAAACCAGCAAAGCCCGTGGGGGACCCAAAGAGTTATCGACCGATATCTCTGCTCTGTGTCCCCTACAAGATCCTCGAGAGGCTTATCTACTGCCGCGTTGAACCATTAATCGATCCACTGCTCCCTAAAGAGCAGGCTGGGTTCCGACGCGGGAAGTCAACCGTAGATCAAGTTGTTCTGCTAACCCAGAACATCGAGGATTCTTTCGAGGCTAAAAAGAAGGCCGGTGCCGTATTTATCGATCTGACAGCTGCTTATGACACTGTCTGGCACCGTGGCCTTACCTGCAAGCTGCTGAGACTACTTCCGGATAAGCACATGGTCAAAATGATCATGGAGCTTGTCCGAAATCGAAGTTTCACCCTTACCACCGGTGACAGCAAGCAAAGCAGGCTACGCCGTCTTAAAAACGGCGTTCCTCAGGGATCGGTCTTGGCTCCCCTCCTATTTAACATCTATACGTACGATCTTCCTTCCATGATTTCCAGAAAGTTTGCTTATGCTGATGATTTAGCATTGTTGCATTCTTCTGGAAACTGGAAGGACTTGGAGGGGACATTAAGCCAAGACATGTCCACACTGTCAGCGTATCTCCAGACTTGGAGGTTGAAGCTCAGTCACACTAAGACGGTGACGACAGCCTTTCACTTAAACAACCGAGAGGCCAAACGTGAGCTAAAGGTCTACAACAATAGTAGACTTTTACCGTTCTGTCCAACCCCTACATACCTTGGGGTAAAACTGGACAGATCGCTCACGTTTCGTCACCATTTAGTGGCATTGCGCAAAAAACTATCATCGCGCGTCACACTGTTGAGGCGACTCGTGGGCTCGGGATGGGGTGCTGGTGCTAAAACACTACGCATAGCCACCTTGTCTCTAGTCTACTCAACAGCTGAGTACTGTGCGCCAGTCTGGTGTCGCAGTGCTCACACTCGCCTCATTGACAGTGTCTTGAATGACGCCTTGCGCATAGTTACTGGATGCCTGCGTCCCACTCCAACGGACCACCTACCTGTACTTTCAGGCATCCAGCCAGCTGAGCTTCGCCGACTGGGAGCGACACTCTCCTTGGCTTACCGTGGATCTCTGGACCCCGATCATATTTTGCATGGTCTTTTAAGTGGGTCCTCAGATACTGGCCAAGTGAGACTAAGATCCAGACGCCCGTTTGTGCCAGGTGCGCGGAATCTCTTGGACAATCTTGCCAGACTTGGCATCCGCGCCTCTGAATGGACAAATCATAAATGGAACGCGGAGTACTGTGAAAGTGCTTCCAGGCTCCGTGCTTTTGTGCCCGGGACCAGTGTCAGGCCTGTTGGGATGGGCTTACCCCGAGCAGCTTGGGTTAAGCTCAACCGCCTGCGGACTGGTGTTGGGCGATTCCATTCGTCCATGCACAAATGGGGTCTCGCTCCTTCACCGAATTGCGAGTGTGGCGCCTCAGAGCAAACCGCAGACCATGTACTAACAATGTGCCCCATACATCGGGCACAACATGGAGCACGCGGTCTGACGGTTTTGGATGACGAAACTCGATGCTGGCTTAATAACATCACTGCCAGCATCTGATCCAGGCAGTGCAGCAGTCTGGGGTAGTAAAAGGATAAACCCTCGGCCCCAGTTCTGTTTGTGTCTGGCCTGGAGTGGATGCCCTTCAAACGATGACGACGACGACGAATTAAATCAGTTTTAAAATTTTAGTCTGACAGGCCAATAAAAGCAATTTTAATTTAGTTGCAGGCGGTTAATCTAAAAAATAAGCAAAAATTTTAAGAGTAATTTGTAATCAACTGGCAAAAAACTAAAATGATGATTCTGGCAAAAAACTAAAATGATGATCGTGTTTATAAAGTTTATTTAATTCAGTTTGTGATAAATCTTAATTAGCCAAATACTATTTTTAAAAACACACAATAAGCCAGAACTGGTCCACAGAATGGCGCTAGATAAATGACTTTGATAAGATAGTCGTTTTTATAAAGCAACTTTATTGATGTAGTTTTGATTTATTGTTGTAGTTTTGATTTATTTATTGAAATGACTTTGATAAAAAAGTAACTTTATTGATGTAATTTTGATGAACACTAAATTGTTAAAACAAGAACATTTTTAGGATAATTTTACCTTCCTGAAGTTTATTAATTTACACAATAAACTGTCGCAAAAACGAATACACGATCTTGCTGTACGTCATCCCCAAATTTTTTAAAACTATAAACTATATATTTTTTCAAACTCTATTTCAAAAATATTTACACGTTTGTTTATTGGAACAATATTCATAAAGTAAAAAAATTTTTTTTTATTTAAGAAATGTTGCAAAATTAATACTTACAATTTTTATGTAAGTTTTATCAACATAGTCAAATAACATACTGTATTTTTCTTCTGAAAACAGTTAGGACATTGAAACAGTTATTAACCACCTGGGGCTGATTTATTTTTTAGAGTGAAAAAAATAATTTCGGCTGTTTTTTGGCTACATTAAGCTTGTACTTTGATGACAATGCATTAAAAATTAATTCATAAATTTTTATTATTTAAAAAAAATGCAAGATATATCTTTATCTTCCATAATATAACACTATCAAATATCACAAGTATATCACAATTTTTTAACTTTCTGGCATTTTTTTTTAAAAATTCGACAAACACTTATATTGGCAAATAAAAAAACCACCTAATATTGTTTTCAATTAAGTGAAAAATAATAGCAATCTTGGATAATTAAGCTTGATAAAACACTGATTATTGCTTGCCGTTGTATAGTAAATTTAAACCTGGAAATTATTGTTAAATTTTAAGACAATAAATTTAAACCCAGATGCAATTTTTTATTAATTGTGAATTTTACTGGCAAATTGATAGGCAAAATTTGGTTTTTATAGACACAAGAAATATGTTTACTTGAGGATTCATCAAAAAAAATTAGTTTCTTTTTTCGGACAAATCAGGATAAAAAATTCTAAATGCTGACATAATCTAGAAGATTGTAAAAAAACACTGCTCAGTTATTTGAAAAGTTTTTGTTAGAAGTGCTCGTTTCCATTGATCCAGTTGAAACTCTCAAGGAAACAAACAATGATTTATACAATATTGTACATCGAATTTGGTCATACTTAACAGTCGTTTTGCCAAAGATAACAATAGGACAAACTACAAGTGGCATACATCAGACATAGGAAGAGTATATTTTCAGGGCATAAAAATAATTTGAATCATGTAAGTAATAAAATTGTAGATTAGTTAAGATTAACTATTTTATGCAAAACCTATTTTATAAATTAATGCATACCTCCATATGCTGGAGAAGTATCCCAAAATTCATCACGTCTGCTGCGCAGTTGACCTTCCGTCATCGGTACTTCACTTTTCCATTTTGGATGTTCTTTTTGGAGTGGTTGATTTTTACCAATAGCTAAAATCATAAAAAAAATAGCAAACAACCAGCTTTTTTTCCAAAATTATACAGTAAATCATCAACTAAAATATAACTGCATTGTGTATCTACTTAGTCAATTTTAATCAAGCTCCACAAAAATTTGACACAGCACAAAACCAGTAGTAGTTAATCCACATGTTTGTTGTCGAGAACAGTGCATTAAGCTACAAAACACAATACAAACTTTTTAAAACTCTTAAGTCAAACTCAAATAATTTGAATTTATAATTGATTAATCATGTTACCAAAGTCTTTAAAAATTAACCAGAATATGTATTGATCCATGGGCTAATATACTAGGTGCAAAAAATATAAAAATTTGTAGTTAAAAATTATTCTTAAAAGTATAGATAGAATAAAAAAATATCATTTAATTTTTAACAAAGAACATTTGTTTATGAGAACATCATATAGTTTTGTATGAATGAACAGATTTCATGAGTAACTACTTGTTTTAATTTTAATTCATTATGGAACTTCAATTTATGGTTTAAATTTAAATCAATTCATTTTATTTGTTTGTTTTATGTTAAATCAAAAACTGTTTTTTGAATTGTTGATACAGTGTGATACTAGACAATATCATAACAGGTTATTCTTTTGTAAGTGGAGCCTTGTTGAAAGTTCAAATTTTAAGATGCTCTTCCCAAAATTAAAAAAAATACAGCATTGATATGCCAAAGTTGCCCACCAAATGCTATGTTTTGCAATTTCCCACTCATTTGGCTTACAAGCACACTTTGGCATTGGGACTTTCTGTCACCACTGTCAGACAAACTTTGAAGTTTGACTTGAAGTTCCATCCATACAAAATGATGGTTGTTTAAGAACTTCACCAATGTAACTACCTAGCTCATGCATTTTGTTGTAAAGAGATTCTTCAAAAAGTTTCTCCAAATGCTATTCTCATCATCAGTCATGACATGAGGCACATTTTCATTTGTCTGGGTGTGTGAATAAACAGAATCTTCACTACTGGTCCAACAGCTGAATGTTCTTCATGAAAAACCACTACATGGTGACAGAGTGATAGTTTGTTGTTACAATTGGTGAATTTGATATTTGTGGGCCTTATTTCTTTGAGGAGGAGGGAAAATGACTTCACTGATGCCAAACCATTATGTTAAAATGCTGGAAAGATTTGTGAAGGCAAAACTCAACAATTTGGATGAGAATGCTGAAGTTTGCTTCCAGCAAAAGGATCAACTGTGAAAAGATCCATGGATTTGTAGGTAGAAATGTTTAGCTTTTGTTTGATTTCTTTGTATGCAACTGTGAAATGGCTTGCCAGTTCACCAGATCTTCTAAATTGTCATTACTTTTTGCGGGGATATCTGAAACCTGACATTTACAAGTATCATCCAACAAAAATTAAGTTAAAAACAGCTATCTGTCAAGTAGTGGCTGAAGCACTGCCTGAGATTTCGACAGTGCCTCACGTCTGGAGGTCACCCCTTAGAAGATATTATTTTTAAAACATAACTAATGTAAATTGCATTGTTTAAACTTTCTGTTTTTGAAGTAAATTTGGGATTGCAGTTGATTTTTTTTTTTATCTGTTTAGATTATTAATGTTTGCATTAGTAGACCCTGTATGTTTACACTGAAATAGAGTTCAACTGCTGATAAAATGTCAAGAGACATGCATAATGCTGAATGCAATATTTTGTGCTCAAGTTTAAATGTTGGCTTGCCAATTGAAGTTGTACAAAATTTCAGAGTCCATGATTTATCCCTGATATACTGATATTAAAGATATTTTGACTTTGACCACTTATTAATAGTTTATTACCAGCTCAGCTTGTGAGAAAAGTGTTGGAATTACTTTAATTGTTTGGCTTTAGATCAGTGATATTCTACCTGGTACACTGAATACTTAAGTGTATGCAGAATCAAAACTAGGTGTACAACAGGGTTGTACAACTTGTAAATTTTTTTATTGCAGCACACCAGAAATTTTTAAGCACATTTTCAGTCCAGTAGAGGTTATTAATTTGTATAAAAGAAAAACATGTGGTAATTAAAGTTAAGATTTTTTGGTTTTTAACTGAAAATCATTATTTGAATTAAAGGATTAAATAGATTAAAACATATAACTCTGAAGTGAAGACAAAAAAAGGTCTTTACTTTAGTATTAGTGCAAAATTACACATTGCTCTTAGTGAAGTATCTAAAGTTTTAAAAAATTGTACAAACGTATATAGCCAAAAAATGAAAAAGGTTGAAGAGCACAGTTTTAAACCATTTGTCAGATTGTAAATGTTTTTTTGCAACTTTTAAACATTCTTTCTAATCTACCATATTTCTATTAACCTACTTCATGCTGTTTTTTGTAAACTTTTTGAGGCGATTTTTCCATTATTGTTTCTATTTAATCTGCCAATACCCAATACAAATTCGAATCATAAGTTAGGAAAATATTCTGATACCAATATGCTGCAGTATAGTGGTGTCATGCAAGACAATGCTAGGAGTGCCACAGGATAATGTAATCTAAACATGCTTTTTAAAATAGATAAAAGCTTTTATTTTTATTTTTTAAATATAAGCTTTAAAACTGGTAGACAATTTGCTGATTCAAGCTCTAGCAAACTCGCTAACTCACCTAAATAAATCATCAAATTTATCTTCTGTTTAAATTGATTAGACTTTATATGAGGTGGAGTCAAAAAGTAATGTAATTTTCATTACAAGTAACAGGTTTTTTGATAACTCCTTATGAAATTTTGTAAAGATATTAAGATGTTTTATTCTCATAAGATTCAAGTGTTTTCTGTGTTTTTTGGATATAAGTAAGCATATATATATTTAGCTGAGCTTACTGTGAAATGGCAACCCCATTAGAAGTCCGTGTGAAGCAAAGAACAGTAATAAATTCTTTGTTGCTGGAGAAACTCCTATTAACATTCACAAGAGATTGCAAAGTCTTTACAAAGATGACACCTTTGACTATAGCAATGTGTGAAGATGGGCCCAATGTCTGATAAAGAATTTTGAAAATTCCAAAAAATTGAAAGTGAAAATTGCTGTTTTTTTGTATTTTTACTGAAAAAATACAATTCAGAGGATTTTAACTGGAGTTTATTTCTCCTGAGGACATAAACCATTTATAACAGGTGATAATAGGTGTACTGTCAAATTTCATGTTGAATATATATAGGCATAATTTCTCATTTCAAGCCAAACTGTCAGATTAGCAAAGTGCTATCTGACAAATCAAAAAAACCTTTTTGTAAAGAGCTATCAAAATAAACCATATTGGTAGTTTTGTAACACAAGACTTACTTTAAGCCTTTAGTATAAAAAAAAACAAATCAAACTAATGATTTTTTGACCTTGGATAAAATTGTCAAGAAAAATTAAATATTGATATTTTGAGATACATATCTTGTAATTTGAATTTTTGACTTAACCTGTATCTTTTAATTTTGGCAGTGTGTTAATGGCTTTATTGCCTTGTGACAGTGCTTTCACTACCTTGTAGCAGTGGCATTACTGCCATGTGACAATGGCTTCACTGGCTCTGTCTCTGCTGTGTTCTAAAAAAAAGGAAATTGTGCATTTATTGCCTTGTGTTTCTATTTCCATATTGTAGCATTTCAATTACAAATTGGTTTTGTTTCTTGCTATTAGTGCATCATAAGTAGTTTATTGGAATTGACAAAAAGTGATTTTGTTTTTTCATGATGCAGTTTTATGCAGATTGCCATATAACCAATCTACTTATAAGCTGAGTAACATATAGCAGTTATTACAAATATCTATAATAAACAACATTGTACTTGTATATGGCAGTCATTAGGTGACAGATGGGACAGTGACACACATTGTTGTATGTTGTATTTGGTATAATGTTTTTTTGTTTGAGGCACATAAATTACACTGAGTCATAAAAAAATATGACATGTCAATAACTGACATTTCTATGCCCATTCTATATGTAATTCAAGCCAAATCTGAATTCAGTTTTGCTCTATCACATCAGGATTTTTGAGTTATTCATGTCTTTAATTTTATTATGATGAGAAATGCTTTTAATGTAAAAATTTGAATTATGTTTAGGTCTTAAAATAAAGTCTTAAAATACTTGGTTTAATTTCTATCAATCAAATCTCTATGTTCAAAATACATACAAGGGTGATTCAAAAAATATGCAGGATTTCCAAAATGGGTGAGTGCCAGCAAGATAAAACCAGTTTAAACATGCCAGCCAGAAAGAACATGATGTAGGCTATCAAATGGTTGCTAGCAATCAATATTCAAAAGAAATAAAGCCATCAGGTGCTAGTTAATAAAAGCCAGATAAAAACTAATGAAATGTAAGGATTTTGAGATAAGAACCAACATAAAGCTTTTAGTAAAGCTTAGTTGGAAAGGAATGGAGATCATTTAAACTTTGCAGAAAGTTTATGGGGATCATGCTCCATAGAAAACTTGTGTTTACAAATGGATTGAAAGGTTTTGAGATGGTAGAGAAGCTGCTGGAGATGATGAAGATTGTGGAAGACCAACAACCTTGAAAAAATTTGAAACATTTGATGCTGATAGGAAGCTAATTGAAAAAGATTCAAGGTTGACAGTTTATCAGATAGCTCAGACTATTGAAATATCAGTTGGTTCAGCTCATTTAATTCTGCATGACAATTTAGACCTCAGCAAGCTTACAAAGCTATGGGTCCCAAAAGTGTTGTGTCCAGATCAGCTAAATCTCAGAAGTGAACTGTCAGAAGTGAACAAAAAGCCAGACCAGCTATATCTCAGAATCTCAGATGATTTTGACCAAAATTGAAGCACATGAAGACAACTTTTTCAGTCAAATCATCACTGAAGATGAAACATGGGTTTACCAGTATGATCCTGAAACAAAACAGCAGTCCAAACAATGGCTTTCATGCAGATCATCTGGCCCAATCAAAATCAAGTCTGAGAGGTCTGTCAACATGGCAATGACAACCATTCTGGAACTCTAAAGGAGTTGTGTTTGTAGATTTTTTAGAAGGTTGAAAAACTGTCACAAAAGCCTATTATGTACAAGTTTTGAGAAAATTGAAATCAGAATTAGCTAAAAAGCATCCAGTAAAGCTCCATTGTAGGATCATCTTCCATCATGACAATGGTTTACCCACACTTTATCACGCAACGTTTCATCATGCAACTGTTGATCACAAACATTTAATCACAAGATGTTTAATTACATAAACCTATTAACACTACAAGATTTCATCACTTAGACATTTCATCGCCACACAAATCATTGCATGGACACATGTAAGCATATGTGCATTTAATTAACACTATAAGATTTCATCACTTAGGCATTTGCATGGTATTGTGTATTTACCACATAAATAATGTCATTATAACTTTTTTGTGATTAAGTATCTATGTATATAATTAATTTTTTAAGTGATTAAATATCTATGATTAACAGTTAAGTAAATAAATATTAGGTGATGAAATGTCTGTACACCCATAACAACACCCCAGCACATGCAATAAGTTGCTATCTGCACAAGTTACAAAAGAAGTTTTGAGAGAATTTTGATGGTAATTGTTGTCTCATCCACCTTATAGCCTCATCTGACTTTTATTTATTTCCAAAACTCAAAGAACAGTTGAAAGGTGTCCATTTTAATAGCACTAATGAAGCAAAACATGCAGCAAAAAACATGGCTCACAAATGGGTCTGCAGATTTTTTCAAAAATGGTCTAAAAGGATAGAATCACCACCTGAAGAAGTGCTTTGACCTTGACAGAGGTTACATTGAAAAATAAGTCCATTGTATAGAAAAATCAATAAAGAATTACAAAATTTGATGTATTTTTTAATCATTCTCATATATCCCCAAAATAGGGCTTAGCAATCACATAAACTAATATTATTGCACAAAAACATAAAAAAGACAACAATATTTGCTACAAATAAGCACAATCAGTTTTATGCATTTATATTTATGAAGTCACTTTTGAAATGTTAGGAATTTGTTTATTTTCCAATGTCTATTCTCTTAAGTGTTAAGTGTTTCTGAAATGTTTTTTGCCAGGCACCAAAAAAGTCAACCATCATAGCTAGGCTAACCTTTCTTTAGAACAGGGGTTCTTAATTGGGGTATGTAGCACCAAACCTGGGGCTACAAGATACAGTGTTAAATTAAAGACTGCTTTTGGCCTATCACAGTGTTCCACAACTGTTTAAAATCTTTATTATTATTATTGCTAGTCCAACTTATTGCATCATAATTTTAGAAAATGCTATGTCAAAATGCTTACTATGTAATTTTTGTGTTAGTTTTGTTGTGTTAAATAATGCCCTAATATTATATTATAATTATTTTTATTTCAATATAATTCTTTATTAATAGTAAAAGTGGCAAGAGTGTCATTAAAGAGCCCAATAAAAACTCAGAGCAGCAAATTAAATTAAATTGCAAAAGCAATGGCATTATAAAGCTATATTTTAATAAAATGTATGACATAGCTCCACTTTAAAGTCAGCAAAAAGTACTACCTTTAAAATATGCAGGTTGGCATGATTAAGAAAAAGGTTTCTTCAAAAAGGAACTGTAACTGTTTTTCTGTTGATGAAACTAACTTGGAATCCTTTTTACAGCAAAAGAAAATAAAAGAAACCAAGAGAAAAAGATTTCTGAAGAAGTGGTAGTAACCCAAAAGGGATTTCATGTTAGTTTCAGTAACAAAAAGCAGTTATGGGTGCTTCTTGAAAAGATCCTAACAAAGTTGGCATGGTCACAGTCAGTAAGGTTTGCCTGGTAAACATGGTTGGCATGGTCAATGTGGTTGGTGAGGTTGACTTGGTTGGTTATATACATGTAAAGTATTTATTTATTGTTGAAAGCAGTTGCATTTGTAATGTAAATAATTAAAGCATTAATAGCCATTTAGCTTTGAGAAGTTGGCAAGGTTAGCTATAAAATATTTATATTTAGTTAAAATCAACCATATTTGTATTGTTAATAAATATCTAAAGCTTAATTATTTGGTAAGTTTTCATAGATGAGATTGGCAAAAATGACTTGCTTTGATATGTGAAAATTGGGCTAGGTTGATTAGATATACATTTGATTAAATTAACTTAAATTAATTAGATTAACTAGCCTGGCAAAGCCTACTAAATTATTAAGTTTTTTTAGAACTCCCTTGTAAATAATGGCAAGCAATATCAAAAATTTAGCCAATCTTGCCAACTTTTTAAAACCGAATGCTTATCTCAGCTTTCCCTATTTATTTACATTACAAATAGCCTATAGTCAGTTTCAACAAAATTTCAATGTTTTTTATAATCTTACCCACCACAATGACCAGTATATTTTAAATTTAAAACCTGCAAAAAGAAATTAGCACAACGATTAAAAAATGCACAAATAATGTTTCTATCACATTTTATAAGTGCATAAATTGAATTTGATGCATATTTTAAAATATCTATATACAACATTAGTAAATTACCGTTTATGTTTATCATATTTTACCTGGGTACACAGATCCACCATAATGATGGTTACGAGATCGTTGTGATCCCAAACATGACCCCATAATAATATAAAAACGAGCAATGTGATTTAGCAAAGTGTCCTGTTAATGAGTTAATGTGCACTTAAAATAAAATACAACTAAAAACAATTTCTGAAAATGAAATCAAAGAAAACAATACCATAAATTTCTCAATACAAGAACTTAGTTTCTTTTGAATCAACTACTTTTTATCAAAAGTAACTCTGTTTCTCCCTAAAACTAATTCTTATTCGAATCACTTTTTCTTCGAATTAGACTGGATCAAAGTAAATTATAACGTAGTGTTGCCATACGTCAGAATTTTCCCTGACATTTCGTCGGGCAGAAATGTTCGTCGTCGTTGTCGTCGTTGTCGTCGTCGTCGTCGTCGTCGTTTGAAGGGCATCCACTCTAGGCCAGACACAAACAGGACTGGGGTTTGTGTCTGGCCTGGAGTGGATGTCCTTCAAATGATTGTTTATCAATCGTCCGTGAAATTGATTGTCTATCAATTAAGCTACCGTTTATTATCAGACAAACTAATTCTAGTTTAACACCTCTTATGTTTGATTTTTAAGTATCATAAAAAGTAGAACAGCGGATAAGAGATTAAGATCGTCGTCGTCGTCGTTTGAAGGGATATCCACTCCAGGTCAGACACAAACAGGACTGGGGCCGAGGGTTTATCTTTTTACTACCCCAGACTGCTGGATGATCAGATGAGATCCGATGCTGGCAGTGATGTCATTAAGCCAGCATCGAGTTTCGTCATCCAAAACCGTCAGACGTTGTGCTCCATGTACGTGCCCGATGTATAGGGCACGCTGTTAGTACATGGTCTGCGGTTTGCTCAGAGGCGCCACACTCGCAATTCGATGAAGGAGCGAGAGCCCATTTGTGCAGAAATGTTAAAAATGTGTTACTGTGTCCGGAATTTTCGAATTATTCGTTTTATGAAAATTTACCGGATTTAAATCATTTTTACAATAAGAATTTTTTTAATCAATGTTAATACTTTTACCAGGGATAATACTTAATTTAATAGTTGAAAGTTCTTTTAATATAAATCAGACCCTCATGGCTTTTATAAAGTACGAACAGTGCGGCCGTACCAAGCCCCCCTAAATTACATCAAAAAGTGTCACCCTAGAAAAGATATTGCTCTATTTCTTTATAGTAGCACCAGGACCTCGATGACATGTCAAAAAGAAAATAAAAAATATTGAATCTGTGGTCGTAGCATTCTCGGCTTCTGCTCGTTAGATTGTGTCACTTGTGCTTGTTAAAGTAAAGACGTTTTTTTTAGAGATCACATTTTTTGAGACACTAAAAAGTGGCTTTCCATGTTTTGGATTACTCAATAGTGGCCCCCCAAATTGAAAATATTTTCTTTAGAGATCACTTATTTGCTTTCATACATTTAAAATGGCTTCGGCTACCTCTTTTTAGTGCACTAAATAGTGGCTCCCTTTACTTTTCTTACACCAATCCTTTTTGTAAGGCTATCACTCAAATCAAAAGTCAATTCAACTTTAATAAACACAACAAAGGGGTAGGCCTATATATATTTCTTAAAGCAAGATTTGTACACGACGTTTCGTCCGTTACATCGGGCGCACTTCTTTAGATAAAAACAACATGCAATGCACTACCTATTTAAAAGCAAAAAACAAAACTTATTATAATTCCAATAGTCAGAGGCACCCCACACAACAATAAGTTAACAATGTTGTGCAACACAGGTCAAAATTAATAGGTTGAAAACTTACACACATCGTAAAATTTTTTTAATACGGTATATTTTAGGAAAAGCGTTCCGATTTTTTTGTCATTCATTATTCATATCAATTCTATGCTCATATTTAAAGCAATCTTTAACTAATACAGTTATTTTATTTAATTCATCTTCTTTTAATTTAGTCATATTAATGTATTATAACAAACTCTCTTTGTTATTGTTTTCCGGCTCACGAAATAGTACTGCTGCGAGCGTAAAGACTACGATATGTGTAGCAAAAAGGATTCAAATAGAAAGCTCAAACCTGACTTTTCAATCACTCAAATCACAACTTCTTTCAACGAAAGAAGTTTATTAGCGGAAATCATAAATTTGATCACTGACTAAAAGAAACATCCAGCATCCACATGGCTAAACTAAATCTACGTAGCTTGTTCAATCAGAATAATCACTATTCTCACAAACTAAGCCGTTAGATCTCACTAGCCCTTAAAACTCTGACTCCTGTCACAGAGGCAAAACAGTAACACAACAAAACGCTGATTTTCACAGCAAAAATTACGAATTTACCTATTTATGTGAAGCGGGCAAAATTTACCCGAAAAAATTAGCAACTTCGAGAAGATACTATATTTTTTAAATTAATTATTTTACGACAATGCAAGCCAGCCAGACAGTTACAATTAAGTCACAAAGCATCAAGTTAAAAGGCTGGTAAATAAGTTATGTAACATGTAATACTATTAAGTTACTGAACTATGGTGGCAGTGGTGGATATTCAAAATTAGAGGCCTGAGGCAAAATCCAAATTAGGGGTCCCCAAAAATGACGTCACAAGAATTCGATTACCATTTTACCGATGCCATCTAGAAAGATAGGCTACGAAATATTGGAAAAAAATTGATTCTGATACGAAATTTGAAATAACTCAAATCAGTGCCAGGCACAGAAAGTTATCATGAAAGATTTACACGTGGCTCGACAGTTAATCGAACGACACCTGATCAAAATGACACCTAATCGAAACGACATTTGATCAAATAATAAAAGAAAAAATTTACAACCTTGAATCTATCCCAATTTTGTCAATTTTTTGTCCCAAAAACATAGTACTTTAAATCTGCCCCGGTTTTGTTGATTTTTTGTTTCAAAATTATAAATCTCAAAAATAAGATCTTTTCTGTGAATCTGTTTCTGATTTCTGCAAGAGGTCTACAAGGGTAAAGCCATGGCACAATGCTCCTCCCTCTAAATAACTGACTATGTAAAAAAAAAGTCAAAAAAATGATGCAATAAGCATCTAATGAAACATAACCATGACAAACGATCTACTTGTTGCCCCCTAAAACTTGTTACCGCCCTTTGCCTAGAGACTTTTGTTGATGACGCGTTCTTTCCGTTGGAGGTCGGCTACACCGTCAACGGGATTGCTTCTTAGAACTCACTTCCTCGGTCGGCTACTGCACTTATCGTTCGACAACTTTATTCTTTCGCGCTTTATTGCTAACGAAAGCACACCAGCTACGAAGGCAAGCGGTTTTCTACACGTTAAACAACAATAACTTTAACAGGCTTTTACACTTAAATTATGCGTAAACTCAGAAGACTTACCGAAACAATACTTCCTCCAAGTTTACACCAAATCTCAAGAATTGCAAGATATCAAATACTTGCCTCAATTAATATACACAAACTAGCAGCAAACTTTTAACAATGTTTTTTTTTTTATCTTAGAGTTTTGTAAAACCATGTGCGTGTGACGTCACAATGACTCATTCCCTTTTTTTTCTTGCGAAATCTTAACTAGCGAATGCGATTAGAGGCGTCAATAATAACTATGAATGAAGCGTGTCCGAAGTTACATATTCCCCCCCAAAAATGGGTACGCAGCAAGCGATCATTTTTACCAAGACATAATAACTTTGTAGACACAGCGAGACAACTAAAATTATTTTAACAACTTAACATTACACTGCAAATAAACACTGCTCTCAAACTAGCGATATACTGTACATCACATACTACAATTATTCAATCACTAGAGTCGGCGTTTCCCACCCCGTTAGTATCTTTCTTGCAAGACCCTCTAACTATTGGACACAATTTGCTAATTGGCCTGTGCAAACACCCACCCTTTGGTTTCAGTTTAACGCTCCGGACGAGCCCATGTTTGTCCGGACAAAGCTCAATAACCCTACCCAAAGGCCAATCTCCACGAGCAGAGTTTTCTTCAATAATAAGCACTACGTCTCCAACGCATAAATTTTTACGTTCTTGTTTCCATTTCTGTCTGGACATAATCGTCGAGGGATATTCTTTCAGCCACCTCTTCCAAAATTCATCTGCGGCATACTGTACAATTTTGAAACGATTTCGGGCATAGCAATCCTTCTCGTGACTGACAATCGGTGGTAGAGCAATTTGGGGATTTACTCTCAAGAGGTGGTTCGGAGTCAAAGGCAATTCTTCGCCGATTTCCAGGGGCACTTCTGTCAAGGGGCGTGAATTGACAATAGCTTCAACTTCACAGAACACTGTTGTCAGTCCATCACAATCAATCCCTCTCCCTTTATTCGGCATGACAGCAAGCAGTATTCTTCGTATTGTTCGAATCGACCGCTCCCACAAGCCACCCATATGACTCGCGGTGGGGGGTTAAACGTCCACGTAATATCGTTTTGTCGCAGGTATTCTTGAATTTCTCCTTGGTTCCATATCTTTATTTCTTCTCGTAAAATCCGTTCTGCGCCCACAAAATTGCTGCCATTGTCGGTGTAAAAGTTTCTCACTGGACCTCGTCTAGCTAGAAACCTTCGAAGAGCGTTAATGAAGGAGTCTGTGGTCATATCGGGTAAAACGTCCAGGTGGATTGCCGTAGTGGTCATACACACGAACACACATCCGTATCGTTTATACTCTGTTCTTCCGCTTTTGACCATAAATGGACCAAAGCAATCAGCTCCTGCCTGAGCAAAAGGCGGTTCTCCACTTTGCAATCGTGCTACCGGCAGATTTCCCATCAATTGTTGCGCAGGTTTTGCGTCCCGGCGAATGCAAAATAAACACTTTCCCAGCACTCGACGCGTTGCTGCGCGACCATTTTCTACCCAATACTCCTGCCGCACTAAATTCAACGTGGCGTTTATTCCAGAGTGAGCAACTTTGTTGCAACTTTGTTGAAATGCTACTTTTAGTAGTAAAAGTAGTAGCATTTCCCAATCTTCCTCCGACTCTGATTAATCCGTCATTCAGAAACGGACTCAATTTCCACAATGATGAGGACTTATTAACTATTCTACTTGTTTTACCAGACAAGTATTTTATCCACTTCGGATACTCCTTTGCTTGCACATACTTTGCCAAAGCAATTTCCGCTTTTCTCAATTCCTTTGTTGTCAGCGGGCCTATTGTGAACGAAGTATCATGGTTCCTTGCAGCCTTTCCTTTCAACCAATGTCGAAAACGGAAGAGCCAAGCCACAGATCGCTTTAAACGGTATAAAGTAGAAAAATACGCAATAATTTTTTCAACAGCATTGTCAGCAGTAATGCTAATCGGTGCATTCTCCTGATTCACGTCAGAATTAAAAACTTGATAAACATTTACCATGTTCTGGTGTTGTGGCAGTTGATCTGGCCACATTTTTGGTGGTTTGATAAGAAATTCTGGTCCATTTAACCATGTTCCGGCTCTCAAGAGCGCAGCAGCAGTTGCACCTCTTGATGCTTGATCTGCAGGATTGAACTTTGTGGGAACATACATCCAATCATGAATGCTAGTGTATTCTTGTATACGTGCAAGGCGGTTTTTAAAATATACAGGAAACTGTTTTCTATCTGCCTGTAAACTCAACAAAACGGCAGAAGAATCTGTCAAGAAAATACACATACAGTCCTCCATACCTAACTCTCTTTTAACAACTCTCGCCATCAGTACGGCGTCCGAAGCCGCGTCAAGTTCAAGTTGCGGTATGGTTCTTTTTCCCTCGTCTGCCAAAAGAGCCTTTGCCAACACTAAATGGCATTCAGCTGTCTCGTCCTCACGTGTGATACGCACGTAACAAATGCATCCCTTGGCATAGCTAGATGCATCTGAGAAAAAATGCAGTTGCAAACCCAAATGTAGGCCTTCTACTCGGCACCAACGTGGTATGCGAAGTTCTTTTAACTGACCCAAGCTATCACACCAACGCATCCACCTTCTTTTGGTCTTTTCGGAAAGTTGCTCATCCCAGTCTCGCTGTTCCTGGCATGCGCTTCTGTAAATCATACGTGCCTCAAGTACGACTGGCGCAAGAAATCCTAGCGGGTCGTAAAGTGAATTGGTAATTGATAGCAAAACACGCTTGGTAAGAAGTTTGTCGGGAATTTCCGCGGTAAAATAGAATTTGTCTTTTTCCAACGACCATTTTATACCCAAGACAACGTTCTCACCTCCGCCTCCTAAAGGCATTTCACATACACCTTTACCTCTATGACTGGCTGGAACTGATGCCATTACTCGGGCGCTTGTAGACCGCCATTTCGTCAAGTTAAATCCAGCCTTTGCCAAAATTGCTCGCATGTCTTCAACTAGCTTAATTCCAGCTTCGCAATTTTTCGATCCGGAAAGAAAATCATCGACATAAAAACACTGCCGAACATTTTTGGATATGATTGGTTCAAAATATTTTCCGAACTCGTTTGCCACTTCTTTCAGGCAAAACGCAGTACAACTAGGAGAAGATTTGGCGCTGAACAAATGCACTAACATACGATAAATCTTAGGCTCAGCTTCCAAGTCTCCCTCCGGCCACCATAAGAAGCGCAAAGCGTCACGATCGCGTGGCGCTACTCGTACCTGTGGAACATGGACTCAATATCCGCTACTACTGCCACAGAATGCTTACGAAACCGCAGCAAAACACCCACGAGCGAATTAACCAAGTTTGGTCCTTCCATCAAATAATCATTAAGGGAATGGCCATGGGATTTTGAGGCACAGTCAAACACGACCCGTACCTTTCCTGGCTTTCGAGGACTTACAATAGACGTATGCGGCAAATACCAAGTGCGAACTCTTACATCCTGGTCCTTTTTTGGTAATCTTTCCGCATATCCCTTTTGAATATACGTCTCAATTTGCTGGGAATATTTTTTACAGAGCTCGGGATCCTTTACCAAGCGTCGCTTTAGCGATTGCAAACCGCTCTCTGCGTTCTGCAAACTTTCTGGTAGCACAATAGAGTCATTTTTCCACGGCAGGGGTAATTCGTAATGTCCTTCGACATAGTCTATGTTCCGCTTCATGAAATCATAAGCGACCACATCTTCTCTGGAGTATTTAATGCCGAACTCCAAAACTTCTTTATTCATTTGCGCCCAAGACATGAGCTTTTCCACATTCATCAGATCCGTGTCTATTGTAGAAGGATTATTCCACACATCCCCTTTGTCATTCACCAAAATTTCACCTAGTACTGGATCATCTCCAAAACTATCAACATTTGTAAAAAACACAGAGTCTGGGTCGAGAAGGTTAGGCGATTCAACCAAAGCTGGACCCTTTAACAACCATCCCAGGGGCGTACGTACAGCATCGGGAAACCTTTCTGGATCTGGTGAAAATCGGCTTTCAAGACATCGGTGGGCATATACGTTGTCGTTCCCTATCAATATGGTAACTGTCCCTTCTTCGAGCTCAGGCAACTCTACTCCCTCCAAATATTCCAGATCTTCCAAGACCTTAGTATCAGGTAAATGATTCGGAGTAGCAGGAATAAGATCAGTCACCAACACTTCTAAAAGCTGTATCTCTTCCTCTCCACGTAGAGGTAAAATTGTAAGTGGCATTGCTACCGTCTTCATTTCGGCTGGCGTTTCTCTTGCCAATGTGTTAATGCTGCAGACTACTTGTTCAGACTCAGGAGCTTCAAATTTTTCAAAAAGAACCTTTTCACAAAAGCTTCTATTTGCTCCAGAATCCAACAACGCGTAGGTACGGACTTCCTCGTCATTTATTCGCACTCTCACAGGTATTATGTCCAAATAAGCAGCATGCTGCTTCGTCTGCTTTTGATTATAAGATGGCAGCACTGCATGCATACATTTACCAGTCTCAAGATGAGTGGGATCACTTGTCGAATCACTGGCCGCAATAGTCTTTACATCCGATCTGTCGAAGTGCAACAAGGTGTGATGATTCTGACTTGTACAATCTCGCCGACTGCATGGTAGCATAGCCTTGCAATCTCTCACCATATGGCCCTGCACAAGACACTTAAAGTAAATTTTAAGGCTTCGAACGAACAACTTTCTGTCTTTGATACTCATATGTAAAAACTCGGGGCATTCTTCAAGTTTGTGTCTTTCCTTACAGCACAAGCACAATTCGTTTATCTTAACATGACGTGCGGGTCCGGATGCCACTGACGTCAGTGCTCTAGTACTCCTTTCTCGAGGTTTAAAAAAGTTCAGATCCCCCTTGCGTGACGCTTTAGGGAATAATAACTTACCATACATTGAGTTTGCTTTCAATGACTGTTCAATCACGAACTCAGCAAAATTTTGAAAACCGGCTATCTGTTGATTCTTTCTTTGACACTTCAAGGCAAACGTCACCCACTTTCTTTTCGATTCAATAGGTAGCTTTTCTGCTATAGTTGCAATGAAGCTTGGAGAATCTATAGCTGTGGTCGTCGAAGTCTCCTCCATCGCAGCAAGACATCGCTTTAGAAGAACAGCTAGTTCTTCCAGACCTTTAGCATCATTTGCTGCAATTCTAGGGAACATTTCCAGACGGTTTTCACAGTAGCGCGCAATCACATGTGGTTGACCGTAACGCTCATACAATTCTTGCCATACCATGCGGTAAACAAGGGATTTATCTCTGCTACCAGCAATGTGTTTGACCTTATCATATACTGGCCTCGTACAATGTTGCAGTACATATGCTAACCGAAGATCGTCATCTTGGATTCTACTAGCCACATGCACCTCGAATCTATTAACGAAAGCTCAGTAATCCATGGGGTAGCCGTCAAACTTTTCAACCGATGGCTTCGGCAGGAATCGATCTCCTATTTCCGTGGTTCTATTCTGCACAAGTGTCTCGGGATATTTGTAGGGTGCTGCCTCATTTTCAAAGCGCAATGCATGTCCTCAGTAATGGCTTTAATAGGGTGCGAGCGGTGCGGTCGCACCGGGCCCCCCCTACACAAGAAATTGCTCTATTTTTGCAAGGAAGCATTAGGACGTAGATTTCAGCTCAAAAAAGGGGAAAAAATTTTTCCACATTTTGTGATAAAGTGCGCCCTCTATACTACTATAATCTGAATTGAACTCGAAGAGCCATCACATACTACTGGATTTAGTATTTTTTGGAGAACTGCACGATTTTTGGGAAAAAATTCATAAACCCGAGATGAATTTGAAGTGAAGACTTTTTTTTTTTTTTTTTTTTTGGAGAACTGCACAATTTTTGGGCAAAAATTGGAAAACGAGGACCTTTTTTATGACCAATCTTTTACACGCCAAAACCTGGTTTAGCTACCTTCTTTTGGGACAGAAAATGGTGGCCCCCCTCACTTTTCTTGCACCGGGCCCCCCTTTTTGTAAGGCCATCACTGCATGTCCTTCATTTTTCCCGATTTGCCTAAAATCTAGAAATGTGATTCATCTCAGACATTACAGGTGGAGAAGAATACGGCTGTGAACAAATGCGAACGGGCATTTGAAAAGCTGCTTCAGTATTTGGCATTCTGCTTGCTGAGGGCAAGTTGTCAAAAGGCGGTTCTTTATAAGTAGATTTTCGTGGTGAGGTTCACAACTCACAGCTGATGACGCTTCCCATAGTTCGGCTTCAAGCCGTGCCGTTTCTACAGTTCTTTGGGCTTCTTTGGTACTTAAGTCAGCTCTAATGCGAGCTTCTTCTGCTTCAATTTGTACCTTTCGTGACTTCAACTCCGCCTCAAGTATTGACCTTTGTTTAGCTTCACGCTGTTCATCCTGCCTTTGCTGTAAGGCAAATTGAGCGAGCTGAAACTTAACCCTAGCTTCACGTCGGCGCATGCTCTTGGTGGAACTAATTGTAGAGCCTTCACTTTTACTGCGCGCAAAGCTAGACCTAAGAGGATTGGGATGTTGTTGTGTATTGTCCCCAGTGTGACCTAAATGCTTTTCTGCCAACTCTGGTATTACATCGAGCACAACGCTGCCAGCGGCAATATCATTACTAGACCTAGGTGCGATATCCATTAGGAATTTAAATAATTACACTATTAAATCGATAACAATTAGAACAATAAATATTAGTTCAATTAACAGTCCACAAATTAAAACGTATGATCAAATAATTCTTACACGAATTTAAAAACAAATCTTCAAAGAGTCAATTATTGTTGGTTTACTGAACGTCCTGAACAGTCAAACAAACTTTCGAAGGAATGTTGACGATCTGCAAAATCTTGCATTGCACAACCAGCATGCATACAAAATCAAGTTCTCTATCTGTTTCTTTATTGCCATAGCTTCATCTCTTTCCTTTGGCTTCGTGCTGGCAAGTATTATGTGAGTCAAGCATTTCATAACTTCACAAGATCTTTCCTTCAAAGCATAGACAGCATTATATCGACCAGACCACCGAGTTGCCGCTTTTAATATAAAATATGAGCAATAACGATCATGGACATTTTAAAACTTTTATTTTTGCATAATACAATCAATCAATCAATCTATTTATTTGTTTTGTGCTTCAAAACGAAAAATACACCAATATATGTGAAAAAAAGTTTTCGAAAGCACAAGAAGGCAGCGAAATGACCATACGGTCTTCTAGTCAACTGCCTCCCTCTAAATAGTGGGACAAAAAAAAATTTTTTTATCAGAAAAACACAGCAGTACACTTACAAAAACACAGTACATTTAGAAAAACAATGAAGATTAAATAGCAATATTAGTTGTTATTAAATAAATTTCCATGTGCCAGCTGACTTCATCAAACTGTTGTGGCATCTTATTTAATATTGACAAGTTAAAAAAAGTTTAAATTTCTTCTTAAATTGATTATAAGAAAGCGACTTTAATTCAAAAGGTACTTCTTGCCATATTTTAGGTCCAATGTAAGAAAATGTCTTTTTACCTAATTCTGTTCTCTTTCTAGGTTGAAAGTAATTTTGTTGCGCTGCCAGTCTTGTTTTATAATGATGTTTTTGGGTTATACTTACAATAGTTTGGGACTCATTTTTTGCTGAATTTTTATTAAAGCAAAACATTGTTTTTGCCATTTCAAGTTTATATACTATGTCGGAAAAAAATTATATACCGACTCAATGGTGTCATAAAATTGACGGGTCTCAGTCACGGATTCCATGGCATTTTTTGACACCAAATTTAAATTGTGCGAAGCACACTGCACGTAGTAAGCATGTGGAGCCACATCTTGGATCTTCTTTGCAAGCCGGAGTACTTCCCGCTCATCACTGCAGCGCTGTCATATCCTTGTCCATAGCAGTTTTATATGTCAAGCCCCTTCTGCTAAATGGAATTCATCATCAATTTGTAACATTCTTCTTCGTAAAATTCAACTTCAATAAATGAGGTAAACGCTTCAACAACTTTTAGTTCTGATGGCATTCCATCATCGTGGTCATCGATTTTGACGTAACGAAATACTTCATTTAGCTGGTCTTTTTTGCTGACATCTTGAGTGGTATCAAGAATTATGGCAAAAAAAAAAAGGAGCGCTTTGTAGTTTGCTTTTTATATCACGGAGAACTTCTTCAGCTAGTACTGATATTGGTTCATTTTGTATCAAAGGACTTAAATATTTTCGAAAAGCTTTAGGTTGTTGTAAAAGTTTGTCTAAAACAGTATCGCATTTGGCAAGAAGCTGTATGATAGCGAGAAAACTCCCCTTGTTATCCTTTGAAAGTTCTTCACTGGATCCGCGAAAAGGGAAGTTGCACTTTGCTAATTTCACCGTAACATTCACTAGTCTTTCCAAAACATTTTTCCAAAATTTTGTTTTTTCCAAAGACTTGTGCAACGCTTCTTCTATTGTCTCCCTGTTTCTTCATTGCTCATATATGAGACACGCCTCCGCATGATGTGTGAAACTTTTATGGCTTGGAATTCGCTGTGTTGTTGATTTTCACTTTAAATAATCGCTATCAATTTTTGCTACATGCAAACGCTGCTTTGAATTCTTAGGTTGTAGATTTTGTTAAAAGTGATAGCCGCCGTAGTTCCGTAGTTAATCAGGTTGAGGTTCTCTGCGGGGGTTGTGACGTCTTCGCATTAAAACTCGTCTTGCTGAAACCGAAGTCAAACAAGAGAGAAAACGCGTTGATGTATTAAGGTACTTTGAAAGTTGTTTTGAATGGAATTGAAAATTGATATTTCGTGATATTTACGGTGGTCGATAAATTGATAACTTGAAGAAAGTGGCCTTGAAAAAATATTTCGGTATGTAGCATGTTGGATCTCCCGTACTATCGGCCATCATCTACATTTTTAAAACTTTTTCTTCTCTCGTTTTCGCTACTCTCACTCACTTTTCTCTTTTCTTTCTCTTTTTTAGTAAATAGCGAGCTATACATTTAAACCCATATGGGCAAGCTAAGCTTTGCGAAAAACACTATATTTTAAACCAAAATATTCACTTTAAATGCTGTTTTAGTATACTTTAAATTACTGAACAGTGAACACAAACAACTTGATTTTAAACCAAAATATTCACTTTAAATGCTGTTTTAGTTTTGATTTGTGCGACGGCTTACAGTAAATGAGATGATAATCGGTCATACGGGCAAGCTAAGCTTTGCTAAATAAAATACTTCAAACATCTTTTTTGTATTTTTTACCACTATATTTTAAATTAGTAAAGATTAACAACTTGATTTTAAACCAAAATACAGTATTTACTTTAAATGCTGTTTTAGTTTTGATTTGTGCGACGGCTTACAGTAAATGAGATAATAAATCGGTCATACGGGCAAGGTAAGCTTTGCTAAATAAAATACTTCAAACATCTTTTTTATATTTTTTACCACTATATTTTAAATTACATGGACGGCACCCTATAAAATCTCGTCTTTAGCGACGAAAAGATTTTTACAGTTGAAGCAGCATTCAACCACCACGACATTCCTGTCAAAAAGCCTGCTAGCCGTACCATGAAAAAAGTTTGTAGATCCCAAAAACCTTTTTTTTTAATGGTGTGGGCCGCCTCATCGTCAGAGGGGAGGTCCCCTTTAATTTTTATTGACAGTGACGTCAAAATCAATAAGGAGGTGTACATGAGAGAAATTTTGGAAGGTGCTCTAATACGATGGACTAACTCTCTGTACCCCGACGGGGATTGGACCTTTCAACAAGACGGTTCAACGTCCCACACTGCCAACATGACTCAACAGTGGTGCGAGGACCATTGTTCTGCACCAACGACATAGCCACCTCAACGTGGTGGTGCGGTACCCTTTCTTGCACAGGGAGGGTCGAAATGGCTTGTCGATTCCCCGAGGGTCTTATCCTTGGGCGATTCTCCCGTGCACAATTCTTCTCCTCATTTTTTATTCCTGCTGTCCAATGCGCGGTCACATATGGACAGCACTTTTAAACCTAATTGACCGCCCCCCTATTTCTTCTACTTTCTTTCCGAAAACTCCTCTTAGTCTCTTCTTCCACCCCAAACCTCCTTCTTACCCATCCTACTCACCTCTGCTTCTTATCCTCATACTTCTTCTTATTAGCGGTGACATTCATCCCAACCCTGGTCCTATAGACCCCTGCTCCGTCTGCTCCCGTAGAGTCACCTGGGGAAACAGATTGGTAAAATGTACCAACTGTTCTCTCGGGGTACACCTCTCCTGCTCTGGTCTCTCTCCCGCTGACTTTCGTAAAATCTCCCCGGGACTTGTCCAATGTGCCCATCCTCTTCTCAACCCCCTCCTTCTCTCTCACATCCTAACCCTGTACCTCCATCCACAAACACTTCCAAACCCTCATCCTCCTCCACAAATACCCACAAAACCATATCTTCAAAACTGAAACCCCCTAAATCATTTCTCCACTATTATTAACCCCACCGACTCTCCTAATCACCCCCAACTAATATTTACTTACCCTCCCTCAGCATCATCTCTACCTTCTCTTATAACCCAACATACCATCTCTCCTCTCACACAACCCTCCTTCCATCCTCCCCTCCCTCTTGAAACAACCTTCGAATCCTGCAGTGTAATGCTAATGGGATTCGCCCCCGTCCTACTGAACTTATACAATTTCTCTCCTAAATCAGTACGATCTCATTTTCGTGCAAGAGTCGCACCTCTCTTCTGACTCTACTTTCCACATACCCGGCTACAAAACCCTCCAAAAAGAACTGTTCTATAACGAGAAGAGAAACACCATCTCTACGGGAAATCAAAGAGGTGGTGTACTCATACTTGTCAAAAACGGTCTAACCTACACTTCACTCTCCACACAATCCCTCTCCTCCCTTGATCCCAGCTCGACTATTTAGCTATCTCGGTTAAAATTAAAGAAGCCTCACCTATACACCTTTTCAATGTCTATGTCCCTCCTATCCTCTCTTCTTCCTCCGACTCTCGCCCTAAATCCTTTTCTCCCTTCCTCTTACCATTATCCCCTACCACTTACATCTTCGGCGATTTTAACGGCCATCATTTATCCTGGGACTCTCACTTACCGGAAGACCAATCAGAAAAAGATCTGTTTGACTGGCTCCTTTCTTCTGATTTTTTACCTCTAAACAACCCCGAACATCATACCCTATTACACTGTGCCACCGGAAACCACTCCTCCCCTGATCTCTCTTTGGTTCATGCCCAAATAGCCTCTAAATGCACATGGGAGACCCTTCCGGACCTTGACTCAGGTCATCTTCCTATCTCTATCTCTAATCCTACTCTCCCTTTAATTAACTCTTTCCACCGCCCCCTCATTTAATTACAATAAAGCTCGCTGGGACGATTACCGTACTTATATTGATACCCACTGCCCCCCTCCCTCTAACTTTACAACACTTTTTCTTTCTGAAGCCATCTATCCCTTTACCAAACTCCTTGATGATGCTGCCACTTCTGCCATTCCTTTCGGCAGCATCAACCGCCCTGCTAAAGCCTGGTGGTCTTCTGAAGTTGCAGATGCCGTCGCGAAACTCCGAAAGGCATTTGCAAAAGCACACTGTTCCGAAGAAGACCGCCAGAACTATACCTGTATTTCTATTAGTAAATATACCTCCACTGTGATATCTAAGGCTAAAGCTATGTCATGGCAGAAAACTTGCTCTAGCCTTTCTACTAAAACCCGTCCCAGTGAACTCTTCTCATTATTTCGGTCCATCTCTGGCTCCCCTCCCCAACTTCATCTGAACCTTCCCAACTTCCCAAGTCGCCATACCCTTATAGATTGTGCCAACCAACTTTCTTCACATCTACAGTCCCATTTCTCTTCTCAAACCCCAAAATCTTTTTGAAGCATCGAGAAAGCTCAAATGAATACCATCAGAACTGCACACTGCAACATCCTGCACTCCACTTTCTGTTCACCATTCTTCTCTCTTGAACTCTCCACAGCCATCTCTCAACTCTCAACCTCAACCTCGATCAAATTACTTACCCTCTTCTAACCCAACTTCCACAATCAGCGCTACGTTTTTTTCTTTATATCTTCAACCTTTCTTGGTCAACTCACACCTTCCCTTCTACCTGGAAAAAATCGACAATCTTCCTCATTCTCAAACCCGGAAAACCCTCTGACTTACCTTCTTCATATAGACCCATCTCTCTCACTTCCTGTACCTCCAAACTCTTCGAAAGAATGGTTTTAGGACCACTAACCTATTTTCTAGAACAACAGGGCACCCTCTCACCCATGCAAGCTGGTTTTAGACCTGGTAGATCGACTGTAGATCAAACCACTTTCTACATTCTTAACACACCACTTAAATTTAACCCTCATCCAACCTTTCTCGGTGTAACCTTCGACCGCACTCTCTCTTTCAAACATCACGTCCTATCCTTACGGAAAAAGTTTCACAGCCGATTCCGTGCTTTCCGCTCTATCGCTTCTGCCTCTTGGGGCTCATCAAAGGAATCCTTATGTATGTATCAAAGGAAGCCTTCATTCGCCCCATCCTTACCTATGCTTCCCCAGGCTGGTTTCCCTTCTCATCTCCTACCCACATCACTTCTGTGGAGAGGATGCATAGATCTTTGTCGGTCGGTTCAAAACCCACTTGCGCCATTCTGTTGTGTCCTTGGAAAAGACACTTTACGGCACTTTCCCCTGCTTGGTGGTCTTGACAAGCAGTTCTAAATTACAGTAATATCTCTACTAAATTACTAGCGGACAGCAATATCTTGGCATCTCCGGAAGCAGGTCGGGGTAATTGCCAACTCTATGTATAGCGCCTCCGTCGCTTTCCTGCGAGTCAGGAAGATAAATATAGAGATAAAAATAAAAAATAAAAAAAATAAAAATTTCTGTAGAGTAATCACAGGCTGTCTGTCGTCCACTCCTATCTCTCTACTTCATGTACAAGCACTTCTTCCTCCACTACGCGTCACCCTCACCCACCAATCCCTCTCCTTCTTTGAACGAGCCCTCCGGCTACCTTCAACCTTACCCCGAGCCTCTCTAGCAAATTCTAACCCCCGCACGCGACTCAAGAAAGCTATTTGCAGCGGATATGTTTGGAAAACTGAATGTTTTGAACAAGGAGCTACTGGGTAAAAAAAAGTTACTCATGGACTGCAAAATCTAAATTTTTGGTTCTATCAATAAACTGAAATATTTTTCTGCCCAAATTGCAAGACAAAACTTTTCGGGATTCACATATTTTGGCAAAAGTGAACCAACGGATAATACCCTCCAAATAATATTGAAACGTCTTTCAAATCTGGTTGTTGAGTTGAACTCTAGATTTTCAGATCTTAAACTAATGAAGTTTCCCTCATGGATTGCGCAGCCCTTTCTCTTTAATTGTGCAAGTCAGGAAGGTTTGGCAATGGATTGCGATCTAGCTGATAAAATACTACACTTGCAATGTGATGACAGTATAAAACCAATTCATGCCTGCAAAAACCAGCTGATGTGCCTGGATTCGCAGATTTGTGCCAAGTATGCTAAATTAGCTAAAGTGGCAGAGCATACACTTCTGCCCAGGGAATCGAACCGTTTAAAATAACGTTCCGGTTCAGGTTTAGGTTCGGCAAATTTTATTTTTAAAGTTTCAGTTCCGGTTCAGGTTCAGCAAAAAATTTTTATTCGGGTTCAGTTCCGGTTAGGGTTCAGCAAAAAAATTTTTTTCGGGTTTAGTTCCGGTTCAGGTTCAAGAATTTTTTTTTTAGGGCTTCAGTTCCGGTTCAGCTCCGGTTCGGGTTCGGAATATATATTTTTTATCTATTTCTTACAAGCGTTAGGACTGTAAACACAATTTCTTACCTCATGTTATCATGGGCGCCCGTAGACGCGCTTCCTGGAGGAGTGATGGCAAACAGTCGGAAACACAAAAAATATTCTTAAAAAGGGTTTTTTAAAAAATTCTGGTACAAGTTTTAAAAAAAATTAAATTAAACTAATTCACCGGCATGGGTCTTGGTCAGTGGTGAAAGTAGAAAATTTTTCTTACCGGTACTATGCATGCCAGAAGCTCATAACAGTGGTGGAAGTAAAATAATTTTGTTGTGGTTGCTGATCAAAAGAGGCAAATGGGTCTTAGACATCCACTTATCCAGTCACGAAATCCTAAACGCCTTAATTATACCTAACACTTTAAATTTTAACGAACTATAAAATATTAGATAATCCGAGAATGGCTAAAACCCAAATAACTAATTGTTTCTGGATTAGAATGAATCGCTAATCTGAGACTCGAAACAATGTCCTGTAGTACTGTTGCCTGCAAATTGGAGAGTAAAAGGTTTGCCAGAGAACTATATTGACACGATTTGAAATAGCCTATTTTGGGGGATAAATACAAAAGATCCCCAAAACCGAAGTTACTTTTGGCTCATTATTGTAAGTTTGCAACCATTAACATAACGATACATTTTCAACCAAGCACATAACCACATAATCCAAATCAAACACTCAATTATTTAAAAACTTTCCATAAAGGTTCATAGTAGTTAGCCTTTTTTAAGTTTTGTTGTCGAGCCATGCCGCTTGTTGCATGAGCTGCTCTTCTTCCCTTTCCAAGCCAAGTTCTTACGTATGGCTCTGGATTCCATTTCTCGCACGGTGGCCCCACAGTACTGACAAAGAGCTGCTTCTCGGCATTGTTCGTAGTGATTGCATTTCTGCTGTCAGTGATGATGTTGTTCATAGCGCTGAACCCGCGCTCACAGTCGGCGTTACTTGGTGAAAGGGTGTCAACGGCCACCATCAACTTATTTAGTTGGTCAGGAATGCTTCTTCCTCCACTTGCCTTAAATTCAATATATGCAAGATGAGTTTGTTGCTTGTTGAGACGAAGGGTGCCACATAAACTTTTCACTTCATCTTCTCCAAAACAAGGATTTTCATGATCAATCTTTTGTGGATCTAACACATCAATTTGACCAACAAGGGTTTTGTAGTTCTCTCTTCGAGTTGCATGAACGCTAGGCTGTGCTCTGCTTGATGCAGTCGTGAAGAGCCTTTCTTTAATGTTGTCAGCTACAGCCCGAATAAATTGAGCCTGATTTATTATTGGGCTTCTTCCTTCTTTCAGTTCTACTTGTTGAAATGACATTGCTTTTTCTGCTTGTTCAGCCATGATGGAATGTTCCCCCGGGGAAGCAATAAGGCTTTCTATACGTTTTGTATACGCATCGAGTAAAGTGTGGGCTTTTGGCAGCGTGGTATTTCGGCTTTGCAGTGTTTCTGATAAATTTGTTAATTCGTCATCCGCCATCAGCGCTAAATTTTTAACAAAATTTATTGTGCAAAATTTGGACAGTATGCCTCGAAATCTGGCCTTTTCTGTGTTTTGCCTCGTTTCGTCATTTGAAGCTTTATCAAAATGTTGCGCCAAAGATGGGAAAGAATGCCAGACTGCTGATACTGCCCTGAAGGATGAAGCGACCCAGCGAATAGTAAACACCTTGCCGATTCTTTTGAGGGTCGTTTGCAAATCATGGGAACATTGGTCAAGTTCACGCTTGTTCTTTGGTGACTGGCTGTACAGCGAATATAAATGTTCAAGAAATGACTGGAAGTCATTTGTACCACCGATAATTTCTAGTGCAATTCCTACAGCAAGCTCAAGTCTGTGATTAAGACAATGCCACAATATTATATCAGGAAATAGCTCCATCACTTCAAAATCCGATGATTACTTCTTGGAGTAACTCGATGGAGTAACCGTTTTTGAGCAAACAGTCCACAATTTTGTCAGCAATATGAGAAGCGCACAGACTTTCCAATTCTACTAAATCTAGCGGAAAGGTAATAGGCGCCGCTTTGCCATCAATACTAGCTGTTAGAAACACGATTAAAGTTGATTTGTCACCCACGCGAGTTGATTCATCCGCTAAAACATTTATCTTACTTCTGCTCTCTATAATTTTGGTTAAAGTTTTTTTCTTCATATGGGAAGATATATGTTCAATTATGTCAACAGCTACAGTTTTACTGTGTAAGACACGTCCCATGTCTATAGAATTGGCTTGCTGAAGGTTAATCAATTTTTCAAAGTCTGTAAAGGTTTGCTATTTTTTGCCACATAATAAGCTGTCCTGAACACTCGCTCTGTGGATTGAAACGCACTTTGCTCACTCTGTGCATTTAAATTAAGGAGTACATCTTTCTTTGCCGTCTCTAGAATATTAATAGCATCTTGGTGCGCTTTTGAGTTTCTGTGCTCACAGATTTTTTTTCGAAGTGATGAAAGTTGAACCGTTCTTGTGCTGCCATAAAAAGTGACATTGCCATCTGCCCATTGAGTGGAAATATTAACACCACGAGATGCTCTTACTCCCAAATTATTGACTTCATGACACGGAGTACATCCTACTTTACCATCACTAGCGTACATCCAACTGTTTTTTTGCTTAAATTCCTCATATTGTTGTTCAGTCCATATTAACGGATAAACAGTGGAACATTTTTCCTCAACTTGATCTTGATGCACAGGTAGAGGATCGCTGATTGCACCACTTTGGGTAGGCCTACTAACATTGCTCTCCGTTCTTTGAACTTTAGTTGCTACTGAACTCAAAGTCTCATCACTGGTCTCTTTTCTCTTCCAATAATGATTAATTTTTCTTTGCATTTTATAAAGGTTTATTATTTAGGCTGGAAATATTCCTAAAAATCAAACTTTTAAAATATAATACTCGCTATGTTTTATCATTTATTTGATATTCTTTTAACAGGAATCGATAAATTGAAATCCATAAAAATCTAAAACAACCTCTGTCAGTAGAAGACTCACTACTAAACTGTTGTCTCCACAACACTGCTTTCTATTTTAATCGAGTCTGAGCTCAATCATTCCCTATTGTGTTAAAAGTTACTGTACTTATTGCTGGGTTCAAGTTACTGTACTTATTGCGATGGGCCGATGAATTGAGAATTTTAAGTAACTTTGTAATTGTGATAAAATAAAACCTATTTTGTTAAAATGTATTGTGTCAACACAGTTTCAAGATAAGAGTACGTAACGCGATAAATTGAACTTGATAACTTCCATTCTTTTACCGGTACGGCGTTCCGGCAGCAAATCTTTTACCGGAACGGCGTACCGGACCGTTCCGGCTTACTTTCACCACTGGTCTTGGTTGTAAAAATCAAGTCTTACTAATAAATTTATAGTAATGATCTTGCGAGCGCCAAAAGCGGAAACGGAAGTTTTTTGTTGTTTTGTGATCTCAAAACTTTCTTATAGATTGCGTTTACATGAGTTTATATAGATCTTTCTTGGACTAGCCACTGATACACTTGTCTAAGAATTTTTTGATAATTTTTTAGTGGCGGCCCTCACGCAGAAGGTTTATTAGGTATGAAATGTCATTAAGGTTCATTTCTACTACGAGCGTAGATTGGAGTATTCTTTGTTTCAATGATTTTTTTCTTCGTTTTGCCTTTAAGCGCCGAAAGAAGTAAAAAAATTAATAAAACAAAAAATACTTCGTTTCACGCCAGTAGTGGAAACGGGCCTTTATCTTACTAAATCTAAACTTTTAAAGTTTTAAACAAATTAAACATTAAGTCATTCAAGTTTATAATAATAAAAAATTGACGCATAAAGGCTCTCTCCCACTATGAGCGTGGAATGGAGTACAGTGGCGAGCAAAAAAGTAAGATTTTTTATTTTATCAAATTTTTTAAAAATAAGTTAGTTGCAATTGAATTATATTTCTAAAAAAGAAATAAATTAATATTGGATTTAATATAATTTTTTGTGCTCTTTTAATGATATATTACTTGATATATCTTAATATAATTCAATTTTAACAATGATATTTTTAAAAAATTTTAAAAAATAAAAAAGTCTTACTTTTTTTGTTCGTCACTGTACTCTTTGCTTGATTTATTGACTTTATTTGCTTCACTTAGATTTTAAGCGCGGAAAGATGATCAAAAGAAACAAAGAATGCTCTATTCCACGCTCGTAGTGGAAACGAGCCTTAACTTTAGAAGTTTTTAATGCATATTTATGTATTATTTTGTAAAATTTGAAATTTAAAAAAGCGAGTCCCCCTTTTGGTTTTCCTGGCGAACGTTCATGTATCTAGTGCACATATTTTTTCTTCATTTCTCGGTTGATAAAGTTGTTTATGACGTTTCTTTGTTGGCACACAAGTGCTCAAAAAAATTGTGGCAACTTCAAACGGTAACATTTGATTTAATAATTACAACTAGAAATAAATTAAAAATTAAATCAATTTGTTGTATAAGATTTTTTTTTTTAAGAGACAAATCTTTGACGTAAAGTTGAAGCGAACATTGATGCAAATGAAAAATTTAAGTAATCCAATTTTCACTGCTATAATATCTTTAAATAAACCTAAAAACTATGAACAGCTCATCCCGAATCAACCTTACTGCAAAAGTGAAGGCCTTTTTAGATTCCAACATACAAATTTGAGCCTAATAAGAAGCTGAGAAATAAGAGAAAAGCAATTAGCTTACAAAATTTTATTTAAACTTCACGCTACAAGGCGAAGGTTAATAGCTTTTCTTCCTAATCTCAACAAATTTTTTTTTTAATTTTGTTTTTTTGAAAAATCAAAAATTAATTAACTTTATTGCATTGCTTGCTCAACATTATTTTTTACTCAATCTCGACTGTTAGGGATACCATCATGCTAGTGAAAACCATTTGAGGCAACTATAAGTTATACTGAATTCGAATCATTCGATAAGTTTACACTGCTTTTTTATTAAACTTCTCCACGTAATTAAATTTCAGTCGAGTGGCTCCCCAACAGCATGCACTGTGCAGCTTTGATTTTTCAATGGCGTCAAATAATTTTGCTTCACCAACGATGGTTTCACTATGTTTGCTACGTCTCCATATTAATATGTATTTTTTTAAAGGTATGGCACTGTAAAAAGCTTAAGAACAACTGCTTTAGCATATATTTAAAATTTCGCTTTCTTTATCTAGCAAGTGACATGTTTTTGCTTTAACTTCTCGCCTGAAAAAGTCGTTTATAACGTTTCTGTATTGCCACACAACAAGTATTGTGACCAAAAAAATTGCGGCAACTTTAAAGACAAAATTGTGATTCTGATTCTTCTACAAATGACTTTAAAATTAAAATTTGTGCATCAAACGGTCGAACCGGATCCATTTAAAATAAAGTTCCGGTTCAGGTTCGGGTTCAGCAATTTTTTTTTCTACGGGTTCAGCTCCGGTTCAGGTTCAGCAAATTTTATTTTTAGGGGTTCAGTTCCAGTTCAGGTTCAGCAAATTCTATTTTTTCGGGTTCAGTTCCGGTTCGGGTTCAAAAAATAATAACGGTTAATACGGGTTTACGGATCCGGTTCGGGTCCGGTTCGACACCCTGCTTCTGCCATTTCCAACTACCTACTTAGTTGAATGTGGTTTTAGTGCCGTTATAGACATTTTGACAAAGAAAAGAGGAATACTCGACATTTGCAAGTGTGGAAATCTTTGCACAAAGCTGACATGCTTTTCTCCTCAATTTTTTTTGCTGGCTTCTCGGCATGAGGCTCATGGATCTCACTAGCTACAATAAATATTTGCTTGAAAATTTGAATGAGACATTTTTTTAATTGTTCTTTTGTAATTTCTTTAAATTGTTCTTTTGTAAAAACGTTCTTTTGCAATGATTTGATTTTATCCCTAAAATATATCTTTAAATTAAAGTTGTGTAGAATTTTTTTAAATATTTTTTTATGATTTTTTTTGGAGAGGAACTGACAGTGTTTAGAATTGTAAGGGAGGAACATGAAACAAACTTTGAGAACCACTGCGTTAGCCATTATCAACGTGGCAAACATTTACGCGTACGACGTAACACAAGAGAAAAAGTGCATTCATGATAAGTGGTAAAAAAGTTTCGGCCAAAACGCAACTACTCTTCTTGAAATTCGGAGTCGCGATTGTTGAATGGTAACGATGTCGGATTTTTATGAATTGAACAATGTAAATGTGACTAAATTTCTACAAAAAATAGATTACTTTTCAGAAGACGAAATACTTAACTGGTTGACTAAAAAAAGGGTTATTGCTTCAAACCGCTATTGCATGAAATGTTCTTCGAGTATGGCTATACAGAAAAAAGCCTCAATTTTGGATAAAAAAGTTTGGAGATGCACAAACCGTGTAAGTATCCCAAAATTTATTAGATGTTTGTTTCTTTAAAGTTTAAAAATGCTTTTGTAGGGTAATACAACGCTTTTTTGCGCGAATATGTTTGTCTACAGATGATATAATAAATTCTAAAGTTACAAGTAATCCTTTGCAGAAACAGGTAGTTTTGCTGACTTTCTTCAAGAAGTAACTGTGAGCAATTTCTGTTTGTCAAACTCACCCGGAATCCCCTGTGATTACTATCGCATGTTAAAGAGATTTTTTTCTTGTTTTGTTTTTATTCCCGCCTAATGCTGTTGGGGAATTCAGGGTTAGTTTCAATGACTAGCAACACTTATGGTTCCTTGTAGCAACTTGTTTTGGATCATGTTCTTTGTCTAGCGAAATACTTCAACTAAGCTTCCGAAGAACACAATTTAGAAAACACTGCATTGTGCATTATAGTGGTAAAAAATATAAAAAAGATGTTTGAAGTATTTTATTTAGCAAAGCTTACCTTGCCCGTATGACCAATTACCATCTCATTTACTGTAAGCCGTCGCACAAATCAAAACTAAAACAGCATTTAAAGTAAATACTGTATTTTGGTTTAAAATCAAGTTGTTAATCTTTACTAATTTAAAATATAGTGGTAAAAAATATAAAAAAGATGTTTGAAGTATTTTATTTAGCAAAGCTTAGCTTGCCCGTATGACCAATTATCATCTCATTTACTGTAAGCCGTCGCACAAATCAAAACTAAAACAGCATTTAAAGTGAATATTTTGGTTTAAAATCAAGTTGTTTGTGTTCACTGTTCAGTAATTTAAAGTATACTAAAACAGCATTTAAAGTGAATATTTTGGTTTAAAATATAGTGTTTTTCGCAAAGCTTAGCTTGCCCATATGGGTTTAAATGTATAGCTCGCTATTTACAAAAAAGAGAAAGAAAAGAGAAAAGTGAGTGAGAGTAGCGAAAACGAGAGAAGAAAAAGTTTTAAAAATGTAGATGATGGCCGATAGTAGCCTACGGGAGATCCAGAACGTTTTCATACGCGTTTTCAATTGGCAGTAAATAATTAGTGTTTTAATTGGTTAATTGATTTGGTTTATTGTTATTTACAAAATTTGAATGATTGTCGTGTTTATTTTAATAAGCGTATTTTATTTGGATTCTATTTGTACATGAATGCACGTAATTTGTTGCAGATAAACCACATTAACACCAGAATTACATCGGTTCTAATGAAAAGAAAGGTGTAAAGTGTATAAATCGCGCGTTGTCGAAAGGAAATTCAACAATTTATCAACCACAACCTATCTCGCTCCTTACTTGGGTGTTTAAGGCCATCCAGTTGAAGTAACTAACACGCTGCAATAAATGCCTTCAGTCATTTAAATCTGTTGTACCCCAAGGGTTTTGAAGTGTGTAAGAAGTTCCTGGAGAGACATTTTCATGTGAAAATAACCAGCAGGGCTGGCAGTAAACACGGTCCATGCTTGATGAATAACATAAGCAATAGCCTATCTTCGTAGTTTTAGACCTGATTGTGCTACATAATGGTAATAATTTGTTGAAAATAAACGACCGTTAGGAGCGGATCTTTAGGGAAAGGTCCTTCAGGTTGTTTGGGACCTACTGCATATGATATGCTTTCTTGTTCTTTGAGTTTACAATGGTGGGAAAGTCGTCATTCTTGCTTTCATCTGATCTTTGGTAGTATTGGAGTTGGAGTTTTCTTCATTGGTACCATAAAACTGTTAATGTCAATAAGTTGGGAGTAGATTCTATCTTGCGAATGCTGACGTCTTGCTCATCCGCTTTGGATGTTTCTGGTCGAGTTAGCCACGAACTCAGTTTCTGGCTGCCTCAGCTATTTTTCTCCTCTTAGGTTGTCTCTTTTGTGCTCCGCTTTGATAATTTCTTTTCATATTAAATTTTTTCAATTCAATTCAATTCAAATTTATTTGCAATTAAGGTTTCAAAATTCTCATTGAAAAAGTGATTGCGAAATAGGAAACAGTGGCTAAGCGATATACGTTATTACACGCACAAATTGCAGTTAACTAGAGTTTTACAATGTTGTTACTCAAAACTTAAAAGGTTTAATAAAGTTTAGACAACGGTTAGTAAAGTTTAAGATTTTTTAGGAAAAATTGCTGGAGCAGAACAATCCTGTAAAGTTTTCAGTGTTCTGGCGAATTCTACTTAAAGGTCCTTTTCCACTACGAGCGTGGAAAAGAGCAATTTTTGTTTTTCTATTGATTTTTTTGCGCTCGCTTCAATTTTAACCGCTCGCTTCAATCGAAGATCAATAAAAGAAACAAAAAATGCTCTTTTTCACGCTCGTAGTGGAAACGGGCCTTAACAATCGTAATAATTTTGTAATCTGTTTTTGTTAAAAAATTTATCTAAAGCAATTAGTTCTAAGAACAAAAATTCACTTATGGTGTCTTCATAAAGAGACCGGTATTTTTTTAGCCTCTTTTGCAAAAGTGTTACTTGGGTGGTAGATTAATTGATTCTTTATTGTGTGCTGTTATCAATAAGACCTCTTATTCAAGAAACACGAAAGAATTTTACCATGACTTTGTTTAATAAAAAAAGCCTATTTCATGAATCAATGAGCATTACAAATAATTAATCTGTTTCAATCAAAAATACATACTGCTATTAGTTGGTTTAATTAGTTTGTGTTCTTTTAGAATAGATTAGTTACATATTTTGCTTAATTGATTTCAATTATGTATGTTCTTTTTATCATAAATCTAATTTTGCTTTTTTTTGACTAGAGCAAATATAATTACTATTTTTTGTTTTAATTATGAATCAAGGGCATGGAAGATATCCCCCTCCCCCTGATCTTCGATTGGATGTACCATTACCTCAAGGTTAAAAATTTGAATCTCTTCAACAAGCAATTGTGAGCGATTTTTGTTTGTAAAACTAACCTGGAATCCACTGTGGTTACTATCATTTTTGAGAGATCCTTTTTCTCTTCGTTTGTTTTTCTTTGCCTCCTAGTGCTTAAGGGGGATTCTGGGTTAGTTTCACCGACAAACAACAATTATAGTCTTTTGAAGAGGCCCAATAATATTATTTCAACAATAACTTTTTTAATGACAATCTCTTTGTGCCATTGCAATTTTGGTTATTTTTGTTATTATAGCTATAACAGTCTTTAATTTTGAATGCTTACAATTCTGATTTATCAAAATAATTCATCAACAGTTTCAAATAGTTTTTAACTGGTATTAACTTTAAAGCTGATTAGAGTAACAATCAGTAATCATTGTTTCAATAAATATTAAGTTTTTAGTTAAAAAGCTGCAGTTTTGTTGAAAAAAACTTTTTTAAAATACTTTACATTTTGTCAAAAATAAATAACTAAATAAAGAAAATTTGGGTCTCTTCAAAAAGTAAGCAGTTTCTGTTTGAGAAACTAACTTGGGATCTATATTTAATTACTATTGCTTCTTAAAAGGAATTTTTTTCCTTTTTTTTTTTTTTCCCTCTTGGTGCTGTAAGGAAATTACAGACCCTTCTTAAAGAGATCTGAAAATTTAACTGCTTTTTTAATACACAAGCTTTTAAGTTGTAATGAAAAGGATCAGGAGAAAAGATTTAACAGAAGAAGTGGGCTATATCTTGCAAAGACTTGTGTTAATAAAAAACAAACAAACAATCAACTTCAACACATCTTTTAAATATTGTTTGTAATATTTATACAAGTTTACCTCTTTGTTGATTCTGTGAATTTTCTGTTTCTATAAAATATTTACAATCTCTTTAGGATGGGAAATGCGCATTGATGATCGAACAAACTGGCCATTCTTTATTGATCACAACACACAGACTACAACTTGGTCTGACCCTCGTCCACCAAAAGTAAATTTTTCTAACTAGATATATTTTTTAATATAAAATATTTGAAAACATTGAGTAAGTTATTGGTTTTAAGTATTTAATTTAAATGTGAATTAAACAAAGGGTATTGTTTAAAATTTTATATTATAAATATGCTTTTAATTGTTTTCTTGCCTCGTTCTAATCTTTTCTATACTTGACATCAAAAGTAAACTGTTTAATCTTTACACTGATAGCTATATTTAGTACTAAATAGTAATTATGTTTTTATTAAGCATTTGTAAAAATTAGTTAATTTTATTGATTTATTGATTAAATTGATTTAAGATTATTACTGTGAAGAAATTTTTTATTGTTTTAGTTAGGACAAATGTAAGTAAATAAAATGAAAAAAAATTTAAATTTCATTTTACAAACTAAAAAATTTAATGTTAGTTTCAAAACAATAGTCTTTTACAAAATTACTTTTGAACAATTGGAAACTTACAACTGTTGTTGAACTTGGAGCCAAGTAAACAAATTTTATGGTAATTTAAAAAACCTATAGTTTTAGTAAAAGCAAATTAATAAAGAATTTTTTCAGCTTATTGTTTCTACAGTATATTAAATATTGATTAAGATTGTGTTTTATTAAAATTTAACTTCTTTTTGTTTTAAAAATAATAGTAAAAAAATAATTTTTATTGTGAAGCAGTTTATTTAATTTGGCCTATTGTCATTGCTTTTAAAATTGTGTCACTTAAATTTTTAAAGAGCTCATAATTTCACTAGTCAACAGCAAATTTAAGTGGAGATTTTGGCAGGGGTTTTTGGAAGTATTTTCAATGCTAATTTCAAAAATGTTTTTACTTTTTCTGTAGCACATCACATTTTTGAGTAGAGATATGCCAGAACTCAATCTGCCCAGAACTGGAAGTGGCTAGAATTGCCTATATAAAATTCAGCCTGAAACAGAACTATTTTGAAATGCAGTATTAACATTGATAATATTGCATTTCTAAATAATTCTGTTGATAACATTGATAATACCTGAAGCTGCTTAAATACATGTGTTAGATTGTCAGTTGATAATAGTATTATACAGGGTGATTCACCGAAGTGTTGACAAATACTTTATGTGATTCACCGAAGTGTTGACAAATACTTTATTCCATTATTAACTTCGCATTACCTCTTCAGATTGTTACTATATATTCTAGAGTAAGTTTTCAATATCAATAAGAATATTTAATCTAGAAAAGTAAGATGGCAAAGACAGTAAATGACATCATTGAAGGGTATTGCAAGAAAGGACTTCCACCTGCAAAAATTTTCCGGTTGATGAAGCGATTTGTGAGTCGTGGAGGTGTTTACAAGGCTGTGAAGAGGTTCAGGGAGACTGGAAGTTGTGCTCCAAGAATCAGAAATACTCCTGAAAAACCTATCAGGACAAAGGAACTGATTAAGAAGGTCAGGGAGAGGTTGAGGCGGAACCCTTCAAGGAGCGCAAGAAAACTGGCTAAGGACACCTCTGTAAGCGTGAGCACCATGCAAAGGCTTCTCAAGGATGATCTCCACGTCTACCCGTACAAATTTACCAAGAGGCAGCTCCTGTCAAATGCCACTAAGAAGAAAAGGCTTGATAGAGCTAAGGTTTTGATCAAGAGACTTGTTGTTGGCACGTGGCCTCAAGTGCTTTGGACAGATGAGAAGCTTTTCACTGTCCAAGCTATCCACAACCACCAAAATGACAGGATTTGGATTCCAAACAAGGACATGGTGCCAGTTGAACGTTGCAGTTCATTTAGGAGGCAGAAACCTTCTTCCTTGATGGTTTGGGCAGGAGTCACTTCAACAGGCCTGAAAACACCTCTAATCTTTATCGACGAAGGCGTGAAAATTAACCAAACTATCTATCATCGGATGTTGGAAGAAAAAGTCATTCCCTGGGTTCAAGAAACAGTGGGAGAGGAAGGAATTATGCTTCAACAAGATGGGGCAACCTCCCACACAGCCAAAGCAGTCCAGCATTGGTGCAAGATCAATTTTAAAGGGTTTTGGGAGAAGGAAGTATGGCCCCCTTCTTCACCCGATTTAAACCCAATGGACTTTGGGATTTGGTCCATTCTGGAGCAAAAAGCCTGCTCAACATCCCATCCAAATATCGAAACCCTTAAACGAAAACTGAAGGCGTCATGGGAAGAAATTGACCCAGAAGTGGTGCATGCCACGTGCACCCAAGTACTTCCACGTCTTAGGTGCCTTGTGAAAAACAAAGGGGGCTACATTGAATAATTTGAATTTTATGTGAAAGCCCATTAAATTTCCATTCTATCTATTAAAAACTTGTTTCTTTTGCCCTTATAGTAAGTTGGATAATTCAGTTTTAATTTGTCAACACTTCGGCGAATCACCCTGTAAGTGCAGATGATTGATCAGTTCAAAAAATACTAAAGTAGAAAGTTTGCTGTAAGTTTTGTTTGAAGTATACATTAAAGCAATTTATATGAGTACTCCTTGCTGAACACTGGATATTTAAAACGTAACAACAAAAATATTATAGACACATTCATTTAAATTGTACAGTGTATTTTTATGCTCTTGTGGCTGTTCAGCTATTTTATGACTTTTATCTTTGTAGGGAGTAGAATGGAGTGATCACTTGAAAAGGCTAGTAGATAAGACTGATGCTAGATTATTTGAATTGCAATAAAATGTTGCTGATAATTTGCTGTTTTTCCTGTGCTATTAATGCTCATAACTAGGTGGACTCATGCCCTAAAGTTGTTTCCAGATCAATGAAGTTATGCGCCCTTAGCATCTGAACTTAGTTCCTACAATGATTTAGTTCCAATTTATGCTAATGGCTTTTACTCATATGACACTCTTGTGTATAAATTTATTTATGTATTTAGCAGTATGCATTGTAGCTGATTTAAGGTTGACGTAATATATTTACTATATATTTATATGTCAATGTTGTAATTTGTGTGACAATTTTCTAAAATTGAAGCAGCAAAGTAGCTTCAATTTAAAAATTTCAATTGACTGGTTTTCCATTACTAAAAGGTGTGTAAGTGCAATTTAGGAGGTTCAATCTTTGAGTAAATGACTGCCTATATCAATTTTACTGTGTAAACTAAGTGTAGATATGTTTCTAAATAAATCAGTCCTATTGGCTACAATTACTTCAGTTCCAGCTGGAATGAAATTGATTCTGGCTGGTACCAAAATCGTAATTTAATCTTTAAATTCAGCTGGAACAGAATTCCAGTACATCTCTATTTCTGAGATATTTTATTTTTATAACTCCTAATTAATTTTTGTTACTAACCATTTTACAGTCCAAATAGAATAGAACATTAGATGATGACATTATAGAATAACAATCTTAAGTGGCAAAACATTGTAAATTAAAGCGCTGAGTGGCATTGAAAAGATGGAAGTAGATAGTTTTGCAAGTTGTTATTTAAGTAGAGAATATGAAAAATGTTTGAGCAGAGGCTGGCACAAAGGAGGAATAATATTAACAGTGTATGGCAGCATGTTATATTTATTTATACAGGTGTAAAATAGGTAGGCCTATACTAATAGTATTTTCAAAATTTTTCAAATATCGTAGAATGCTGATTATTCAAACTAATTCAGACCAGGATTCGGATAACTGTTTTTTTTTTTTTTTTTGGGTAATTGAACAAAATACAATCTTGCAATAAAAAGCATCATATACACATATGGTCATTTTTAGTTGATTTATAATTTCAATTTTTATCTCAGTAGTAAGTACATTTCTTTTTCTTTTGGTTAAAGACATACTGTGTAATGACTAGATTAGTTTGAAACTGCAAGGAAATGTGACACTTTATTAAGTGCTGTTTGCTTTCAAATGCCATTCTTCTCTCTAAACAAAATTTGTTTTCAAATGTTTCTCACTTACAGGCATCACACTTTGATGACTTTTGTTAAAGTAGTGTTCAGATAATCAGTGTTCTACTGTATATTCATAATGCCTAGAAAGTGCTTAAACCATCCAGATCAGTTTTTCTTTGTAGAAAGTTTATGAGCAAAGAACAAAAAATATTGCTCATGATTAGAACAAGTTTTTGCAACTTTTTTTTGCAGTTTTAGACAGCTTTGTAAATATTCAGAATTTATTTAGTGTGATGTTTTAAGCTGTTTCCAGGAATTTTATATTGCAACTTTTTGTAACTTTTTCCTTTTTACATGCAACTTTTTATTGCAACTTCTTTCAAGTATTATGCAAAGTGTATGGTTACGATTTAAAAAACAGAAATAAATCATGTAAATTGTATTTGGATCCCCAATGTGAACTGAATAGTGACCTAAAGGCAATCGTAAAAATGACCTGGCCCAGCATCAGTCCAGAACATTTGCCAATTGTTAAATTGCCAAGCAACTTCATGCCTATGAAACAAAGTTTTAGCATGCTACATAAACAGTTGGCAAAAATTTTTCCTGGGATAAAGTTTGAAAATATTTACACTCAAATGAAAATAAATCATTTGAGTAAATTACTGTTCTTTAAAATGCTTGTGCATAAATGCAACCTTTTACAACAACTTTGTTAAAAATAAATGCAAATTTCTTGCAATCTTATTGCAACAAAAACTTGTCCTCATGATATCAAGAAGATGAAATATTTTGGTTGCCCATTAGGTGACCAAGATAAGACCTCATAAAATATGCAAGAAATACTGTTTAGACTTGTACAATTGACTAAATAAACGATCTTCTACACCATTTGTTGTCCCAATGATTTAGCATGAACCTAAAGATCATTGTCAGGATTGCTATTTTTGTCTCACCAAAACAAAGGGCTTTTTCTTTAAACCAAGAGACAAAATTTAGATTCAGCAGGAACACCAGTTTCTCATAATAAGTCAATGCCCCCACGAGTGCCTCCTCAAGATGGGCTTGATGCTATTGATTGCAGTAGTAATGAAAGTAATTCCAACAGATTCATTTTTGCCAACTCTACAGATTCTGAGTATGATACCACAGAAGATCCCATCGTATTTTCACAGAAACATCTAAATAATCAAATTGGAAATTTATGTCTTTCTAAAGAAAAGGCAGAGCTCCTTGCATCAAGGTTAAAAGAAGAAAACATGATTGAAAAAGTAAGACAACAGGGCTTTTTGTCGGCATTCATAGTTGAGGGACCTCTCTGTTACTGCCATGATATTGCAGAACTATTTTGAACTCTGAGTATAATTCACATTGTAGATGAATGGAGGCTTTTTATTGATTCCTGAAAGAGAAGCTTAAGCAATTGTTGTTGTTGCCCCTTTTCCAAGGCTATCTTGGAGTAGCCATCCTTAATCCCTCAAAGAAGCCAATCTGGATTCCCACTCTTGGCTTACCTCTGCTGCATCTAAAGGCTTTTTTTACAGATTAGTTGTGTTGTGTTGTTACTTAACTACAGTTAATGAAGTGATTATTGTCATGTGTGTATGACAAGCATAGTGGCCATTGTGGCATGGAAGTAGTGGGGTTGTTGAAAGTGGTTCTTTTACATGTCAAAAATAAAAGACCCTCCATTGCTGTTGCACACTCTTTCCAGTTTTAAGAATCTTACCACAATATTAAAATTTTGTTAAATGCAATCCACTATTCTGACTATCAGTGGAGCTTACATGGGGACCTTAAGATCATTGGAATGTTAATGGGATTGCAAAGGGGTTTACTAAGCACTGTTGTTTTTTATGTTTGTGGGACAGTTGTGGCACTGCCCAGCACTATAAACAAAAGAATGGCCGACAAGGAATTCATATGCACTTGGAATGAAAAATATTCAACACATTTCTTTTGTAAATATCGATAAAGTTTTAATGCCACTGTTGCATATCAAGCTAGGATTAATGAAAAACTTTGTGAAAGCTATGGCCAAACACCGTTTGAATGGTTTTTAATTTTTCTGGAAAAAGTTTCCCAAGCCAAGTTGAAAGAAGGAAATTTTTTTGGTCCAAAAATTTTGAAAATTTTGGAAGACTCAGAGTTTAAAAAAGCTTTAAATATACATTGGAACTATGAGCTTGGCATGCATTTAAATAGATTTGGTTGAATTTTTTGGGAAATTTCAAGACACCTTATATCAAGAAGGTTGCATAGTTGCTTGTGGCATACAAAGAGATGGGATGTCACATGTCTTTGAAAATGCATTTTCTTCATTTGCACCTTGAGTTTTTTCCTGAAAATCTTGGGAGCAGTTAGTGATGATCAGGGTGAAAGATTTTACCAAGATATCCAGGCAATGGAGAAAGGTGTCAAAGAGTTTGGAATGAGGGCATGATGGGTGATTTTTTCTTGATGCTGTACCATAATGAGCCAACCCATGCATACAAATGGAAATGGTTTGCCAAATATTTTGAACTCTTCATCTTAGAACTGGTATTGATTGCAGTACTAAGTGGTGCTCAGGTTGAAACAATCATTTTGCCATGCTATATTCTTAAACAGCCTTTCTTTAGGCTACTCAAAATAAACCTTTTTTAAGGCTATTCATTAGCAGCCTTTGTTAAGGCTGTTTATGTACGACTGGCAGTTTTTTCAAGACCACCCAAGAAGAGGTTGTTTTAAGACTTTCAATAAACAGTCTTTTTAAAGACTACAATAGACTAAAAAAGAATTGGCTTGTTGTCCAATTTTCAGTCTATCGGTAAACACCCACACTATTACGTTAAACTTGCTTGTTTAATCTTTTATCAACCATAACAGCGTGCTAATCTGTTTAGTATGTCAAAACCTTGTAGAGGTTATTAGCGTTATGTCCAAGTTTAATTGCAGCAATTCAAAATCAGAAGGTTAACCACTAACTTATTCAAATAGAAATAAAAACAAAATAAAAATTAAAACAAATAATTACAATAGCAGAAACAATTTGGCATAGCATTACCATGGCAGAAGTTAACTTATCTAACCGATATCTGCCGGAGAGCAACTCAATATATTACAATTTATGACTGAGCCATATCGCTGTATACAAGTGGGCGTATTACCACGTGATCATACGATATGGAACGGCAGGATGTGAAATTCAAAATTAAATTGTTAATGAACACAGATTGTGTTGCGGTGTAAAAACAATTTTTAAATCTTAAAATTCTGTTTGATTTTTTCAATTCTATCCGTCATTATTTTTCAGGCACTTTTCATCATAAAAGTAAATGACTTTTCGATTCAGTGGGTCGTTTCCAAAGCGACTGTGATACACGTTGGAATAACGACTGCTTTATTGATTAAGCATAAACAACATATCTTAGAACCAAATAAAGTAGTACCTGTATAAAATATCCTAAACTTCGTTTCTTTTTCCTTGAATATTTTAACCCTTTATGTACAGACGGTACTTTGAAGTACCACCTCTCAAAATTGCTCATAACTTTTACGATAAGCGATTATTCCTGACGGGACTTTAAAGTACCAAAGAAAAACAGTTTTAAAAGCATCTGGCAACTCTCGTTACATCAAAAATTAGCGAAATGTATTTTTTTTCTTAATTTCTTACCAAAATGTCTTATAAGTGTCAGAAAATGTGTATAAAAAAATCGTATAAAATTACATGAATTAGATAATTTAGGATATAAAGGGTTAACTTGTTTTGCTATAAATATAGTCAAAATGTGCTTTTTTCTTGATTTATTGTACTAAAAAAAGCACACGTTGAAAACACCCAGTTTGAAAAAGTCAAAATCGATGAGCATGAAAAAAGTTGCATTGTCAGCAGTTCGCTAGGAAAGCGATCGTGATCTATAAATAGCCAGGTTTACCCAACGGCGCGTCTTTTTGCTGAGATCGAGAGAAAGAAAGCTCGCGATCATGATTGCATAGGCGGCATGAAGCGTCAGCAAGTAGCGATCAGCGACGACATATACAGCAAAGAAAACTTAGAGAATTTGCGAGAAGCTTGTCAGATGGTAGGTAATTATTTCATAGAAGAAAAGCAGAATTTACCTCAGTCGGTTTGTTTTCAACTAAAAAGTGACAAAACGTGCCTCGATTAAACAAGACATGATTTGCGAGTCAAAATTAGGATCAATAAAATGGGATTAACCTGATACAGATATTTATAAATAAAAATTTTTTCTTCACTACAAGTAATATTTTGTTTTTAAGGAAAATCAACCGAAACAAGCTCGTGTGATTCCTGTTCAGCACCAGCAAGCTCCATCAAGTCACTATCACCAGCCACAATGGCCAAATCACGATCCGAGGCAAATGCCGCAGCCGAACATGCAAGGTTTTGGTTATGCCAACGTATCGCAGCCTCAGGGCTTTGCAAATCAAAACCAACCTTATCCGCCCGGTCAGTATCAGTGGCAGCGTCAACCACAACCGCCCCGTCAACAACAAACGAATGTACGGCTGAGTTCTGTTCAAATTCCCGTTGAACATGTTCATCAATCTCTTGATAATTCTTCGGTCGCGCCGCAATTAGCTTCTGCTCCTATTTCTAACCTGCTTGTTGAACCTTTTTCTCCGGAGCCATGTGATCAGAAAGAAGGTTCAGATGAAAATTTTTTGCCGCCTAGTCAGAATATCACAGGGGAAACTCATTCTGATATGGCTGGTAATTCATTTTCTTTTTCTTTCGTTTTTCTCTAATTCTTTTTCTTCCTTGCTTTTTTTCAGAAAGACCGCCAGTTAAAAGCGTTAGCTCTTTAAACGATCATTCAAAGGAAAAGGCAGGTGGTATTGAAAAAAGTTCTTCCAGTACAGAAGCAGAAAAGGTCAGTGTCAGTTGGTGCAGAATTTTAACAACATCAAATGGAATGTTTGTATTGAGAAGATCGGAGGTGCACGGTTTGAATGTCGGAATAATTTAGAACAGAACTTGCATGTTTATCAAAGGTCGTCGAGTTTACAGCAAGCCTCTTGAGGCATTCGCAGACTGCCAGGAATGTTACTAATTGCACCAACTAACTTGCTTGCCTTTATCAACAGCAACAGCTGCTCTGCTTCTTTCGTCACTGTACGTCGATTGCTCTGCTAAAAATAATCTGTGTGGTTTTAATGTGTAGTTTTAAGCAAAACTTTCCAATAATTTTTTTGTGTGTAATTTTCATACATTTTTTAAAAATATACAAATTAGAAGTGTTGCCGATTGTGCTGTTTTTATCAAAAATCCAGCAGATCATTTTTTCATTCCTCATAAATTTTAAAAATATTATTTTTCGTTGCATGCTTTTTGTCACATTGACTTTGTTGTTAATCGATTTGTTTTTTAATTTATTAGATTTAGAACTCGAAGTGAAGTTTATCCTGCAGGGCGTGTCCCGGAAGTAACCGGAACCAAATTTTAATAGAAAGTAGATATCAAAACCAACAAACTTTTTAAACATATTATAGTATTTACAATTGTTCAAAATGTCTACCTTGAACTTCAATACATTCATGTGTTTTGAAGCTTCCCATCTTTCTTTAACATGCTTGCAGCTAGTCGTCGCATAGTAATTTTTGATAACGAAGACACACTTGTTTAAATCTAAAGTACTTTGCTCGATTTTCAAAAATGTGGGTACCAGCAGCACACATTGAACACAAATGAAGCAATGATGTTAAGCAATAATAAGAAAACACCATACAAAAACATAAAAAGGAAATTACATTTGTTGGCTTTGATATCTAAATTTTATTAAAGTTTACGGTTCGGTTACTTTTGGGTCATCCTGTATTGATCGGGCAAAAAAGTTAAATAGAAGCGGAAGGATGCTTCAGTGCCTTTTTTTCAGTTTTCAACGTCATTCATTTATTTTCATCTGATAAATTTTTTGCTGATTAGTCGAAATTTTCCTTCAAAAATGTTTAATTTCACGAAAACATTTTAGCTTTTTCGGTTAAATTTGTACATTGTATGTCTATATAAAAGTTGATCCCTGCTTTGAAAGACACATGACGTTGCTTTTTTTCGCAGAAATTGTATTCAGACGAAAGACGAATCCCTATTCGTGTTCAGCATGAAAGTGCGAACGTAAATACCAAATCAACAGCAAACGCTCGAACCGTGCCCATCAACCGGACGTCGCCAATGCCAGTACCTGTCCGAGATCAAAAGGTCACGATTTCTAAACCTGCCAAATCGAATCGAGATGCGAGAGAAGAGCGTGTCACCGAAACTCCGGAGAACGCGGCGTCTGACTCGACTCAAGGTGTGTCGGACAGCGGTCAAGCCATTTCCAACGCTGAACCCATCGCGATGGGCCCGCCACCCAGCAAACTCACCCCTAATCGATCGTCAGACGACGATTCTCCACTGTCTTCGAGCGCTGATGACCACCGGATCGTGGAAGCGCGGCAAAGAATCGCCGACGCTGTCAAGGGGCTTGAATCGCTCGAGACGGAAGTGAATCAGTTCAGTGGCTCGCGAGACGACAAAGTGTTTCTCCGGCTGGAGCATGACTTGACAAACCGAATTCTGCGATTGGACGCCGTCAGCGCGGCCGGCGCGCCAAACGAAGCCGAGATACGAGCGGAGCGCAAAGCCGCTATAAAGCGGCTTCAACAAACTCTCGATATTCTCGAGTTGAAGGTCATGTCGGATTGATGACGTAATTGCTAATAGATGTCGCTCTCTTTATACCAGTTGCAATTTTGTTCCAATTTCTTCCAATGTTTGCCGCACATGCTATTTAATTTAAGATTTTTTTTGCTCAAGAATATTACACCTTTGTTAAACGTTCAAAAGCGCATAACACGAATCGCAAATCAGGCGCCAGCGGAAAATTGACAAAACAATGCTGGGCATGTGTGAATTTGTATGAAAGCCGCATGTGAAAGTGTCGTAATTGAAACCAGCTTTGGTGTCTGTTCTGACTTTAAAAATATAAAAAAAAAAAACAAATTTCTAAACAATGAGCTAAATTGTTTTCACTTCGTTTTTGACGTTTTTTGACACTGTTCAATATTTGTAAAAATTGTTTTATTGTAGTGAATAAAAGCAATTATTTCTTTTATATCTTTAATGTTTTTTCGCTTGATGCCAAAATTACAGTAGACAATGTTTGAAATAGGATCACTTTCAAAAGTTAAGAGGAAAAGTTTAGCTAAAGCGTAGCTTATTTCGATGTTCGTCAAAATTTACTCGAAAGTTTAGGGTTTGAAAATAAATATGGTTATCGCAAATTAAAAATAGTTTTTAAGCAGTCTATCTTAACAGGGATGTCTCGCAAGGTAGCTTTCAGAATTCGCTTGACAATCGACAAATAGATTACAAAATAAATTCTACTTTGCACGGTTGATGCATTAATGAACACGACAGAATGTTAATTAAGAAAAACAAAATTAATATTTTCTGTTGTAATATAAACTCATGTTTTTCTTCTCATGTCCAAAATCTATCGTTTTTGTTGATACATCATATGAATACTTAAAGTCTTGGAATAACTCTTACACAACCACTTAAAAAGATCATATAAGGTTAAAAATTGCGGTAATTTAAGCACAAATATATGGTACACTAAAAAAAACTAGCCCTATAACAGGTACGACATTTGATCGAAATGACAGTCGATAAAAAAGAAAGGATTTACTTTTGTATGTTTTTGCGATTAAACAATCTCTTTATTACTGTAAATTAGATTCAAAAAAAGCAGAGACCATCAATAAGAAAACAGTTTATTTTTTATAATTTTTTGTCAAGGTCAGGGTTTTTTACAAAGTCCCTAGCAAGGCATTTTTAGGGGGAAAACAAGTAGATCTCTTGTCATGCTTATGTTTCGTTAGATACCTATTGCTGCAATTGTAGTCAGTAGCGTATTTAGGAGGGGAGAGAGCACTGTGCCATGGCTCCACCCTTGGAGACCCTTGAAGAAATTAGAGACAGATTCAAGGCGAACACTTTTTTAGAGATTACTATGTTTTGGGAAAGAAAAATTGACAAAACCGGGACGGATTCAAAGTTGTAAATTTTTTCTTTCATTTCGATCAAGTGTCATTTCAATCAAGTGTCGTTCGATCAACAGTCGGGTCACGCTGTAACAAATGTATCCTATGATTTTTGTAAACAGCAAAAAACAACCTTTCAATCAAAAGCCAGCGCGTAGCTGTGGAACGTTCAAAGTTTCTTGCTTGGTTTCTTGTATTTTTTGCATTTTTGTTTTGGTCGTTTTACTCTTGCTATTGGTGATGAATTGCTTTATATTTGCGAAAGACATGTTATTTTTCTCGTTTGAACCAACGTGATTATCTCCTGTCGCTGATAGAGAAGTGGTGAGTGATTTTTCTTTATTTAACTTTTCTTTCTGAGCTTGATCAACTTGATCATCACCTGCAGAAAAAAAAATTTGATGCAGATCATAATGAGAATTTCATGTTACGTTCAATAGGTATTTAGTAGTTAAAAGAATAAACTATTAAGATAAATTTTGAAATTCAGTTGACGCAACGAAATTTTTGGGCCTACTATCAGCAACTGAATCGTTAAACTGTCGGCAAAAAATCATTTGAAGACCAAAACTAAAAAGTCTTTTCTTTAATTATATACATTATCTGGAAAAAGTCATGTCAAGAAAAAGTTTCTTGTTTAAATTTTTCTATTTAGTTTATTTGCGGCGTAAAATTTGGCGCAGGCCTCAGTTAAATAACCCTGTTTTAGAATAACGGGCCAGATGGTAGGTGCTTTCACGCAGCCTGGGCCGTGAGTAAGTCTGTTTATTGATTTTAAAATGACAGACCGAAACCGAACCTACCAAAACGGAAGGGTATCCACCCATTCCGATGTTCAGTGCGGGTCTGCTAATCGGCAAACGTCCTTTTCAGGCAATGCTAGGATAAAACTGCCCTTTTCAGGGCCCATTGCCAACAAGTTCCGAAGACCCACTATTCTTCAGCTGAACATCGAAGGCCTCACTGCAAGCAAGATGAACGTTCTTCATCATCTCGCTATGCAGTCTGAGGCACTCGTCAGTACTGTGAAGGTGCTTCCAGGCTCCGTGCTTTTGTGCCCCAGACCGGTGCCAGGCCTGTTGGAATGGGCTTACCCCGAGCAGCTTGGGTTAAGCTCAACCGCCTGCCGACTGGTGTTGGGCGATTCCATTAGTCCATGCACAAATGGGGTCTCGCTCCTTCACCGAATTGCGAGTGTGGCGCCTCTGAGCAAACCGCAGACCATGTTCTAACAGCGTGCCCTATACATCGGGCACCACATGGAGCACGAGGTCTGACGGTTTTGGATGACGAAACTCGATGCTGGCTTAATGACATCACTGCCAGCGTCTGATCCAGGCAGTGCAGCAGTCTGGGGTAGTAAAAGGATAAACCCTCGAGCCTGGTCCTGTTTGTGTCTGACCTAGAGTGGATACCTCTTCAAACGACGACGACGAGAATAACGGGACTCCCGTCATATAGTAACTGTTATTTAATAATTTCTTAATATCTTTTTTTAACAAAACGTTCTATTATTTATTTTATCTCTATTTTTATCTTCCTGACTCGCAGGAAGCGACGATTACCAATTACCCCGCCTGCTTTCGGAGCAATTACCCGACCTGCTTCCGGAGATGCCAAGATATTGCTGTCCACTTGAAATTTAATAGATTTATGACTGAAATTTAGAACTGCTTGCCAAGAACACCAAGCAAGGGAAAGTGACGTAAAGTGTCTTTCTCAAGAACACAACAGAATGGCGCGAGTAGGTTTTGAACCGGGGCCATGTCGATTACAATCCTGGCGCTCTAACCACTCGACCATGCTGTATTTTCGCTGTTTTGTTTAGTCTGCAGTTGACGGACACAAACGTGAAACGACTTCAAAAGTTACTTTTCGTTTGGTAACGGGAAGTGAAGATATTGTTTGTTTTTAGTTGACTTTTAAGAAACTATTCGAAATTTATTCTAATGTAGCCAATTTATTATTCAATAACTAGTGTATTCGAAATACAGTCAATTTAAACTAGTCAAAAGTGTTTAAGCAAGTCTTTTTTTACTAGCAAAATCTTAAATAATGCAGCTTAACAAATTTACCTTGTAACAAAATTAAATCGTTTTCTTGCAGCTTTCTTTTTACCTTTTCTTCGTATTTATCAAACTTTAATTTTAGCGCGTTAAACAAAGCTACTCTCAAAGGTTGTGGTGTTGCTTCCGTTTCTGGTGGAGCTGAAACCGCAAACAAGTGAACAGGACAATAGTGAGGACATTTATACATCGGTCCGCATCCTTCGTAAGGCATGTTGACAACATACTTATGTTTATAAGGACTCTTACTCCAACTGATTTTTTTAGGATTATAAAACCGATACATTGCATAAAAGTTTATTTGGCTTATGCCGGCACGTTGTGCTCATTTTTGACAAAACACATTTTTTGCAACCAAACTTAGATCTGATTGTTAAACCAAGTTTCTATTTCGTCACAAACCTTTTTAAAACACAATAACAGCAAAAATAAATTACTTCAACTCTTCTTTTAATAACTGAAAAGCTCGTTTCGACTACCAGCGTGGAATAAATCATTCTTTATTTGTTTTATTGATTTTTTTGCTTTGCTTAGAACTCGCTTAGATTTTAAGGGCGGAAAGATCAAAAAAGATACAAAGAATGCTCCATTCCACACTTGTAGTGGAAACGGGCCTTAACTATTAGAGATGGGCAGTGCGATAGTTGAGCGCAAAGTTGTGCTTTTATATTTTTTTGGCAGTGTTGCGCACTTTACACTGCGCTAATGATTAAAAAAATGTGAGTTGCACTTTATTGCGTTCCAAGATTAAACCAGCATGGTAACCCAGCTATCGAAGACACATTTCTGTGTTTCTTGATGACGGTCAAAAGCTCGGATAGATGGGGAGGGTTGCGATCAACATTCTTACGGTAAACATGGCATCGCCCTGTTTGTACTTTTCCATCAACATTCTTAAAATCTCTCTTAAAATTAACATTCTTAAAAGCTCTCTTTGACCTTTCTTGTACTTTTCCATCAACATTCTTAAGGCAAATAGGGCGATGCCATGTTTGCCTTAAGAATGTTGATGGAAAAGTACAAGAAAGGTCAAAGAGAGCTTCATTGTATATTCGTGGACCTAAAGATGTATATTCGTGGACCTAAGGTGCTGTTGAGAAGGACGTTGAAAATAGGATGGTTTGGAGAAAGATGATACGCTGTGGCTACCCCTGATTGAAGGGAGGCCGAAAGATGAAGAAAAAGAATGCTAGCGTAGTCGAGTGGTTAAAGCGCCGTGATTGTAATCGACATGGCCTTGCTTCAAAACCTACTCGCGCCATTCTATTGTATTCTTTGGAAAGACACTTTACAAAACTTTCCCTGCTTGGCGGTCTTGGCAAGCAGTTCTAAATTTCAGTCATATCTCTATAAAAGGAAGAAAAACAAAATAAAAATTTCAACCGGACTGCAATATCTTGGCATCTCCAGAAGCAGATCGTGGTATTCGCTTGCCCTATTTATAGTGCTTCCGTCGATATCCTGCAAGTTAGGAGGATAAATATAGAGGTAAAATAAAAATGAAAAATTTAAATACAAGGATTTGCTCGTAACAGTTTAAATACAAATAGTAATTGAAAGTTTTTTTATTCGGCAAACAATAAAACTTGAATCGGCGGAAAACTCAGTAGGCTGGCGGTCAGTAATGGTTTTAGCACTGTACAAGTGGTGCGGCCGCACCGCCCCCCAAAAAAAAAACGTCAAAAAGTTGGCCCCCTGAGCAAGATATTGCTCTATTTCTTCATAATAGCACCATGACGATGGCACCCCTAAATAACCTTTTTATTAGAGATCACTTTTTTCGGATGTAATTACTACAAACTTTATTTAAATTTAAAACAAGCAGTGATAAGTCAGGTTAGGGGCGCAACTAGGGGAGCTGGTTTGTTGGCATGCCAGATCCCTTTTGTCAATGCCTTGAAAAAATGACGACTAACTGTGCGGTAGCAATCTTTGAATCTTCTTCTGTTATTAGTTGATTAAGAATCGAATTGATTGAAATTGCCCTTATTTTTGTTTTGACGTAGAATCTGTTGAAAACAATCCACCACCACGATGTCCGTAAAAAGCAATATTTTGTTTCTCCAACAAGTGCACGATCAGGTTAAATTTTTCGAAATTTATTTTTTACTGAAAAAATTGTTAAGTAGCACTATTTCAGAGATGGGCATTTTTTCGTTTGCAAAAGCGTAGCGCAATAAGCGCAATGTAAATTTGAACTTCATATAAAGCGCAGTTTAGATTGTTTTAAAAATTGCATTAACCATAATGCAACCTGATTTTTAATTCAATAAAAACATTTTTTTATTTAAGTGCATCCTTAATCGGTTTTCCAATCGCCTACATTAAAAAACAACCGAAGTGGATTGCGCTTTTGCAAAATACTGTAGAAGCGCAGCGCAACGAAGCGCAATTGATTTGTTTAATCTCAACAACGTGTAAGTACTGGTACAGGTGTGTTCAAAAAAAGTAATTACAAATTTCTAAATCTTCTGTGAAAGTTGCTCGCTTTATGTAAAATATCAGCCTCTTTGTTTAAACATGAAAATTTGCATGATATTGATATGTTAAATTTAGCTAAGCTTATAACGATAATATACATCACAAGATATTTTGTTTCTACTATAACTCATCTAATTTTGGTACAATTCTCAATGCACGTCAGACATCATTGAATCGGTACCCACGAACCTTAAGTCACTATATCACCAACTGCTACATACAACATCTCACCAGCAAAACAACCCAAAAGACCAACGCAACAATTAAAAAAATAAACAAAATTAATTATTACATGCACTATAAAATTTTTTTTACAAATCTCCCTTTAAATATTTATTCTTCTGTTGAAGACACTTTTTCATCAGACCAACTGTCACTCTCAGCATGTTGTTGTTCAAGATCTTTTGAATCAATGCTGTCTGCTACAACACTTTGAGGAAGCAACCCAGAATTATAGCCAAATGCTCTCAGATCGTATTTCAAAAACAACAGTTTTTGCACATTTTATGGCCTGAGTCGCACTCTATTCCCATTTGCAATGTCTCTTGCGAATTTGAACGCACGCTCACTTGCAACGAGCTAATTGGAGGTGTGAGATATCTATTAGCAAAGGTTGCTAATTCTGGATATCGTGTATAGCTTTTATGCCAAAACAAAAGTGGCGAATCACTAAAACCAGATCTTGGCTCTTGTAAATACTTAGCAATTGCAATTTTAGCTCTTGCGTATTCATCAAGATCTTCATCATCTGCTAAATTGTTATCTTTTGAAGAAGTGGAATCATTAAAATATGCAAAAGAACGTGCTGCAGATTTTTTTGCATAGTATCATTCATCTTGCATCTCTTGTGACTACTAGCTGATCTATCTGGGTCAAGGTTATCTGCCAACCTTTTTGGTAGGTCGTCTTTTTTCATTTGGTTAGCTACCAATTTTGTGAGCAGCAACTCGGCATGATCAGCAGCTCCCTCATTCAAAAAATCCTTTTTTTTAAATCGTTCGTTATTCGTTTGAAGAGGTATCCACTCCAAGTCAGACACAAACAGGACCAGGCTCGAGGGTTTATCCTTTTACTACCCCAGGCTGTTGTACTGCCTAAATCAGATGCTGGCATTGGTGTTATTAAGCCAGCATTGAGTTTCGTCATCCAAAATCGTCAGACCTCGTGCTCCATGTACGTGCCCGATGAATAAGGCACGCTGTTGGAACATGGTCTGCGGTTTGCTCAGAGGCGCCACACTCGCAATTCGGTGAAGGAGTGAGACCCCATTTATGCATGGACGAATGGAATCGCCCAACACCAGTCCGCAGGCGGTTGAGCTTAATCCAAGCTACTCGGGGTAAGCCCATTCCAACAGGCCTGGCACCGGTCTGGGGCACAAAAGCACGGAGCCTGGGAGCATTTTCGCAATACTCCGTCTTCCATTTGTAATTTGTCCATTCAGAGGCACGCAAGGTTGTCCAAAAGATTCCGCGCAGCTGGAACAAGCGGGCGTCTGGATCTTAGTCTCACTTGGCCAGTATCTGAGGACCCACTTAATAGACCATGCAAGATATGATCAGGGTCCAGAGATCCACGGTAAGCCAAGGAGAGTGTCTCTCCCATTCGGCGAAGCTCAGCTGGCTGGATGCCTGAGAGTATAGGTAGGTGGTCCGTTGGAGTGGGACGCAGGCATCCAGTAACTATGCGCAAGGCGTCGTTTAAGACACTGTCGATGAGGCGAGTTTGAGCACTGCGACACCAGACTGGCGCGCAATGCTTAGCTGTTGAGTAGACTAGAGACAAGGTGGCTATGTGCAGTGTTTTAACACCAGCACCCCATCCCGAGCCCACGAGTCGCCTCAGCAGTGTGACGAGCGAGGATAGTTTTTTGCGCAATGCCATAGATGGTGACGAAACGTGAGCGATCTGTCCAGTTTTACCCCTAGGTAAGTAGGAGTTGGACACAACGGTAAAAGTCTATCGTCATTGTAGACCTTTAGCTCACGTTTGGCCTCTCGGTTATTTAGGTGAAAGGCTACCGCCACCGTCTTAGTGTGACTGACCAAGTCTGGAGAAATGCTGAAAGTGTAGACATGTCTTGGCTTAATAGTCCCCTCCAAGTCCTTCCAGTTTCCAGAAGAGTGCAGCAATGCTAAATCATCAGCATAAGCAAACTTTCTGGAAATCATGGAATGAAGATCGTACATAGATGTTAAATAGGAGGGAGCCAAGACCGATCCCTGAGGAACGCCGTTTTTAAGACGGCGTAGCCTGCTTTGCTTGCTGTCACCGGTGGTAAGGGTGAAACTCCGATTTCGGACAAGCTCCATGATCATTTTGACCATGTGCTTGTCCGGAAGAAGTCTCAGCAGCTTGCAGGTAAGGCCACGGTGCCAGACAGTGTCATAAGCAGCTGTCAGATCGACAAATACGGCACCGGCCTTCTTTTTAACCTCGAAAGAATCCTCGATGTTCTGGGTTAGCAGAACAACTTGATTACGGTTGACTTCCCGCGCCGGAACCCAGCCTGCTTTTTAGGAAGCAGTGGATCGATTAATGGTTCAACGTGGGCGCAGATAAGTTTTCGAGGATCTTGTAGGGGACACAGAACAGAGATATCGGTCGATAACTCTTTGGGTCCCCCACGGACTTTCCTGGTTTTGGGATCACGACTACAACCGCTCTTCTCCAGATCTTGGGAATTTTGAGTCGGCGCAAACAGGAAGAAAGGAAGTCACGTAACCAGGACTTCAAAGCAGCTCCAGCATGGATTATAAGCTCTGGGAAGATGAAATCAGGTCCTGCAGCTTTACCTGGTTTTAAATGTTGGAGGGCAGCAATAAATTCTCTCCGTGAAAAATTGCCAGAGATATTTACTGGATCTAGTGTTGTAGCCCTCCAAATGTCAGACACTTCTTGAGAGACAACATCGCGAAGACTTGCGATCAGCAGCCTCGTATTTCCCATTTCTCACCAGCTGAGATGCAATAGCATCGGCTGAGGCGGGACAGTGTCGTAATCTACCAGTGAGGTTGTTCAAATACATAAAATGCTTTTCGACTAGAGTGTGAGAAGTTAATGCTCCGAACTGCCTCGGACCATCGATCCCTCCGCTTCCTGTCAAGCTTGGCAAGCAGAACTTTAGCAGCCAAACTTGAGTCGTCTCCCTGAAGAAACTGCAGAAAGGTTTTATTAGAGGATTTACACTCTGCATCCCAACACGGAACATAGTTATCTCGATACGCGCGTGGGATAGTCTTTTTGGCTGCTTTCTTAATGGTGTTACAGAAGTCCTGGTAAGCCGCATTTACATTAAGTGAATCAGGCGGCAACAAAGTCTTTGCGAACTTATTCGTCAAAGCAAGTAGTAACTCCATTTGGCCTTGCAGAAGTTCCATCGCTTAAAGGTTGACTTAATTTTAACTTGATTTTTAGTCAGGTGTAACTTCAATGTTTTTACATTTTTAAACAAAATTCAACATGCTTTTAATATTTTTAATTCATTTTTCTAAAATAAAACTTTTTATTTAATTTATTCTAACGTAACATTGTTTGACATGTTAAAAAAGAAATTTTATGCAGAAACTTTTTGGTTAATTCCAAGAAAAAATTTTGAAATCATTGCAATAAAAATTAAATAGGTGGGCGTTGATTAACAACCAATCTCTGAAGATCAGTCACCAATACCATCCCCCAAACTTAACGATAACCATTAGAACAAACCGAGTAAAAACGATTCAAATTAAATCAAATTTTTCACTAGCTTAATAAATCTTTGAAACAGCAATTTTTTAAAAAAAAAAGACCGCTTGACACTAGTTAAACCAAAAATACTGCAGTTTTTCTTTCTCCAAATAAACGTTTTAACTAAAAGTTTTATCAATTGATATTAAAAATTGATCCATGAATATAATTTTATACATTTTTTACGCAGAGGCTTTGTGATCAAATTCTTAAAATTAATCACTATTTAAAATTTTCTCAAGAGTCTCACATTGTAAAGTTTTTAGTATAGAAACGGTACATTCCTTCTAGGTAAAAAATTTAACTTTTTTTTGAAAATCTTATCTTTTTTGCAAGTGTCTCACATTTTAAAGAAATGTCAGTTTTAAAAAATTTAGTCAATAATATGTCGCGGTTTTTAACAGGAAACGCGATACGGTATGAACAGCAAGCTTCTGTGTAAGAGGAGACCTTGACACACGTTGTCAAGCTTAAAGTAATTACAAGTAGTTTTTTTATTATTAAAAGTTTATAAAAATGACCAAAAGATTAAACATAGTTAGAACTGAATTCATTTTTGAAACAAATAAAATATTAACATTAGAAAGCGAATTCATACTGCATAAAAATAATAACTATGTTTGAATTTGGGTTGACTACTAAATAATAAAAATCGAAACAAATTCGAACTTTTTTACTATGAAACATCTGTTTATTGAACCCAAATATCCTATCAATAAAAATTTTGTCTAAACACTTTTAACTCTTCTTCTTCTTCTTTCGGCTTCTTCCTACTCGGGGTCGCCACAGCGCGATAGTAATCTCCATTTCACTCGGTCTACTTCGTCTCCTTCCCTAGCTCCAACCCTTTCCATGTCTTCTCTCACCAAATCCATCCACCTTCTCCTTGGGCTTCCTCTTTTCCTTCTGCCTGGCACTGCCATCTCCATCATCCTTTTCCCCACGTAGTCTTCTTCTCTCCTTTTTACGTGTCCATACCAACGTAGCCTCACATTCCGAAGTTTGTCTCCCAGCTTTGCAATTTTCGCAGTCCCTCTCACATATTCGTTTCTTATCTTGTCCTTTCTTGTCACTCCCAGTGCCTATCTCACCATTTTCAACTCTGCAACTTCCATTTTTCTCATTTGTCGTTCAGTCACTGCCACCGTTTCCATTCCATAAAGCATGTCTGGTCTAACAACACTTTTGTACATTTTACCCTTAACCTTTGCTGATAACTTCCTGTCGCACAGAACTCCAGATACCTTCCTCCAACTCATCCATCCTGCTTCGATCCTTCTCCTTACTTCTTCTTCACATCTTCCATCATTACTAACTGTTGACCCCAGGTATTTGAAGTTTTTGGCTTTTTTTACCTTTTCTTCTTGCAACTTCAACTCTTCTCCATCATCCACACCCCCAACCCTCAAATATTCTGTCTTGCTCCGGCTCACTTTCAGGCCTCTTCTCTCCAGTGCATTTCTCCAAATCTTCAGGTCCTCCTCTAGCTCCCTATGATTTTGTCTACACAGAACTATGTCATCTGCAAACAGCATATCCCATGGTGCGTCCTTCCTGATGTCCTCCGTCAGCCTGTCTATAATGATGGCAAAAAGAAATGGGCTGAGTGCTGAACCTTGGTGGAGTCCAACACTTACCTTGAATTCTTCAATCAACCCTGCTGCACTTCTCACACTTGTTGTTGCTCCGTCGTACATATCCTGGATAATCCTTATGTAGCACTCTGATGTTTCAGCTAACCGCAAGCATTCCCACAGTTTCTCTCTAGGTACCCTGTCGTATGCTTTCTCCAGGTCAATAAAGGCACAGTGCACTGCCTTCTCCCTTCAGTCCACTTTTCCAACAGCATCCTTAGACAAAAGATTGTATCGGTGGTACTCCTTCCTGGCATGAACCCAAATTGTTTCTCAGCAATTGTCACCTCCTTCCTTATCCTTGCTTCTATTATCCTCTCCCACAATTTCATATTGTGGCTCATCAACTTGATCCCCCGGTAGTTTCCACATTCTTTGATGTCTCCTTTACCTTTGTACAAAGGTACAAGCACGCTCCTCCTCCATTCATTTGGCATCTTCTCTCCTCGCAAGAGTCTGTTGAAAAACTTCACTAAAAACTCCACACCTTTACTGCCTAGAGCAATCCATGCTTCCACTGGTATGTCATCAGGTCCTTGAGCCTTTCCCTTCTTCATCCACCTCAACCCAGTCCTGACTTCTTCTCCAGAGATATCTTCCACATCCCTTTCTCTCTCTTCTGTTTTCGTTTCTCTTCTTTCTCTAGGGTTTTCATAGTTAAGTAAGTTGTCGAAATACTCCTTCCATCTCTGTTTCACTTTCTCTTCTTCCATCAGAATCTCCCCAGTTTTACTCTTGATTACTCTTACTTGTTGAACATCCTTGCTTTATCTTTTTCCCTGCTTTGCTATTTTGAACACCTCATTTTTCCCCTCCTTTGTTTCCAGTTTTTCGTACAGTTCCTCATATGCCTTGTTTCTTGCCTTTGCCACTTCTCTCTTAGCTTGCTTTATTGCAGTTTTATAGGCCAACTTGCTTGCATCATCTCTGATGGTATCCCATGCCTTTTTAGCTTTTTTCTTATTCTTTAGCTTCTCTTGTACTTCCTGGTTCCACCACCACGTTTCCCGTCTACCTGCCGTGCTAACTTTTCATGATGTTTCACCCAGTTCCTTTCTGGCAATGCTCCGTATCATTTCAGCTATTGTTTGCCAGTCTTCCTGTCCACTAAGTATTCCGCTTTCAATCACCTCCATTTTGAATTTACTGTTCACTTTCGAGTCCTTTAATTTCCACCATTTTATTTTCTTCACTAATTTTGGTGCTTTCCTCCACTTTGTCCAGATGATTATCGCACTGACCACTATTCTGTGCTGTTTTGCTACACTTTCACCTACAACAACTTTTGTATCCACCACCTCCTTGATTCTTCGTCTTCTCACCATGATATAATCCACCTGCGAACTGCATCCGCCACTGCTGTAGGTGACTCTATGTGCCGATTTCTTTACAAAATATGTGTTGGTGATCGCTAGTTCCCTTCTCTTAGCAAAATTCACCACTGCTTGTCCTTCATTATTTCTTTTCCCTAATCCGTGTCTGCCCATGCATTCTTCATCATCATTATTCCCTTCTCCTACGTGCCCATTCAGGTCTGCTCCCACCACAATTCTTTCATTCCTTGGTATCTTTTCCACTATCTCATCTAGGTCCAGCCAGAATGTTTCCTTTTCTTCACGTATGCACCCCAGCTGTGGCGCATATGCACTGATGACATTCAACATAACACCAACAAGCTCCATCTTCAAGCATATTATCCTTTCTGATACCCTCCATAATTCCACTACCCTGTCCACATGCTCCTTTTTCAATATGATTCCTCCACCATTCTTTTTGTTTCCACTTCCACAGTACCACATTTTATATCCACCACCTATGCATCTTGCTCTCTCCCCCTTCCAGCGAGTTTCCTGCACACACAGTATGTCCACCCCTCTTCGTTCCATAAGATCCGCCACTTCTCTTCCTTTACCAGTCATGGTTCCAACATTTAATGCAGCAACCCTCAGCTTGATCTTCTTAGCTTTCTTCCTCTCTTCATTTCTCTCCTTCCTTCTTCTCCACTGGTTTTCACCTCTTCTTTGCATCCAAGTAGCATGTCCACCAGTAATCCTTGGTGCCCAGTCACTGGTAACGGTCGTTGTTTTCCCGGGCCTCGACCGATCCAGTATGAAGTTAGATTTTACAACGCGCATTGAAAAATATTTGGCTGTGTTTTACGCCGGATGCCCTTCCTGTCGCAACCCTCCCCATTTATCCGGGCTTGGGACCGGCACCAAGGCTGCTCTGATTTGAACAACCTTAGAGGCTGGGTTGTCTAAACACTTTTAACAAATACTTTAAAAATTGACTAGGAATAAAAATCAAGATTGCCAAGAAAAAAAAATTAAACTTAAGTATAACAAAAACCAAGGTTGCTTAGAAAAAAGTTTTTTTTATTTATTTATTTATTTATTTAATTCAGACTCCCGGTCCATAACAGAGAAAAAAAAACACAACAACAAAAAAACAAAACAAAATAAAACAGCAAAAACTGCACAAAATGATTCAAATTCAAAAATTTAAAAACTAATTTCAAACAGTACTGTCCATATAAAATTATCGACAAAACAAATGTACACATTAGAAAAACAATCAATATTAAAAATGATAAAGCATGTGCCTATAATAAGTAAAAAATCGACTATCAGAAAAGCAATAAGTGTTCATCATGTTGGTGACAAGTAAGTTAGAGGAGTTAAGGCAGCGATTAATAAAATTGTGCAAAGTTTTTCTCAAGAGAGCTTCAAAAGTAGGTAGCCTATACGATTTATAACTTGAAATTCACGCGCGCTTGTGTATCTAGGTAGGTTGTGCAACATCCTATAGCAGTCATTGTAGCCTACACGAATACTGTGAAAACTTGATTTTAGGTAATTACTCCAAAGATGTGAACCATAAAAATTTGTACAATATGATTTAAACAATAGGTTTTTAACATCAAACGAACAGTGTGAAAAAGCAGATTTTAATTGATTTGCGGAACAATATAAAGATCTTACTTGTCTATTTATATCATCATCGTCTGTTAATGCATTGGTTAAATATACACCAAGATATTTAACTTTTTTACGAAAAATTCAGCGTTTCGTTACACAAGCGGACTACAGGGACATTCGTGAGGTGAAATGATTTTGGAAGAAACTGCATAAACTGGGATTTATTACTATTAAAAACAATACCATTTTTATAAGAAAAGCTATCACACACAGCGAGTAAATCTTGAAGTCCTGCAACGCTAGGACTGAAACAGCATATATCATCTGCATATATGATATGGTTAACCAAAGTGTTTCCAATATAACAACCAGCAGGAACGCGATTGAGATCTTTTGACAGTTGGTCGATATAGACAGCAAATAAGTAAGGACTAAGTATTCCCCCTGTGGCACACCGTTAGAGACTCCAAAAGATTGAGACAGTTGAGATCCCCATCTCACTCGCATTTACTGTTGACGATACCAATATCGCAGCAATCGTATAAAACACGGCGGAACATCACGCAGTAACAGCTTTTTAAACAAAAGTTCATGAGATACTCGGTCAAACGCTTTAGAGGCATCTAAAAATACTGAAAAAATAGGGCTACCCTGTTGAAGGTAAGACGAAATGATTTGCTTGAGCAAGAAGATACACATATCAGTGCCAGTACCACGCTTAAACCCGAATTGGTGATCACTAGTTGACAAAAAAGGCTTTATGTGAAATAATATAAAATGTTCAAAAAGCTTAGAAATAGTAGTAGCCACAGCTATAGGCCTGTAATTACCTACATTAGTAGCATCTTTATTTTTCCACTTGAGAATAGGAACTATATCAGTAATAAGACAATCTTCAAAAATAAAGCCATGACTCACACATAAATTAAACAAAACGCTTAAATAAATACAAACACAATAGTGAGCATACCGTAAATGTTCTGCCGTAATACCATCAGCACCAGCAGATTTCTGTAAAGGTAATTTTTTAATTAAATTACACACCACAGGAGCTGTGCACTGAAAGTTGGTTATATTGCAAAAACTGAATCGGCGGGTTAGAAAGTTATCAACAAAAATTTTGTCACAACTTTTACCAGAAGCACTGTTTAGAAGTCCACTGTAGTGGCTTTTCCACATATTTGCAACATCAGACTGACCAGTAGCATTGCCAACAGAGAGTGGAATGCTGGTATTATCTTTTCTGTACACTGCACGTACTTTTTTCCAAAATGCTGTTCTTGAAGAACTTGATTGAAGAGCAGTTGCTAAGGCATCCAATTTATGCTGTTCCTTGAGTCTTCTACAGTGTCTTAAAGATAGCTTAAATTTTTTACGAGTAACTTTCATTTTTTCAAAGTAAACTCCATGTTTAGGACGGCTATTATGCACCCAAGTTAAGAAAGCATAACGAGCAGCTGAGTGTAAAGATTTTACTTTTTTGTTCCACCCTGGACCTGAGAATATTGAGGGGTATTCTGATGATAGCTTAATGCTGCTTTGGATGCTTTAGCAAAGCAGAGATAATTTCTGAGTAAAAAAGTATTATCTCATTAAGATGAGAGTGATCATCACAGGTGGCATTTCTACACTGCATTGCAGCAGCTGGAAAAGATACATCTTTTAAGAGTTCAGATGAGATCATATTATATCTTTTTTTCTGTTCAGGACTAGCACAGTTCCAAGATTTAGTGTATTGATTAGTAGGCTCATCGCTTGACAACAAGAGAGGTAATAAGTTACAGCAAAAAGTAATAGATAGTGGACGTATAGTAACACTTTTAACAAATACTTATTGAATTGACTAGGAATAAAGTAGGAATAAAAATACTAGGAATAAAAATCAAGGTTGCCAAGAAAAAAAATTAAACTTAAGTATAACAAAAACCAAGGTTGCTTAGAAAAAAATTAAACAAAGGTATAACAAAAATCAAGGTTGCCAAGAAACATTTTTTTAAATTGAACAAAGCTTATAACAAAAATCAAGGTTGCTTAAAGAAAAAATTGAGGTTAGTTATAGCAAAAATCAAGGCTGCTTAGAGAAAAAAGTTTTAAAATTGAATAAAGATACTTAAAAATCAAGCTTTCTTCGGGAAAAATTGAATGCAGGTATCTAAAAATTAAGGTTGTTTAAGAAAAAGTTTTGAAAAATTGAACATAAGTACAACAAAAATCAAGGTTGCCAAAAAAAATTTAAAAAAAGATATAACAAAAATCAAGGTTACCAAGAAAAATTAAACATAGATATAACAAAATCAAGATTGACAAGAAAAAACTTGAAGATAGTTATGACAAAAATCAAGGTTGTCAAGAAAAAAATTAAACAAATTGTTATAACAAAATCGAGGTTGTTAAGAAAAACTTGAAGACAGTTATGACAAAAATCAAGGTTGTTTAGAAAAAATTGAGCAAAGTTATAACAAAAATCAAGTTTGTCTAGAAAAACTGAGGTTAGGTATGACAAAAATCAAGGTTACCAAGAAAAATTAAACAAAGGTATGACAAAAAGCAAGGTTATTTAGAAAAAAATAAAGGTAGGTGTGACAAAAATCAAGATTATTAAGAAAAATTAAAGATAGGTATGACAAAAAACAAGGTTGCCAAGAAAAAATTAAACAAAGGTATGATAAAAATCAAGGTTGCCAAGAAAAAAATTAAAAATGATTTATATCTAAAAGTCAAGGTTGCAAATTGAACAAAGGTGTAACAAAAATCAAGGTTGGTTAGAGAAAAAAGTTTTAAAATTAAACAAAGGTATAACAAAAATCAAGGCTGCCAAGAAAAAATTGAACATAGATATAAATTTGTTTTGGAAAAACTTTTTAAAAATTAAACATAGGTGTAACAAAAATCAAGGTTGCCTAGAGAAAGTTTTTATATGGAAGATAAGTATATAAAATCAAACTTACCTAGGAAAAACGTAATGAAAAACTTAACAAAACTATAACAAAAACCAAATTTTGCTAGAAAAAAGATTGAAGATAGATATCGTACAAATATAAATTAAGCATACCTAGAAGAACGTTTAAAATTGATTATAGGCACCTAAAATTTAAACTTGTCTAAAAAAAAGAAAAACTTTTGACTATAGGTATCTTTTAAATAAAAATCAAGGTTGCCTAGGAAACGTTTAAATGTGCACAAATATTGATTAAAAGTTATCAAAAAATACATAGTAAATTGATTCTTTATGGAAATAGTTGGAGTTTACTTAAGATCATGCAATCACAAATACGATTCAGCTTTTAAACTGGAAACGACGTTCACGCTTCTCTGCGAAAATACAGGAAATACTTTGTCTTGGTAATTATCTACCGCATGATAAACTTTATAAAATCGTTTTAAATAAGTCTCATCAATCTTACAGCTGCATAAAACCAGATAAGACTAAAAAACAATTTTTTAAATTTGAAACTAAATAGGTTTAAAAAAAATCATTTTAATAAGCACTAGAAAGTAAAAGATAGTGTTTCAAGCTTTTAGGTTTGGAATCTAGGGTTCGCGCACTGATGACGTCAGCGCGCCATCGCCTCTACCGGAAACACCAACGAAAATCCGTGGCAGTACGGTTAATCTTTTTCCAGTCTTTTTTTAAAAAACGTTCAGGGGTATCTTTTTTAACAGCTACTTTTAATTGTTATTTTTAAAAGCCTTGTAAGAGTAGATTGCATTAACAAGTTTCAGTTACATTGCATTCGCAAGAACCTGCAGCAGTCAATGCAAAATAAAAGTTAAGCACATTTCCACTCGACAAGATGCTGATTTTTCTAGTAATTTTGTGTAAAACGCAATAATTATGACCTCACACCAATTGCACAAAGCTTGTGCAATCACAATGAGAGAAAAAACTAAAATTATTGATAAAGTATTGCAAGGCCCTTTGTTTTTTAGTTCCTTCCCAGATTTTCTAGTTGCACCACTGAGTCAAGTGTTCATCACGCGCAGCTAGGGATGTTCCACGTAGAATACGAATTCGAAATAGAAATATATACTTTGATTAGCAAACATGTCAAGTTAATTAAAATGGAGCACGGAAATGGTGTTTATTGTTTGCATTTGTCATCGCAATTTGGGTGCCGTAACATCAAACCACAAAGTTGAACCGTCTTATATAAATATTAAATATGACCTTGGCGCGTTCTAGTTAATCACCCTTGACGAACAGGGGCGAATTAACAAATTAATCCGGCCCAGGAATTAAAAAATAAAAACGGCCCACTATTTCCAACTCGATTTTGTATGAAAAAAATGTTAGTCTACAATGTTTAATTCACGAACTATCTAGTGCTATTATTAACTAAATTATTAAAAAATTTTGTGTATGCTACCGACAATATCTTAGGTAAAACTAAACATTGCATCTATTTTTTTTTTCATTTTTATCTCTATATTTATCCTCCTGACTCGCAGGAAAGCGACGGAGGCGCTATACATAGGGTAAGCAATTACCCCGACCTGCTTCCGGAGATGCCAAGATATTGCTGTCCGCTAGTAATTTTAGTAGAGATATTATTGTAATTTAGAACTGCTTGCCAAGTCCACCAAGCAGGGGAAAGTGCCGTAAAGTGTCTTTCCCAAGAACACAACAGAATGGCGCAAGTGGGTGTATTTATTTGAAGAACGCTTTGATTTGTAACTCATATCATTGTCAATATTACTTGAAAAAAATAGAAATACTCTGTTTTTGAAAAAATTATTTAAACAGGGTAATATCATGTTTAGTTGTAGGCTACCGTACACAAAAGTTCTTTAAAAAATTAGAACGCACAATTCATTCATTCACTGCAACACAGCAGTTTTCTCGTTTCAGCGTTTGACCTAGCTAGCTCATCAATAACTGTGAGGTAGCCGTTTAGTTTATTTCTTTGTTTTTAATTCTAAATTTTGTTTTGGAAATCCGGTTTGAGTTGACAGTTTGCTATTGGTTGTTTCGCTTATTTAAATCGGTTCAGCGTAGTTTTTTTCTTTTTATTTATTCATTCCTCGGTTGATGCAGACGTTGGTCGCTTCATTCAGATATGCATAAGGATTCATTTGTTTATAGAAATTTACCATTCGTATTAAGCAGTTACTGTAGCTGCAGCACACCAGGTTGCAGTTAGAGGTCGAGATACTAAGCAGTTTCGATTCTTACACGTCGTCCTCTAAATATGTTCAATAACACTGGTTCGTTTGTGGTTATTGTGAAAGTGACGTCGCGTAAGAATCGAAACTGCTTAGTATCTCGACCTCTAACTGCAACCTGATGTGCTGCAGCTACAATAACCATGTCATTTGACACTCGTGCTAGAATATCGCGTTCGACACACGTAAGAAGCAGCGAGTCCAGACGATCTTCGCTTAGCTGACTTTTTAAACGATTCTTCACATATTCCAGCTTGCTGAAAGTTCTTTCGCAAGCCACTTGTGTAAGGGAAAGAGTAAGGATTACTTTGTATGCCTGATATTGAAGGGGATAACTCTTACAGTACATTCTGTATCTCTGAATTGCAGTATAACAGCACAGAAAACAGTTTTGACATCGACATTTAGGGTTATCGGAACAGTTGGTTATATTCAAATCTTCTTCATCGTCTGTTTATGAAAAGAAAAACATTTAAGAAATAGTACTACATAAAACAAAGATGTCATATGAGTAGGCTATACGGGTATTTATAATTCAAATTGCAATACGGAAGATCAATAAAAACATAGATTTAATAAATAGCTATGATCTATCGGTAAGGTAGATAGTAATCCCAAAAACCAAATTCGTTCGGCTTATCCAATCAATGTAGTACGCAGGTGTGATTTTTTGCGACTTCGGCTATTTCAATGCGAAATCCAAAAGCTTTTGCCCAAGACCTTGCTGTACAGCGAGAGAATCTTCACCTTTATTTGGTAAGAGATTGCACATTATGCTTACAGCAGTGGAGAGTTTTTGAATTTTTGTAGCAAACTTTTAAAAATTTGTTAAAGTTTTTTAAATTTTGTTACTTCCACAAATTTTAGTTTTTGAAATTTTGTAGAAGTTAATTCGGTAGCTTAGTACGTTATTTAATTGTCTAACCTTTCGGCGCCTGTAAGGAAGGCCTCGCCGATAACGCAATTTTGGTGTCTGCTAAAAGATAAAATTCTTAAATCTTCTCGCTGGATCTGACCTTCGAACCAGCGACAGCAAAAATATAGTCTAGCTAAACCACAGCTCAGACTACCACAATATCTTCTTTATTAATAAATTATGCTCCAATCGACTTAGGAGCCCAAAATAGTATAAATTCAACAGCAAATACAGATTCAGTAGCTTAACACTTTAGCTCTTCACAATAACGTAGACAACCAAAGACTTGCGTTCAAAAACTATGAATTTACACAGCTAACAATTTTCCAATTCTAATTTGCCACAACGAATCATAATCATGGTTCCGAGCGAGCCTTATTTATATCACTCGGTCGTGAGTATCTCGAACGTTCTGAAATTTACTCAAATCATACAATCACTATTACGTCATAGTCAAAACAGGTCAAGCGGATAGTTCTATTGTATTCCACATTACGAAAGTAAGCAGTGTTGCCATTTTCTTATAACTAAATGTAAAATATTTAAATTGCTTATAAAACCGGTATTTCTTCGGCTATTTGAGCCGGACCAAAGCGAAATCAAAGAGATTTTTTATGAGATTGTGAATATACATAATGTGGAAAATTTTTAGGAACGGAACAAGCAGAAATGGGAATTTTATTTAGAAGTGTTTCTGAAAAACGCATGGGATCAAAGCAGCTTAACCCTTTAACGCCCAATTTATTTTGAGAAACATAAAAAATTTTTTTCCTGTTTTTTTCCAATCAAGAAGGTGTAAGTAAACAACCTGAAGACAATTTTTACAAAAATTTTTATTAATAACAATAATAATGAAAGAGGACCGTATGGTCCTACTCGTCATACGACACAAAAAATGAAACAGAACCAAATGGTCCACTTGAATATGAGACACAATAGGAAATGACTACGGTTTACAATATTAACTAACTATTTCCCTTTAAGCAGTGATGGATTTAAGAAAAAGGGGCCTGGTGCAAGAAATACAAGGGGGGGCCACTATAAATAACAAAAAGTTGACGTATTTAATGCAATTTAGTATATGCCAACTGCTAGTTTTAAACGATGATTATAGTTATAGTTTGGATAATAATTATAATTATTTTACAGTTCTACTTGGTGAGTTGGCAGTTGACTCGATAACCTTTTGATCTTTTTAATGTTTCTTTAATGAGTGACAACATTGACACAAATGATTTTATAAAGCATTTTGATTGTGCCCTGCTGTTCAATACTTTTTTATTGTTAAAATAAACTGATTGATTAATGTTACGTAATGCAAATCACTTCTTTGTTAATTTTTGTGAACCAGATTAATATTTTTTTGTGTGACCTGTTAGAGGTGCAATGAGTCGCGGCTGCCAAGAGCGAGGAAAATTAACACCTTCAATCAATTTATAGATTTAAATTAACTGCACCTTCTAAAATAACCTAAATACATAGTCCTAATTTAATGTAATCTGGTATTGGCAGTGGTCTGTATAATAGCACGAAATGGAAATTTAGTATTAAATTTGTCGTCGGTCACGTGGTCCAATTCGGATTTGTTATAAATAGAGTGGGAGATCGCTCTTATGACAGTGGCTAGAGTTTGGCTCGAAAAACGGTGACCGTGTTTGCTGAATGGTCGGGTGACCATTGTATTATTAATTTTGCTGTATAGTGTTGACTGCGTGTCGTTATCGGGCTTCAGGGAGTGCGCATATTTAAGTAAGGGTGGTTGTGACTTGGAGGAGGGATTTCGCCGACCTTATTTATACAAGTTCGGCTTTACAAAGACGGTCGTGGTTACTGGGTTCCGTTTCATCGTTGGACATGCCAGCACCTTTCGGCGGGAAGCGGATTGAGTCTTTCCTTCATCATTAAATTTGAATTTATTATTTACTCTCTTCTTCAAAAATTGAATTTATAATTTGGTCTCTGTACCAATTAATTATTGACATAGCATTTATGGAAAAAAGTTGAAATGAAAATGACTTTTTGATAAAATACCTTAAAAAAAGGTATTATTGTGCAACTGATTAGGGAGATTAATTTTGCTTTATTAGATGTTTTAGGGGGGCCACTTTTTCGCCATTTTTAGGGGGGCTCGCTGCTACCGCTCCGTTCGCATTTTATTAAAGCCATCACGGTCTTTGAGTAAAAATTATTTCCGTTTTGTTATTTAACATTAATAACATCTATTAGACTAGAAAATAATTCAAGCAATTCTTTTTCCATTGAGCAGAAAAACAGAAACTTACTACTATAAAAACAATTTATTCAGAATAAAATCTAACAAAACAATTACGATTCTTTTCACAGCACAAATGGACTTTACATTTAGTACAGAACATGAGAATTTTTCCTTTACATTCTGAAACTTGCAAGTACTCCTTTTATATGCCACTTCTAGTAGATGACCAATGCCATCTGTCCTCACATCCTGCTCTGGAAGAGGCTTGGTTGCATGTCCACAATGTTTCTTTCGAAAATATTCTTGATTGACACTGAAAGAAGAGGGCCGTCCTTGTTTTTTAATTGGATTTTTTCAACAAAATCAAAGAAGTTGATAGTCTCAACTTGAATCCACTTGGAGAATTCTGTTGATGCTTCTTGACATTTATTTTGTCCAGTGAACGCCTGTAAAGAAGCCAGCTGTTTATTACACACATGTCTATCATGTGAAACACTAAACGAAGATAATAGTTCCTTGAGCGGAAAGCCATTCTATAGTAAGCCATCATTTGATCATGAAGATCTACTCCACCCATGTGTTTATTATACAGGTGCACTATGTTAAGAATATCTATATCATCATAGTTTTATATAATAACAATGAATATTATAAGCGTAACAATAAAGCACAAGTTACAATAAAGCAACGTAACAATGAATGTACTGTAGCTCGTATGCTGGTGAACAAAAAAAAGTTGTTCGAGAATCGAATTTTTGTTTGAATACCGGGTCATTTTTAACTCAAAATTTTTGTTCAAAAACCTAATTGCTCAAATTCCGAGACGTTCGTAAACAGAGGTTTGACTGTATATGTAAACTGTAAATGTATAACTCATATATAAAGTCAGCAACACATAATGCAGAAGCTAGATCTGTCCTACCATAATACAAAAAAGAAAGCAATAATTCATTTATAAGGGAGCTTTGACTACTAAAATCTCCATACACATTATTTTCTTGATAAAATATTCATAAACTATTAGTACTGTAAAAATAATAGTTATTTTACTGTAAAAATAATAGTTATTTTTACCCGCATGACGACCATACAGTCCTTCTTCAATTAACTAGCCCAGTGCCCAGGTGGACCATATAGTCCGGTTTAGAAATCTAATAATAAATATTAATAAAAATGAGTTAACTGACCAAAGCAGGTGTCAGTGCCTTCTGCAAGAACATATCTATCATATGTAATATTTTAAAATAGTTATCTCACCTTGTTTAGCAGCCATAATGGGCTAAATGTGTACACTTTCACAGTTAGGTATATAACGTATGAATGCATGCACACTCACGGCTTCCCAACAGCTGACTGAAGCATGTGCGACCAGCTGTGTTGTATCAAACGAAGGCACAATATGTATTAGACGCATACTAAACAGCATTAGCGCCCTCTGCAACGCGTTCACTAGTAATAAGCTCTTTTTTGAAAGAGGACCATACGGTCCTTCTGGGCGTTAAAGGGTTAAATCGACATACAGTTTCCTATATGAGGCAAACCTTGCTCTACTCTAAGCTTTGAATGATTAGATCAATAATTCTATTATGTACATCAGTGATTCTTAACCTGTGGGTAAATACCCCCAAAGGGGTAATTTGGCATTTTAAAAGGGGTAATGCAAATTTTCAAAAAAAAGTAACTTTTATGGCAAACGTTATTGTGTGCATCTACTCTAAAAGTTTCATCTGTTTCATTCATCACCATGCTTTCTGCGATGTCATAGTGACTACTGTTACATAGTATTAGACTATGACATAGTCTAGCACTAGAACTAGGGTCTCTTATAAATCTCTGTTTCATAGATAATTGACAACTAGTCCAGCTAGTGATAGGCGTGAGATAAGCATTTGTTACTTGACTGCAGTAGCAAGGCTAATTTAATGCAAAAAAATTATTAAGATGTCTCCAAAGAAACTAGATTACAAAAAAGCTTTTCTGAAATTTGGTTTTATGAATGTTATTGAAAAGTCACACTGTGTGATTTGTTTTAAAGTTCTAACTCAGAAAAGTATGAAACCAAGCAAATTGAGGCAGCATTTCGAGTCTTGCCATGACAAATTAGGAAAATCAGTTGAGTACTTTGGGCAAAAATCTGAATTTCTGGGGGAATGTGTGCAAAACAAAACAAAGCAGTATTGGAGGTGTCATATCGCATTGCCTTCTGCATTGCTCTGGCAAGGTGAGGAACTCATAGGTCCTGTCTCGTTAAGGCAATTACTCTGGTATTGGGAGAGAAAAAACCTAATAAATTAAAAGAAATCTTGCTCTTCAACAACACTGTCGAAAAATGTATTTCTAAAATGAGTCAAGACATTTTGTTGCAAGTGGTGGAAGAGGTAAGGTTCAGCCCACTATTTTCCTTTCAATTGGATGAGTCCACTGATATTTTATCCTGTGCCTGATTGCTGGTTTACGCTTGTACATCTCTGAAAACAATGTAAAAATACAATATTTATTTTTGGAACCACTTTAAATAACATATAAAGGAGAAGATGTGTTCAAAATCAAAATCTTATCAAGTAAAATTTTTTTTGAAAAGTATGCACTTGATTGAAAACATCTTGTTGGCATCTGTACAGATGGTACTCCTTCTATAATTGGTTACAGATCTGGTTTCAAAGAATTAATCACCAATGTTGCTCTTCATGTATCATTTACTCATTGTTTTTATTTATCGCTTTGCTTTAGCCATGAAAACTCTCCCTTCTGGATTTCAAGAAGAGTTACAAGATGTAGTAAAAATTGTAAACTATATTTCTGCAAATGCAACAACATCAAGGCTATTCGCAGTTTTTTGTGAAGAAGTTGGGTCTGATTATAAAGTTCTTTTGCTACATACGAGGGTGATTTTTTTTCAAAAATGAATTCCCTCAATTGAACTCTGCAAGGAGGTGGTCAATGTTGCATATGACACATGACAAAGTTGTAGCTTTTAAACAAAAAGTGGAACTGTTTGAAAGACTCACAAAAAAAGGCGACACAAGTACGTTCCCTAATTTGACAATGCTTTTTGTCATCTGACCCAAACATAAAATGCAACTTCACTCAAGATATAGTTAGCCACTTAAATGCAATAATTGTGATTGATCGATATTTTTTTGGAATTGAAGAGCCACATAATTTTTTGTGAAGTAGCAAGCAATTTTTACTTGAAGAAAACTCTATCTGTGATGATGGTATGGCAGCAAAAATAGAGTTTCTTTGGCTGCGTGAAGATTCAAGTCTTAAAACTGATTTTACTGGGGAGGATATAAGAAATTTTTGGGCTGGCCTTTAAAATCAATATTCTGTCCTTTTGAAAAGAGCTTGAGTTTTTTATTCAATTTCCTTCAACTTATTGCTATGAAATGGGATTTTCTGCAATGGTGTCTATAAAGACAAAATATTAAAACAGGCTTGAGATTGATGATGACAAGCAATGTTGTCTTTTCTGCACTCAGCCTAGATTTAAATGCTTAATAGCAAAAAAGCAGCATTAACTTTCACATCAATTGCATTGGTAATGAAACTCTGATTGTACATTAAATGACAACCTTATTTTTCTTTGGGTTTATTTTGGATTACAAGCTATAGTTGCTGTTTTTTCAAAAAAGGGGTAACTGATATCCATCAAAATATTTTTAGGTGTAACAACACAAAAAAGGTTAAGAACCACTGATGTACATCAACCTCAAATTTTTTCAGCAAATTGTGAAATCTCCATCCAATATCCCATTTTTATTTTTACGAATCCGTTTTGGAGGAAAGCTGCTTTCAATTATGATATTGCATCCATAATCATCCAAAATTTTATTGGCATGTTTCACAAAGTGGTCAGTTTGGGTGACAATCATACTAAAAAATCGCGACAAATTTGTTTGATATCGTTAGTAGTAGCTACCAGGGCTGGGGAGTAACCGTAGAAGAGCACTAGCTCCGGCTCCAGCTCCGGAGCTATCAAGTACTCATTCACTAGCTCCGGCTCCAGCTCCGGAACTATCAAGCACTTATCCACTAGCTCCGGCTCCGGCTCTCCAACTCTTTAATAAACAAGTAGTTTATCATTTAGTGTTTAAATCTTTTTGCGATAAACTATTCTATTTGAACAAGAATCACGACTTCTGATCTTTACAATTATATTAATTAAATCTGAAAGCGAGTACCAAGAAATATAACTAAATGAAAATCAATTGTGGCGTTATCTAAACCTTAAAAAGGTTAAATCGCAACTATTATGAATTGCAAACTCCGCACTGAAAAATAGCTAAACTTTATCTTTTTAGTGGAAAACTTTAGAAGCACATGTGCGCGAAACAAAAAACTCCCAAGAGATTTAACGCACGAGAAAATAAACGAGAACGTTTGTGACGAAACATTAAGGCAATAAAGGCCCGTTTCCACTACGAGCGTGGAAAAGAGCATTCTTTCTCTCTTTTATTGATCTTCGATTGAAGCGAGCGGTTAAAATTGAAGCGAGCGCAAAAAAAAGCAATAAAACAAACAAAGAATGCTCTTTTCCACGCTCGTAGTGGAAACGGGGCTTAAATAAGATTGAGTCAGTCAAATCTTTACTCTACAATTTTAAGAGATAAATCTACGACGTAACAATCATGCGAAAATTGAACCAAATAAAAAATTTAAGTTATCCAATTCTCACGGCTACATTATGTTTTTGTAATATTAAATTTTGATATTTATTTACTCTTAATCATTGAGTGTTTAAATTAGTGATGGGATGATGCCAATTTTTTTTTTTGACTCCGATGCCGATTTCAACAACATTTTGCGATTTCGATTCTTCTTAGTCAGAATTCACCTTGTTTTTTATATGAGGCAAACAATTTTTTTTAAAAGCACCTAGTTTAATTAGTTGCATAATTGATGTACAGTGCCTCTTCCTTAATTGTTTTAAATTGTTCACCATTAGCCATTGTAAATTAAAGATTATATGTATATTAAAAAGTGAATCAATCGTCCTCGCAGAGTGCCAAAGAATAAGAGCAATATTTTAATACAAAATTTCTTTCATCACTGTTTTGAAAAAACCACAAACATCTGTTGCTTCTTTATTTAAATAGAATCTTGATCCTTATTCAATTAGAAAGATTCTATTTGAAAAAGGATATTTAAATATATTATACAAAATTTATTTAACTACTTTTTAAAAAACCAAAACAGTCTGTTTCATTCTATTGAATCTTCCTGTGTTTACAGGAAAAATAAAGAATGGGCTATAATCATTAGTAAACATAGTACTATGTTTTCACAACATCATTAAGAAAACATAGTACGATAAGTCAATCTTATCCAATAAATAATACTTAGTTCTGCAAAACATAATTTATAAGAGGTCGTTTCAAAATTTTAAATTATTTTAACAATAGAAATATTATTAAAGCTTTTTAAATTTTATGCTTCGAAATATGTAGTTTGTTAAACTACAAAAATAATTCAAAACTGTCGAAAACTAAAACAGGTCCAAACTTGCAAAGAGTGGTGTATTTGTTGTAGGATACATAGATTTAGAAAATTATTTTAAAAACTTGTTCTAAATAAAAAATCTCAGCTAAATATCATTTGGCTCTATAAGCTTTTTTTATTCAATTTTTTCAGATAACTATAAATAAAAACAGCTAATTAAACAGCTGATGAAGAACAGGTTTTATTCTTTTTATTTCTTTTAATATCTCATAATAACAAAAATTTTTTACGTTCAATCATCATCTGTTTTTTTTTTATTTATATAATATTTGAAGAAGTTGAACAAACGAAAGTTATATAGAGCTGAGTACTATTTAGCTGAGATTTTTTGTTAAGAATAATTTGTTAAACTAATCAAGCAAATAATGCAATTCCTGTGATGTCATATAGGAAAAAATGACTCAGATTATGCATTCATATTAAGATGACCTTACTCCTCTTCTCTTACCTTAATATGAATAAAAAAAACTGATTTTATTGGATGAAATAGACTGTTGAGATTTTTTAAAATAGAGTTTAAATAAATTTTGTACGAAATTGCTTTCATCTTTTCTTTGAGCACTTTGCAATGAAGATCGATTCACTCTTGCTCTCTCTCTCTATATATATATACCGTATATATATTAACAATAGCAAAAACACGGGAATAAAAACAAAGTTAAAAGCCCTAAAGACTGTTTCACCCATAAAAGGGATCATCAGGGGTATCTAAAAAGTAAAATAAAATAAAATAAAATAAAGTTAAGATAAAACTGCCAGAAAGAATAGAAAACAATAGAAAAAAAACGAAAAAACTTTAAAAATTTTGAAAAATTATAAAAAATTTTTAAAGATTTTAAACACTGTAAACGCTTAATAGGTCGGAACATCCCAACACGGACTCTGCTAAACTAAACTGATTAAGATCGGCGAGAAAACACGAAAAAAAGGAAAAGCGCGCGAAAGAATTACAAATACAAATATTATTTCAAAAATTAAAGATTTAAAAAGGGTTCAAGTATCGGCTAAGGTAGAATGTTGTAAGCGGCGGAAAAAAGAAAAAAAGAAGAATGAAAGAAAATCACAGTTTAAGTTTGGCGTTAATCAATTTATATTTATTTTTATGCCGACACTTATTGATCAATTCGGTTCGTTTATTCAGCAGAGCGTCATCATTTGCAGTTAAGATTTCGTATTTTTCTGCCAGACAGAGGTTGCATACTTTGCCCCCGTGTTGGTAAGGTGTTGCGTGGCAAATAATTTTCCAACTTGAACCCTTTTTAAATCTTTAATTTTTGAAATAATATTTGTATTTGTAATTCTTTCGCGCGCTTTTCCTTTTTTTCGTGTTTTCTCGCCGATCTTAATCAGTTTAGTTTAGCAGAGTCCGTGTTGGGATGTTCCGACCTATTAAGCGTTTACAGTGTTTAAAATCTTTAAAAATTTTTTATAATTTTTCAAAATTTTTAAAGTTTTTTCGTTTTTTTTCTATTGTTTTCTATTCTTTCTGGCAGTTTTATCTTAACTTTATTTTATTTTATTTTATTTTACTTTTTAGATACCCCTGATGATCCCTTTTATGGGTGAAACAGTCTTTAGGGCTTTTAACTTTGTTTTTATTCCCGTGTTTTTGCTATTGTTAATTTAAGCTCTAACTTTGTTATTGAGCACTTTAGAAGTACTGATTTTCATACAGTGTTATACCGTATATATATATATATATATATTGTAATATTATTTGAAACTTAAGCAATATACGTATATAAATTAGGAAAAAACTAATTGACGTGTTTTTGTAGAGCGCTTAATGAAAGTCGGAACAAATACAATAATTTTTGATTTATTAAAAAACAACCCGACAGCCTGTTTCATCTATCCCTTAATTTCTTAATCAGATAAAATAGGCTGTAGAGATGTTTTTGCTTAATAAATGAAAAGAAAGATATCTATATAACACAAAATTTATTTTTATATTAATGTTTAAAAATCCACAACAGTCAATTTCATTCTATAAAGTTGATCCTATGAACCATTACTGGAGCCGGAGCTAATAAAATTTTTGTGGCTCCAGCTCCGGCTCCGGCTCCAGCTCCGGCTCCTCCGAAATTGGCTGGCTCCATGGCTCCGCGCTCCGGCTCCGGCTCCGGCTCCGGCTCCCCAGCCCTGGTAGCTACTGCCATATTGAAACAATTTATAAAGTCTAATCCAGAAGTCTGCAAATATTTGGAGAGTGCAGAAGTTTTCTCCATAAAGCGTAGATAGGTTATAGCTGTGAGAATATGTTGGTATTAAATCATATTATCTAAAATCGTTTTGGGTTCAAACCGGGCCGTAATGCTTAGCTTTTCAGACCTAGATGCAACGTGCAAAATTTGAACTACATCACAGTATGTACCTTTAGAACCATCTCCAAATCTTTCAAAAATAGTTTAGTTTTAGGTTAGAAACCACTGATCTAAGAGAACGAATTTCTGATTTTGCTAAACCTAGGCTGCTGTATAAGCACTATACAGTAAAACACGGAATCATTTATTAGTTATCACGTCGATAGTGACGTCGCAATGCTAATTGTTACAAACCGAACCTCCCAACATAAATTTCTCTTGTAGTAGAGAAAGATAGGTGGCGGTGAAGGCTATCACTTTAAGCGGCGAAAAGCCTATCACTTTAACCAACTAATTCGGTTATATCATTCTTTAGTAGGACATACGTAGTTTCAACTATTGTTTTCCAAAATAAACTTTTTCTTCGTAATTATTCGTAATATAAAAAAGTTACGACTGACTACGAAACCGGCCACCGGCCCACCCAGAAAATTTCCGAACTCCCGGTGGGCTAATCCGCCCCTGCTGACGAACCATAGTTGAAACAGACAGTTAGGGCAAATGCATTTAATAGAAACCAAACTGCTTAAAATGAGAAGCACCAGACTCGAGTTTATAATATCATTAAAATGCATTTAATGTTAAAAAAATTTAATGGTCTCATAGTTTAAATTAATTAGAATTATTCTGACTTAAGCGTTATTTAGCACTTTTGATGTGCGCCCACCAGAAAATTTGTAAAAAATCTGTATATAATATCTATATTTACAAACAAATGTAAAGCCACCAATATATACAGTTGGTTTGTAGTTTATGTACCGATTAAGACCTCATATTTTGTGACGTCATTGATTTTGCTGGCCCGCAAAACTTTATACTTGACACCTTTGCAGAACACTTTTGCAATTTTTTTGTGAATAAACCAAAAACACGCTATGTCAAACGATATTGTTTAACTATTAAAGTACCTTTTTCTGTTTCGGAAATGACCAACTTTTTTTTTTTTTTGTCAATAAAGCTATATATAGATCAGTGATTCTCAACTTGTTTGACTCTGCGACCCAAAATACTTGTAGTACAATTATCGCGAACAGTGATGGCTTTAATAGGGTGCGAGCGGTGCGGCCGCACCGAACCCCCCTAAAATACATTAAAAAGTGGCCCCCTCTGCACAAGAAATTGCTCTATTTCTTTACAGAAGCACCAGGACATCGATGGCATGTCAAAAAGAAAAGAAAAAATTTTTTGAAAAAAGAGCCTTGAAAAAGGGCATCGTAAGTTGATGAATTTTTTTTTTTTTTTAGTGATCGCCTTGTCTCACCCCTGCTTTGGATCATTCAATGGTGGCCCTCGCTAAATTAAAGACTTTTTTTTAGAGATTACTATGCTTTCAAATACTAAAAATGGCCTCAGCTACCTTTTTTAGCACACTAAATAGTGGCCCCCCTTAATTTTCTCGCACCGGGCCCCCTTTTTGTAAGGCCATCACTGGTCGCCACCCATAAAGAATTATTCGCTTTATGTTGAAAAAAGCTCCTTAGAAATAAAGCGAACTCATAAAAAGTTTTTGATTGTTGGGCGAAACCTATTCACGGTATTTTGAAGACTTGTTTTTAGTCGTCGCTTTAATTTTTTTTTTTTATTTATTTTTATCTCTATATTTATCCTCCTGAATCGCGGGAAAGCGACGGAGGCGCTATACATAGGGTAAGCAATTACCCCGACCTGCTTCCGGAGATGCCAAGACATTGCTGTCCGCTAGTAATTTAGTAGAGATATGACTGCAATTTAGAACTGCTTGCCAAGTCCACCAAGCAGGGGAAAGTGCCGTAAATTGTCTTTCCCAAGAACACGACAGAATGGCACAAGTAGGTTTTGAACCGAGACCATGTTGATCATCAGTCCGGTGCTTTAACCACTCGACCACGCTGCCGACAAACTTCTTCCGACAAATTTCACAAAATTTTTGTAAAGTTTTCAGATTTTCACAAGACATATTGAAAAATAACACCTACGATTAAAGTGAAGACCAAAAAAGAAGAAAAAAAGCTTTTAGAACATGATTATGTTACGCCAAAGAAAAATAGGTCGATAACCCCTTTTAGAATTTGCATATGGCCAGCCACTCCTATCCGCTCTCTTTTTGTATTTGTTGTAAAATTTGTCGTTGTTGTAGTGAAGAGCGCGTTGGGCGTTGTCTAGAAGATTGTCAGCATTGGGCGTTGTCAAGAAGTCGGTACATTGGTCGTACGTCTCAACGCTTAGAAGAGCGAATCAAACAACACTTCCAAGATCCATCGCCAATCCTCCTACCTCGCATAACCGCCAAAGCCTTTCCCGCTCTTCCAAAGCCACAATAGTTTCACTAATCCGCTATTGATCAACATCTTCTTGACAACGCCCAATGCGCTCTTAACTACACAACAACAAATTTTCTATTCTCGCTCGAGGTCGCTCTTCTTTTCACCTTTCTTCTCTTGAAGCGACTTTTATTAAATTTCTCAATCCCCTTCTGTGTAAACAAAAAAATTCGTCTACACTTTGAAAATTTCTTAATCTGTTCTCTCATTGGCTAACTTTTTCAGCCAATAAGAACTCTGCTTTCTTCTTTATAATCCAGTTCGGTTTCATTTCTGCTTTATTCTGACGATTTCCCCTGAAGAGTGTCAGATAAAAAGCTTTGGAAAGAAAAATACGTTTTTGAATAATATTTATGCTTTGTTGATTTGTTCTTTTTGGAAATTAAATTATTGCATTTGCGACAGATGCATAATTTATTTTGGGCTTATATTCGTTATTGAATATTTTTTACAGTTTTAACGAAGGGTATATGAATTTTAACATTTGAGGTATTTAATACTTCTGCAGGTTTTAGAATCACTTATTGAATTAATCTAAATTGAGACTTGGCCACATCCGGATAAAAACGGAAGAGTAAATGTTTTGTGTATTTTTTGTAATAAAAAAATTTCCTTGCCTAGAAATACATGGAAAATAACACGGAAGTAAATAAAAAACGTTTGATGACAAAAGCATAAACATCGCAAAACACAAGCACAGTTAACAAATATAACTAAGCACGTTGACAGTAAAAATTTTTTTTGGTTTTTTCGGCAATCTGCATGGACGACTCCTCTGCGTTTTAACGGCCGAGGTGTTGCTTCCTGAAGTTTCAAAAAGTGAAATAACAAACTATTTTTTTGTTTACAGTTATCTCCACAGAGGCGACGTCTCTGTGACGTGACTTTGATCCTGATCATCGTCTTCGCTGCTTGAAGAATCTGCTGGTTGCAAAGGCATAATTGACTTTTCATAATAATCAGGATGAGCTTCCATCCAAAAAAATGATAAGACGAAAACAGCAACATAGGCCACTGTAAATGCAAAACATAAACCAATAAAACTGTATCGCAATCCAAGAGTGTTATATAATAAGCAAGTAGATTTTCCTTTACATTTTGGACTCCAATAAATACAACTTTTGTCCAATATCATTCCAAACCAAATCGGTCCAGGGATATAACCTAAAAAAATGTTAGTTTATACATACACTACTTCAAAAACAATATTCTTTTCTATTTATAAACTATGAATTGCATTATCTATAAGTTTCATATTGTGTTTGTTTTATAACATTTTTTTCTTTTACTCGCTTAATCCTTTTAGGTCTTGCAAGCAGCAGCTCAAAACCGAGCTTTTCATAATTCATCACAATCTGTCACAAACTCTTTTTTTTCTCCTGGAAAAAATTTTAATGTACTTCCTCAAGTTTTTATTAATACACACCTCTTTCTACTTGTTGACGTAATAAATTTTACTTAGCATTTGTTTACTTAGCATCAACTAAGCTTAGATTTTTCGATTTTTGGAAATGGGTTGTCGACATTTGGCGACTTTTTAATTGAAAAGAAATGTCTATGTGGATAATAAAAAAACTAATTTTTTACGATTGCACTTGCCATCACATTCTTTCAATCATTCCCCGAAACTCTTGATTATAAGTCAGAACAATGGCAAAATTTATCGAAATAAAAAGAGTTTGCCTTTGACAATTCACCATTCATAATAACCGAATAGAGCAAAGATATAACACCAGTAGGCAACTAAACTTTCTAGGCTATTTGAATTTTTATTCCCTTCTCTTGGATTACGACTAAACAAACAAATCCAAATCGTCTGCAAAGATCTGGTGATTGATTCTACAGCTTTTGATTTCACAACGTTTATCTAATTCACGGCACTTGTCAATCCGATTGATATGTAGCGTACGATAAAAAGGATAAAAAAACGAACAAACTAAATGGATTCTCACCAGATACTAATGCCAACGAAAAAAGATTTTGATTGCTTATCGTTCATACGAACGCAGACAATAAAATGAGTTATTATCAAGCTGATCAAGAATGCCATGATCTTAAAATTGGTCCACGCTTTCTTTCAAGTCACTTGGGATAAGCCTACACCTTTTCTTCTTGTGATTACCTTTTTCAAAAATACGTATTAATAATAGGATAATTCCCTGTCAACCAATTTTTTATTTATTAAAGTATTTTTTCAAATTTTCGACTCACTCTCGTTGTTAATATAACGTTGTTGCTGCCTCTTCTCAAGAAAATATTGGAGGAACCATCCCCTAACCTCTGAATGAAGCCAACTGAAATCCAACTCTTGAATGAACTATGCTTTCAAAAGCTTTTTCCACTAACTAGTTGTGTGCTCTTGTGTTGGTACTTGGCCACCATTAAAATAGTGATGTGTGTGTGTGAGTCGAGTATAATGAGCATTGTTGTGTGTAAGTAAAAGAGTTTACTGTGTGTGGGTAACGTCATAAAAGCGGCGATTTGTGAACTCTGAGCTTTGCCACTTTTGTACGCATGCGACGTAGTAATGTTTGTTCGATTGAATGAATGTCATAGGGTGTGGTGTTAATAACTTTGTTATTTTTTCTGAAACCGAGGTATTGTGGTAATGTAAATTTGCTTTAGGTTTTCTCTACATTCCTCAGGTGTTATGGCCACATGTAGATCTGATATGATGATCTTAATGTGCTCATTGTTACTAAAGACTGTGCCTTTCATGTTTCTGGGTGGATCTAATTATAAATTAAGAAGAATATAATTAAGAAGATGTATAGGGTGTGCTTATGTTTTAGTTGGTTGCTTATGTTAGTATGAATAGTACAATTAAGAAGATATATAGGGTGTGCTTGTGTTTCAGTTGGTTAAGGTGGGTGCCTTAAAGGCAAGGCATTGGTTTTGTCGTATAGCTGTTGAGTGTTTGTGTCTCGTGTGCAGTCAATGCACAAAGCTGTGTTTTTAATGTGCAGTTTGTTGATGTTGCCGTTTGATATTATAAGACTCCAAATGGTGTTTCTATATTCCAAAATGGGGAGAGTGATAGCTTTAAACGTAAAGACAATTAGTTTTTTTTTTACCCCATTTGTTAGTAGTGAGTGCTTCAAGAATTTTAAGCGTTGGTTTTGTTTTAGTGATAATAACATTTATGAGTTGTGAAAATGTTAGTTTTAGATCAAGAGTGATCCCAAGAATTTTTGGATATTTTGTTGTGCTTAGCGTTTGACTGTTTAATTTAAGTGATAGAATTTTTATTTAGTTTTATTTTATTATTATTTTTATCCTCCTAATTACCAGGAAAGCGACGGAGGCGCTAATACATGGGTCTGTTTCCGGAAATGCCAAGATATTGCGGTCCGTTTGTAATTTAATAGATATATGACTGTAATATAGAACTACTTGCCAAGACCACCAGACAGGAGAAAGTGCCGTAAAGTGTCTTTTTCAACAACACAACAGAATGGCGCGAGTAGGTTTTGAACCGAGACCATGTTGATCATAAGCATGGCGCTTTGACCACTCGACCACGGTGCTGACTAGTTTTGCCATATTCATTTGAGTGTAAAAAGTGTAGTTGCAGTTTTGTCTTTGCATGAAGATTATCAGTGGTTGGCCATTCATATACGCGTATTTTGTAAAGATATGTTTGAACGGCCTCAGGGTGTTTTGTGTGAGATGCCATGATTGTTATGTCATCGGCATAAATTGTAATTTGTACGTTTTTTGGGGGGCTGAAATGTCAGAGGTAAATGTATTAAATAATGTCAGAGAGAGAACTCCATCTTGAGGCACTCCAATGTTGATTTGTTTGGGTTTCGAGACTGTGCCGTTGAATTGAGTGCATGCTTGTCGCCCTTTTGTATTGTTTACTATTGATTTGATGATGATGTTTGGAATGCTTGTTAGCGTGAGTTTGTGTATATTTACTGTATCAAATGCCTTGCTCATGTCCAAAGCTACTTATTTAATATATTCAATTAATCTATTGATCATGACTACAAAATACAATACTTTTGCTTCTTCTTCCCGTTTTGCAAAATTTCGTAAGAGTTTGTATTCTTTTGTTAAATTTTCAGGCTTAGCTAATTATTTATTTCGCATTTCTTTTAAACATTATTTTTAGAAAAATGTTAGCCTTTACTTAAAAATGAAAGTAAAACTTTGATGTTTAAAAAAAAGTGAATTAAAAATAATACCCAGTAATCTTGATAAGAAAGACATGAGTCCTATTCCTAATGCTTTGTCATTGCTTTCAAGCATTCTCAAAAGAATAACATAGATAGGAGCTTGACATAAACTGAGGAAAAACATCACTCCTAATCCAGCTAATAGAATGAACACAATTAATACAGCCGTGCAATGTTTGGTGTTACATGGACCTTTATTTGCTCTTCGTTCTTCATTTAGGACGCAAGAGCAGTTATGATAGACCTGCAATAAATAACAACCTAACTTTAATTGTTGAGTCTTACAAAAAGGCTTCTTCAAACAATCAAATAAACTGGGAATTGTTGGAAAAATATTTTCGTTTTATATCAGACTTAAAAATTTTTGCACCAAAAGATTCTGCCGGATAGATCGACCTGACATTGACAAAAAACTATTTTCTATGATTAAATAGCAATAAATAAATTAAATAATAATAAATAAAAGAATAGAAAGTAGTCTGTCTCCTGTGATTAATTAAGTGTTCCTCTTTCACTTCTAAAAAATAACCAAAACAGCTTCTTTGTTTTATTTGAGTTGTACTGTAATTGGAGTGCAAAAGTTTCTTTATGCATATTTTATATTGATCACACAAGGAGCTGTTTTAGCTTCTAAAAATCGCTTTTTATCAGGTATCCGTTGTAGCAAGTTCCCAATTTGTTAAATTAAATTTCTCACCACTTTTTCTTTAAATATTGATACTTTATCTTTAATTTCGCTCTGACAGCCTGCATAACATGGAGATATGTAAGTGGTTTCATCAACACCGCAAATAAGTTCAAATTGACCTTTTGGACAAAAGCAGTTCGAGTTGCATGACGTCACCAAAGATTTTTCATCCACGCCTCTAAAATTTGGAAACAGTAAGTTGGCAAGGTTTTTAATATTGCTACTTTATATTTTCCATTTATCTTAAGCTTCTACTGAAAAATTAAAAAACATGTTCCTTTTTTAAACGTTAAAAATCTTTTATATACTGTAGAACCAGTGCCATCTCTATAGCGAAAAAATTAAAAGGACAAAACCGAAACTTAAAAGCAAAATGTTAATCGATTTTTTAGCAAAATAAGTACACAAGACAACCACAAGATGTTTATTATTATTAGCGGCAAATATTTTTAAGCTATTTTAAAAATACTAATAATAAATTTATATTTTACAGTTTATCACGAGTTAGCTTAATTTAAAACAAGTTAGATTAATAGTTGGCTTTTCAATTTCAAAGTATTATACGGGCTATTAAGAATCTATAAGTTGCAGGCATTAAATCAGGGTTGCAGCATAAGAATCCCCGGAGTCACATGTTTTAGGGCAGAATCGGAGTCGTTTTTAGATTTGATGTAATCGGGGTCGTTTTTTAAATTTGGTGGAATCGGAGCCGGAAGTCGAAGTTATTTGTTTGGATGTGTTGGAGTCGGAGTCGTTATTGTTTTTGAAAACTCTGCTTTACGCTAAATTAGGCTCCAAGTTTGTGAAGTCAAGATTTGGAGTTTCCGAGTTCCACGTTTAGGGATGGGGTCGGAGTTATAAATAATTTCTCCGATTTCACAACCCTGCTTCAAATGGTTGTAATTCTTATAACGTTACAAATAGTAGGAAAAGCGACAATCGCCGAGTTTAAAATCAACTAATTTCTTCAATGAATTTTGCACTGAAATATAATTTATTTAGCTCCACTGGTTGCCTATTTTCTGGTTAAGCTTTCCATAAAATCTGTTAACAAAAAGTGATGCATTGACACTTCTAGTCAAACTAATGCATTAATGCTTTAATACTTCCAGTTAACAAACAGTGATGCATTCTTCATTGAAAATTTAAGAAAAAAAACTTTGTCGGTTTCGATCTAATCTCCTTGAATCAAATCGATCTCTTTGAACATAGCTTAATAAAACAAGTAGACAATCTCTAAAGCGTGTTCAAAACCCGAAACCATGGTCAGACAGTGAGTTAGAATCCGCCGTGCGTGATGCAGAATGCTTTAAATGGCAATTTTTTAATGCTCTTTGTCCACAAATCGTAGGCTGTACATTTCCAAACATCGGATGATGTTGTACGCACAGTGCCCTTCCTCCAGAGGCAGCAATGCTTTGATAGTAGCCACAATTATAATTACTACTATCAAATGCTTTGATAGTAGTAAACGCAGTCAGTTACCAAAGGAAAAAATAATTTATTTTATAACAAACGTGAATATTTGAGGAGTTATTCAATATCACACCATTTGAAGCTTTGTGTTTAGTCATTTAACGTTATTCAATAAAATTGCAAAAACGTGCTGTAGTACAATTGTAGTCAGACGTCAATTCGCTTCCTGGCTCATCGAACAAAACCTAGGATGAAAAAATTCTCGCCAAGGGAGATTTCGTTCCAATATTTTTAGTGCAAAAAGAAAACAAATAAACAAATGAGGGCAACGGCTCCACCAGCAGTGTTCCCTCTAAGAAAACTTTACACTGCGCAAATATTTTTTTAGCGAGCATGAATAATCTCAAGCTGCGTCAGCAAAGCCTTAAATACAATAAATTTTTTTCGAATTATTACAGTAAATAGGCTATAAATATCTTATTCAAATAGAATAAAGTAAGCCTACAGATTTAATTTAATTTAAATTTAATCTCCTTTATTTAATCTCCTTTATTTTGTGCTTTACTAATGTTTATATACTTTGTCTAAATTTATTGTTGAATCTTAATAAGCAAACCATGCATGTTCATTTTCATTTCATTTTATCTCTATGTTTATCCTCCTGACTCGCAGGATAGCGACGGAGACGTTTACATGGGGCAAGCAATTGCCCCGACCTACTTCTAGAGATCCCAAGATATTGCTGTCTGGTTGAAATTTTTATTTTAGTTTTTAGTTTTATAGAGATATATGACTGAAATTTAGAACTGTTTCCCAAGATCGCCAAGGAGGGAAAAGTGCCGTAAATTGTCTTTCCAAAGAATACAACGGAATGACGCGAGTAGGTTTTGAACCAAGCCCATGTTGATCACATCAATTTATTGGTATTGCTGATCTATTAACAATTAGCTCTATTTTGCTCTTTAAAAACATACAAAGAACCTTTTTGAGCGACCACTCCAATAACGAGGCCTCCCCATTATTACGATCACTTTAATGCTATTCAAAATATTTTTCTATGGTAATGTATACCATTAAGTTTCTATAAGCGATCACAAGGACCTTCAAACCGAGAGCACCGTATACTGCAGTTGATCCAAAATTGCAAATGTAAACCCACAAGCAATCGCTTTGATTGATTCACATTTCGATTTATCACCAAAACAAGATTGCGCACGCACACACACGATAGGTCATAAATGGTCTATCCATGGACTTCTACTACTATTTAGAAGTCCATGGTCTATCAGTATAATGATTAAACGCGTTTTGCCGAAGCGTTAATGAAACATTCCGTTTTTTTGTTTTTTTTTTACTTTTTTTCGCGCTTAAGCGCTAAGCGAACCAAAAAATCAATGAAAGAAACAAAGAATACTTCATTTCACGCTCGTAGTGGAAACAAGCCTTTAGGCTGAAAACAAACGAGGAAAAAATAAAAACTGTTCTGACTAAAAGCAGAAAGCGTAAAAAATAGCCCAAGCGCTAAATTTTTTTTGCTTTGCGAAAAAAGATATAAGTTAAAGTACTTCAACTTTTTAGCTTGGTTCAGACTAATCATCAATTTTTTAAAAAATTTTTAAGGAAAGCATTTACAAAATTACCAAAATCAAGAAACATTTGTTTTAATTTTCTTTTCAACATCATATTAATCTTTAAATAATTTTTTTAAAACTACTACAATGGAATCAAAACTGCTACGTACAAACTTACTTGTAAGGCACAGTTAACCCAGCTACTTTCTGCAATTGACATCCGCATGCAAACAGCGATGCAGCAATCAAACAACTTATCGAACCCATTGAAATTACAAACTTTAAACTGCTTCGAATGCCAAAATTGTACTTCTTCATCACGATTCCTCCGACTAGAGTCCCTGCAATTCCCAAAGGAACGCAAACTCCACCTAAAATTATAACGCTTGTAAAAAAAAGCTCAATTTTAAAATTTAATTTAAAATTTACCCCATAAAAATCTTTAAGCTTTCTATAGATTACAATCTATGACCAGCATTTTTGTGATTTCCAATTTTTTCTTTTTTAGTTGAACTCAATATGTTTCAAAAAACATATTAATGCAATAACCAAAAAAAATTTAAATACAATTTATTAGATAGCAAGTTATCATGCACTTAACACTGCCCCAACCTTGAACAAAAACCTTGAAAAAAATCTTGAATAAATTTTTTATCTTTTTTTAATTTCAACGCGGTAATAATCACTAACATATTTCTTAAGATGAGTTAAAACTCGAAAGAAAAGCTGGTTTTAAACATGTGATTTTTAGGATAATTTATTTTTTTTAAGTTTTGACTTTATGATTTTGGCCAAATATTGACTTCTTATAGACAAATTTCGGTTAAAATGTTGTAGAAATGGCAAAATAAAATATAGTAAGAATGGTCAAGTCAATCAACAAGCAAGTGCCGACAGACCTGTTTCGTCCTTATTAGGACTCGTCAGGACACTACAGCTTGTTGTTGACCCCAGCTGAAAAAGTCAGCTTTTTCAGCTGGGGTCAACAACAAGCTGTAGTGTCCTGACGAGTCCTAATAAGGACGAAACAGGTCTGTCGGCACTTGCTTGTTGATTGACTTGACCATTCTTACTATATGTTTGTAATGGGAACTGCAGGGTTTTGCTTGTCTTAACCCGTATCCGTGTTAGCTAACTCGATGTGGTTAGCATATCGGAACCGCCGCCAGTATACCCTTGCGGTTTAGCGGTGTCTTTTGCAGTTGCGCTGGTGGAACATTGTTTTCATTGTAAAATAAAATATATTAGTTCAAAGACAAATTTTATGATGGAGAAGTTAAATTAAATTTCAATTTTTCTCATAAACTTGTGATATACGTATGTTTCTATTTTTATCTTTATTTGTCCTCCTAACTTGCAGGAAAACGTCGGAGGAGCTATAACTAGAGCAACCATTAAGCAATTACTCGGACGTGTTTATAACGATGGCAAAATATTTTAATTATAGCTGCTTAAAAAACCACAAAAATAAGTCTTTGTAAATAAAATTTCAGGACAAAATTTTTGACAAAATAAAAAATTTTGATTTCATTGACTTTTGTGGGCCCTACCAATTACGTAGATGAACAGCATTTTTCAACAAGTTGCAAAAACAGCAATAAACCAATTTTATGATAGCAACAAATAAATAGAAAACTTTATTTGACATGCATTTGATAGGAAATGAATTTAGAATTTAGTTTATAAATCCTATTTTTAACTAATAGAAAGCACAAATTAATTTTCAATTTCAAGCACAAATTTCAAAGTGCTGAGTTAAGCAGAAATCAAGAGTTTCAAATTTATGAATGGTCATTTTACAGTAATTAACCGCTATTTCCTGATATTCCAAAGTAATTATTCATCGTCAGAAATATATTAGTACAGTATTTTGATATCAAATTTTTACCAATTAACATATCAGATGTTGTTCGAAAAAGATTGAAAGTCATCTGAATGTAGGATGAGCCAAATGTCGTCACACCAGACAAAAGAAGTGCGATAAAAATGTAAGAAACAATTGCTGTCAAAACTAATGGAGTGGACAAAGTTCTTTTCATCGCACAGAATACATCTATAAATGAATATATACAGTATATATATATATACCGGATATAAACTATTAATATTTAAAAAAATTTTCAAACATTTTTTGCTATCAAAAGTGCAAAGCCTAATAGAAGAGGATTGTGCAAAAAAAAAATTTTAATCCTAAATTACATTCCATAAGTAGGCTATAAGAAATTTGTTGGAGAGAGCGAGTCTAAATGACGAAATTACGGCTGCTATAGGAGTTCCGACAGTAGTCGAGCAACGGGGCCGGAAAAAATATTTTAATTTTTAATTTTTAAAAGTCAAATGAGAATTAAAAAAAGTCCTTACTTCAAATCAAAAATAGAAAATTGGTTTTGTCCTTGGAAAAGTCAATTATAAAAAAATTACTATAAAACAATTATTACTTTCCTGAATCTCCAAGTAAAATTTCAAGTAAATACGCTTAAGTGTATTTTTCTTTTAATAGTAAACGTAACAATCGGAAAAGCATGTACAAGTAGCCGACATTATATGACAAACCATTTTTCAAAAGAAAGAAAACTGGACAGCTAAAATTGATGGTAAGAATCAAATGGTGAAACAACAAAATTGCTAAAATGAAATCATACCAGTAATTTTCGACCAAATAATCATAGTCGCCGAAGATTTTTCGCAAAACTGTGTTGGATCCGCCCCACCGCAATTAGCAGTACTGCTGGTCTCCGATTGTGATGCAAAGGTGCCACGTTCGCATTCACCCTCTTGCTCATCATTGACCATTGATTGGGTTCTCGACTATCAAAAACATTGTTGCCTTGAAACATTTCTTTGGTTTTCATTTTGGTTTTCTTTGTTTAAATTTCATAGATAACGGTAAGCAGGGGCGGATTAGCGAATTGAACCGGCCCGGGAATTTAAAAATAAAAACGGCCCACTTTTTCCAACTCGATTTTGTATGAAAAAATATTAGCCTACAATGTTTAATTCACAAACTATCTAGTGCTGTTATTAACTAAGTTATTAAAAATATCGTGTACGAGTATGCTACCGACAATATTATAGGTGAAACTAAATATTGCATCTATTTATTTGATGAATACTCTGATTTGTAATTCATATCATTGTCAATATTGCTTAAATAAAAATAAGAATATTCTGTTTGAAAAAATCATTTAAAAAAAGGTAACAGTGGCGGTTCGCGCATTGGAGCTGAAGAGCTGCAACACCTTAAATATCTGTGCACCAGTTGTAAATGTTATCGGCAACGCTTAAAAAATTATAATTAAGCATTTTTTAAGCGTTGCTGATAATATTTGATAATGTTTACAACTGCTGCATTGATATTTAGGGAGCTGCAGCTCTGCAGCTCGAATGCGCGAGCCTCCACTGCAGGTTAATACCATGTTTAGTTTTAGGCTACGATACACAAAAGGTCTTTAAAAAATTAGAATGTACAATTTATTTATTCACTGCAACACAGCGGTTTTCATGTTTCAGCGTTTGATCTATCTAGTTCATCAATAACCATGTCATTCAACACTCGTGCTAGAATATCGCGTTTAAACCCCAAAGGAAGCAGCGATGTTGACTTACAGATTGATGCTTACTTAATGACAAGGAAATAGTTTTTGATACTGATGGCAGGACAATAGTTACTGATACTGATGGCGGGGCAATAGTTTTAGAACTAGAAAAATCTTGGCTGTCTAATATTAGTCCAGCATGAACACTACAATTTGCAGACTGATTTTTATCTAATTCATGCATTGCAAAAATTACTGACTTCATTTGACCTCCTACAGAGGAGCTCACTTTTGCAAACACTTCCTGAATATTCATCACTTAGCAACTATATCATGCAGTTTCTTCCTCTTTTTCTCGCTTTCTTTCTCAACACCACCTTTTCTCTTCTTTTCTTTTTCCATTTTTCAAAATTTACTAACCCTAATTTAGCTTTTTTACTAGATACTGTAGCCTACTTTATTTCCCTTACATTTAACCGAAACAACAATACGCACATATACAGTATTATTGAGTTTTGTGTTGTCTATGTTTTGTTTATGTCTTACATTTTGTTTGTATTGTAACCTAGCCTTAGTCTATATCTAATCCAAACAGTTTGTCAGTAGAGATTTCCAAACAGTTTGTCGGTAGAATTAAACCGCAAGTTGAAATAGGTTAGAAACCACTGATCTAAGAGAAGGAATTTTTGCTAAACCTAGGCCACTATATAAACCAGGGTTGTCGATTTCTAATGAAATTTTTTCTCGTCGCGGGCCAAATTTTCGTCTCTAAAATTATCACGGGCCGCAATCGCTACAACAATCAAAGTGATGTTGTCATGCAACTTTGTACGAAAATTACCGTCTCCAAAAGAGGTGGTCTCTAAAAAAAAGAAAGGTCTTCACTTTGAATCAACAAATTTTTTACAATTTTTGTCCCCAAAACTAGTGTTTTTCGAAAGCTTTTGCAGAACACTTCGACATCTCTCGCGCAAAACAGATTGTAGAGGTTTAAATGCACTGCAATAATTCAACTTGATGGAGTGTCTGATTAAAAATTCCTACGCGGGCCGCACCAAAAGGCTTCGAGGGCCATATGCGGTCCGCGGGCAGCGGGTTGGACACCCTTGATATAAACACTATACAGTAAAACACGGAATTATTTTATTGGTTATCACGTCGATAGTGACGTCGCAATGCTAATTGTTACAAACCGGACCTATGAACATGAAGTAGAGAAAGATAAGTGGCGGTGAAGGCTATCACTTTAAGCGGCGAAAAGCCTATCACTTTAACCGACTAATTCGGTTATATCATTGTTTCTCAAACTTTTTCAGTCAAATTCGGTCAGGCGCTCCTTTGGTTTCCAACTCGATTCCCAGCGCCTCCTCGCTTCTTTTTTAAGTGAAAAGAATATTAGATAGAAAATATTTATTTCAAAATCTGTGATTTTGCTATTTCTCTCCCAAAATTGCGGTGATCTCTAAAAAAAAGGTCTTCACTTTGATTTCATCTCTAATTTTGCTATTTCTCTCCCAAAATTGTGGTGATCTCTAAAAAAAAATCTTCACTTTGATTTCATCACTAATTTTGCTATTTCTCTCCCAAAATTGTGGTGATCTCTAAAAAAAAAAAAAGTCTTCACCATGAATCAATCTTGTATTAATCGTCCTTCATGTATATTTCTTCTCATTGTTTCCTATCGCCCCCTTGTTCTCTTACTGCCCCCTTTCTTCTTACCACCCCCTAAATCGCGCCAACGCCCCCTGGAGGGTTATATCATTTTTTAGTAGGACATAGTTTTAACTATTGTTTTCCAAAATAAACTTTTCCTTCGTAATTATTCATAATATAAAAAAGTTACGCTGACTACAAAAACCGGCCTACAAAAGCACCGGACCACGCAGAAAATTTCCGAACTCTCGGTGGGCTAATCCGTCCCTGACGGCAAGTCTGCCAAGAGGGTCAAAATAATTCTATAAATTGAAGTCATTTTACAAAAAACTGATGCTAAAAGTTAGAATATAAACAGCGATTCTTTGTTACGTAACTTTATTTTTATTTCCATAAAAAATATTGATTGATTGAATTGGCCCAATTAGAGTTGTAAACAGGACCGGGCTTTTCAGATCAGGTTCGAATTTGATTCAGTTTTGAATTGAATTCGAAAACATTTTGGGCCTGTCTTGGGTATTAATTAGAACTATTATGGAAGCGTGTTGAGTTTATAAAATATGTCAGTATCATGTGGTTACACTTGTATACTCGTTTAAAAAATAATTAAAATTTAAATACAGGGTGTCAAAAAAGTAACGCAAAATTTAATCTTACGTGAGACATATCGTAATCTGAGGCAACGGAGATCTGAGCGCAATACGACGAGTTGAGGTTGGCGTGTTTGAATTAATTTCTTGTAAGACAACTCTTTGAAAGTCTTCGGATTTACTTGAAGACGGTCGACCAGATCAAGCTTCATCAGCAACAGATCCGCTTTCTTCAAATTTACGAATAAGTCTCATTACTGTGGAAGCATGAAGTGGGTTCTCACCTCCTTTCCTTGAGGCTTCTGATGCATTATCTCCTGATGAGTAGTAATTTCTCACCAAATCAATCCTTTCTTTGATAGTGAAACGTCGAGCCATCTACACAAGGCTATAGTTTGCACAACTGGTAGACTTCACGCACGAAAAAAATGAATGCGTGCTTGCAAAGTGAAGTGAACGCGTGTGGTAACTATGGTAACCGCGTGAAAGAGAAAATTCTAAAACTGAGTGTGTTGAAAGTGAAGTATGATGAATTAGCTTTCTATGTTAAGAGTTTAATTGGAATCGCTCTCTGTGACATGATTTATTACAATGACGAAAAATTTTGCGTTACTTTTTTAACACCCTGTTTATAAATATATTATATTTTTACAAAAAATGATTAAAATTTAAAATAAAAAAAAGATTAATTAAAAATTATTTCATCGTGTTTAATTTGTTGGCAACAGCCGTGGATTTTTAGATTTATTAACCTGATTTAATTTATAAATAAAATTTTTAGACTGATTTTGTCATTCCGTAATTTAGTAATTTTTTAATTCGGGCTTCAAATAAATTTGGGCATTCGGAGTTTGAACCTAATTCTATAAGACTAATGCTCGCTTAAACTCTGAGACTAAATAATAATAAAAAAAACAATAGCTTTGAGTGTTATCCAACTTGGTTGCTAATAAGCAGAATAAATGATATCATCTCAAACAACACAATGTTCTGAGTCTTTTTTTATGTTTTTAAGTTACAATTTTATCATTTTTTCGACTGTTAACCAGACAAAATTTTGTGCGTTATTCTAACTTTTTTCCGTTGACATTAATTTTTTATATTTGACTGTTCTATTTGCTATATTTTCATTATAGCCTACCATTTTTTTAAAAAGTTTTGAGAGCAGATCTAGTTTTTGTGCTTGCTCAGTATTTTTTTTTAATATCTTAGTAAGAACACCTCAATCTGGTCTCAAATTAAACTTTAAAACCCTTTGAGAAATCCACGTAAGCGCAGACGAAAAGATTCTTGTAAAAAAAAATTTGGAAAATAAATTTTGTTGTGTATAAAATAGTTTTTTGTATACTTGCCATAATTCGTCGGCTCTGCAATGCTTCAATCTCCGTAAGTTCAGCTTTCTTTTGTGGTGAAACTGGCAAAGAACTAGGATAAAAAGAAAATGGAAAAAGGAGCACGATCAAGATTACGCTGGCTATAAGATAACCTAAAGAACAATTAATCAACCAAAAACTTGCTCTCAATTACATTAATATCCTCTGAGAAAACCTATTTGTTTTTAGTTTTCTGAAGAAAAAAATATACGGTAAGTGTCCAACTGTCATTTAGAAGGAACACGAGAAAAGTTGGCACCTAAGGCATAAACCTATCACTAATGCTCTAAAATTTGATAAAAATAAATTTTCCCTAATCAATATAGATTTTTAAGTAAAGTTTTTCAATTTTACAACACTTTCCACAGTTAATACGCAAGTTTTTAGCAGGGATGGCCAACAGATCGATCCCGACGTCTTAGCTGGTCGATCGCTTCTGATTTTGAGTAAACTTAGAATGTTTCATTTTAAAACTTAAACTAAAACAAACTTTAAGACTTAAAGTAAAATCCGGGACAGATTCAAAATAAAGACCTTTTTTTTAGAAATCATTTCTTTTTAGGGACGAAAATCAAGAAATCTTGGACAGATTCAAATTAAAGTCCCTTTTTTAGAGATCCTTTCTTTTTAGGATGGGATTTTCATGGTGGTCAATGACGAGTTTCTAAAAAAATACTAAGTCGAACTCACCAGCAGACAAGTTGGCCACTCCTGGTATACAGCAAAGAAAGGTAGCATATGAAATTATACATAAAATTTATGCCTCCGGCAAGTGTCTTATCTTTCACAAACGTTTAATATAGGCAACAACCAAAAATATTATCTGTGCTAAGTTATGAGGTGATTAAGTGGTTTGTTTCGGATATTTAATGCAGAAACATTAAATAATAAGGTATCATTTAGATATAAGTTTATGATGTATAACATTAACTGTGTTCAATAGAAAAGTTTGCTTACGTTTTAGAGTAACACATTGTACACAGGCAATGTAACACCCGTCAATAAAAACGGAAATAATTACTCAAATATTTACTATGGAGTTTATCATTATAAAAACTATGGGCTAAGACAAGACGTTTCAAAAGTTGCTTGCACAGTTGGTCAAATAAATTAAGCGTCTGACTGGCACGTAGAACACTTGGATTAGTTTCGAGTGGGGTCAAGTTGAAGAATTTAAAATTAATTATTAAAACTTGTCAGCCTGACCTACCAACACAATCCTTTGTCACGTAGACCTTACAGTTCACACGATTATAATCTATCTTTGGAATAGAGTTTTCTAATGTATTGTGCTCTCAATTACAATGATTGTGATTTTTTATTATCATTATTTTAAAAAATTAGTTTTACAAAATTTTTATATCTCTTGTTGGTGCATACAAGCAGCAAAAGTTTTGAAGAATGGGTAAAAATAGTTGCAATGTCAAAACATTTTTACTTTTATTTTGATGTTTATTATTCGGTCTAAATGTGGCATAATTGTTGTTCTATCTATCACAGGAGATCTATTTCTATGATTTTGGGCTTTATCATCTTCGTATGGACATGTTGACCTGGTTGCTTTTTCTATTTTTTTGTGCATGTTATAACCTATATCGTTTAATTGCCCTCTTCCTATTTGCAACCTTTGCTCTATTTTGTTTTCAATTATTATCAATTGTTCTTTTGGATGCAAATAAAAACAAACTACTACTACTACCAATAGTATTTTAAGTCTGGTCGCAATTGTTGTCAGAAACGTGATCCCATTAAGGAATTTGTCGTAAAAAGTTTTTTCAACGGCAAAGCAGAAATAAGGATCGAACTCGCGTCCTTTTGCTCCCGAATCAAAGTGTTATCCGTCTAACAGGAGACTAACAAGAGAGCAGTTGAAGCGTTAGCATATGAGGATGATCGGAGTAACCATTAAGTTATTTCCTTAATCTGGGATTTTCAAATATGCAAAGTTGTTGCTTATTCCGTTGAGGTGTTCTATTCAAGTTGTTTTTGGTATAATATTGTTTACCTAATTGTCATTGTTAAAAACTAATTGATTTGGTTTATTTGGTACAAATTGCAATAAAATATCGAATAGACGTGCACGATAAAAAAAGTATCTTACCCAGCCACCAGGCTCCGATATATCCTGGGTTGGATTGATTCAGTTGTTTTCCTTCAAAATTGACGTAGATTGCCGAGCTGACACTACCCAAAAGAAATCCAAAAATGGGTCCAGTGAGAGTTGTCCCAATGAAGATACCTTACCCACAATTGTTTTAATTTAAATAAAAACCTACGCTTTCATTTATGAAAGCTTTGTGTAACTTATACAAGACGGTTATTTTAAACAATTATAACAGACATTTACAGGCTTGTACATGGGAATGGGATTTCCATGGGAATCATCCCATGGGATGGGTTGGGATGGGACAGCACACATTTGTATTTCCCATGGGAGAGTAGCCATGTCATAGCAACTTGATTGCGTCAGAGCTAACCTTAGTTTTTATACTTTTTTACCTTTTAAATGTTTTTTACTCTCCTTTTTTCTTTATATACTTGTATCTATTATCTATTTTGTGGTGAATTACCCGGATTAACTGAATCATTAGAAACAATCGATGAGCAGGAAATTGATAATTTGCTGAATGAGCAGAGTGACTCAGAAATAGAATTATAGTGCCAGAATGATACTGAATTGTCATAGTTAGACATACTTTTGAATTTTAAAGTTAACAAAGTCAATAAATTTTGTCGTTTTGCATGTTTCTTTTTATATGTAGTTCTATTTAGTAGGCAATAAACCTAAATTTTCATAAATTTAATTATTTTTATTGAATTGTATTCCAATGGGAATCCCATGGGATGGGATGGGATGGGATAGGCATAAATTGCTGTGGGATGGGATGGGACAGAAAAATATGTCCCATGGACAAGCCTGGATATTTAACTACAAGTCTTTCACGAAATTGAAAAAGACTTGAATACTACTTGCCTAGATAAATTGGCATTTTTCTCAAAACCACGTGATCGTCGATATATGAGACACCGAGAGGCCATAAAGGAGTAGAACCAGCACCAAACAACCCATGACCTTAATTTACAAAACTTTTAATTTTAAGTTTATTATATGTCGTTTCTTTGAATAATTTGTTTTTCATCTTCTATTGTCTTCCGGAGATACACAAAAAGGACAATAGAAAAACACAAAATCTTTTTTTGGTTCGCAGTTGTTAAAATCAAGAAAAAAGCGTAAAATTAAAAAAAACTACACTATAAATAACTTTGACTTTTGAGATAAGATACACTCAAAACATTAATTGGCAGCAACCTCTACTTTACCGTCTGCTGTCAGAAGAAATTATAAAATTTGACATTGAAAGTCTTACCGATGATCAACAGCAATGCTGGATTGTAAACTGTTCCGTTGGGATTGCACGGCAGATTATCGGGCACCGTCAACATCGTGTTTCTGTTAATTTCAATTTCTCCTAGCTCTCTCGGAGATTTTGCAATTATCGGAGTGCACAAATCGTTGGTTGTTGTCTCCGGTATTTTTGGAGTAGGAAGAATAAAATGGGGTAAAACGCAAAATCCGAGTCCTGCAATCATGACCATCACTCCGACAGCGATCGCTTTAGGCCGATTGAAGTTGGCTCCATAGTAAGAAACTGGGATGATGACAATCATGCTTCCAAACTGATAAGCACTCGGTATAAACGAAGCCATCGTGTTCGGAATGTCAAAGCGCTTGGCGATATAGTTGATGACGCTGTCAGTGTAGGTGAGGGTAAGCAGGTTCATGAGTTGAAAGCAGGTCAGGAAGAACAAGAAAGTATTTATCGTGTAGCACGATTCCGGAAGGGGCGCTAGTGACGAAACTGTTCGAGGCCGACCTTGGTCGGGCAACAATGGGTCACTTTCGCGATTGCAATTAGGTAAGCTCAACGTGACGGTTCCACCATCGTCATCGTGCTTGTATACCGCTCCAAACTGACACTGAAGGCTTTGTTTTCTTTTGTTTTCGAGTAGATTAGTTGACAAACGAGGATTCAGAGATTCATCGCTCATAATTTCTTAAGTTTTTTTCGTTTGATCAAATTAATATCAGATTAAGCACGATTCTCGTGTTTACAAAATATCAATTAGTTTTTTTATGCAACGACAGAAGCTGTTTATTGTATAATAGTAATTGTTTTGATTAATGATTCCGTTGGGAGTTTTATAATATTTAAAAAAATTTAAAACATTTAGGAACAAAATAGTTGGAATGTAGTAGAGCTAGTAATAATTACTAAGAAGCATAGAGCCAACGTAATCGCAATTACATTCTCTTATATTAAAGCTGGCCTTTTAAGATGTTACTTCAATCATTATCAAAGCAAATAATAATGCAGCCTTTTAAAGTAAAACAGTTTATTTCTTATAAGTATTATTTATTACATAACATAAGCAATTCATTACATTTATATTTTAAAATTTTCAAATGCAGCTGTAAACAAACGTTATAACTTTTGTCAATAAGTTATTTTAAACTTCACTATAAAATAATCAATGGTAAAAGCGAAATAATTTTATTGCCAAATTGATTCCGATATCTAGCAAAAAGAATGTAAAAACAAAAAAGTCTTTATCTAAAGTAAGAGATTAAAAATTTAAGTACATTTAAAACTTAACTACTCGATCGCACAAAAATCAGCTAAAAAATAAAAAAATTTTCATATCAAGACAAATTAAACATTCCTTATTTACTTCAGATTTTTGAAATCAATGGTGGGCAAACTACAGCCGCCAAGCCATAGCTGTACGAGCTGGGAACACACGGGGCAATTGTCCCCAAAAACGCAAAAAATTTAGGAAAAATCAAAATTTTTTTGGCACAGGAAATGAACTATTTGGGAAAGAGAAAGTAACCCAATGTAGAACGATTCAGATCAATAAGGAAAAGCAATTAAGATTTAATATGAAGACTTTTTTGGTCTTCACCTGATTTTGTAGTTGAAAATGGAGCAGAAATGATTGGTTTTGCCCAAATGTCACTCAGATTTGTTTTTAAGACCTTTTTTTTGGTCTTGAAAAATTTATTTGGGAAAGAGAATCGTATCTACTTCATTTACAACTTCAAAATCAGGTGAAGAGAAAAAAGGTTTTCAGATTAAATCTGAGTGACGTTTGGGCATCTCCGAGAAACGCTGCGAGACTATGATTCGGGCAATTGTTGAAATAATTTGGGTAAAATTGTATTGCACTCCTAAACTTTTTGATTCGGTACGGCCAAGCGCCACGTCATATCATCCGGCCTACCATAGTGTTCAACGTTACATCTAGGAATGCGGCTAATTTTTATTTTTATTTTTTGGTTTGCACTTCCCAGTGTAGTGTCACAGATTAGATTAAAGAACTTTTTTTTGTCTTTACCTTTCAGAGTGTTGCCATAAATCAAAGCCCAGACCTTTATTTTTTTTTTTATCTTTGAGTAAGTTTGAAGTACGAGTTTACATTATAAATACTAGTCGGCTCTCGAGCTAAAAAGTTTGCCCATCCCATGATTTAAATCGTTGCGTCATCAATCAAAATTTTTTGTAAATCAATTTCAAATGTTCTTCGTCATTTTTAGTTATGCACCCAAAAAGAAAAACAAAATTTCCATGGAACGGCCAATCGGACGATATTGATTTTTTTACCACTCTAAGTAACCTATAAATAATCTACTTAAAACAAAACAAAACACCATTTACTGTTGTTTTGTTTTAATTTTCAAACAACCTAGTTTTACCATCTTGAATTTGAATATTTTAAATGATGCAAAAATTTTATTCAAGATAAATTTAATCTTTTACAGGGTCCTCAAAAGAGGAAATATAGGCCTACCCATTAACCAGGCAAATCTTTTAAATTTAGTAAGTACATAATCTATATTCTACGACTAGATTTTAAAGTTAAAAAATCTTTGGGTTTCTTCTGGTGTTGCAGATGCAAATTGGAACAACTTGAATTCAATCTCACCGATACCGTTAACCAGCTGTAAGCCTACTAAGTACTAATATGTATGTACAAGATTAGCTCAAAAACCTTATTTTTTTTAAAAAAAGAACAATTTTGAGGTTTGCTTCTTTTTTCATATTTTTTCGAAAAAAAACTTATCATTTAAATTTATATATTGAGGTAACCGGTTATAACTGGTTGCTCGACTATAATATTTTTTAACAACTCCAACTTTTTTACTCAATTTTTAATAATTTTAACTCTTCTACATTAAAAGGATAAGTCGAAAGTTATATGAATTGATATAATATAAGAGCACATAACAATGGCTTGTTTGTTTTTGTAATCTTTATTTTATTTTTTTTACCTTATCAATAATTTCTTTCTGTTTATCTTAACTATAGCCTGTTATTAAGAACCCGAAAATCGCTACTTAATGTCTTCCTTTTTTTTTGTAAACAGTATATCACGCGCATCCCGTACTTTAACGATGCATCTTTGGACATTGAATAAAATATGATTGGCGAAACGCTCTGCTACTGATCTCCACGAACGTGCACCACGGGAGAGCGTCAGCCGGATGCGTCGCATTTATCATCGACGTAGAAGCGTTGCGCATTGCAACACGATCATTTGAAATCGACTGTCATCGCCGCTTTCCCATTTCAATTCTTTTCTTTTTGTAGATGTCATTCGCTCGTGGAGACAACAATCATTTGCCGACGTGTGATGATAAGAATCTTTATGGACGACTGTTCGCGCGCCGAGGTAGCCTGTTTGGTCAGGAGCAGTGCTTCCCAACTTTTCTTTTTGTAACCTACGACACTTTTACAAGTTACAACCACCTATTTTTAAAAAACATAGTTTTTTTATATAGCTATCGATTTAGGAATCCAACATACTTACAGACTTTCAGCAAAAAAACGCAACTAAACATTTAGCATTATTTATTTTTTTATTTATTTATTTAAATCAGACTCACGGCCTATAACAGAAAAAAACAAAAACAAACCAAAACAGCAAAAACTACACAGAATAAAAGACGCATACAAAAAAACAACACTTAAAAAAAAAGGTTACCTAGTATTTATTACAAATGAATTAATGCGTTGTAGTGTTTATAGTATCATGAATTAATAAAACATTCCGAGGCCATTAAAGAAGAAATTAATTTATTATTAGATTGGTAACAACGATAAACAAAAGAGCAGGTCATTTTTCTTTGAATTGCATCAAATGTTGTAATTTTATTCAACATCTGCTGTTCACGGGCACTTATATATCTTTTACTTATGCTCTTATGCTGTATATACCTACGCAATCCATGTAAAAATCAAAATAAATATCGTAGGCTACACGTATTCTCTTTAAACTAGAGGACAAAAAGTTATCCCATAATTGACATGCATACATAGACGAGCAATGTGTGCGAAATGATACATTTTTTATTTTAGTCGAACACTTATAAAAGCATGTTTTTAATTCCATCTAAATAACGAACCTGTCTTGTTATATCTTCATCATCACGTAACTTGGAGTTAAGAAATACCCCAAGGTATTTAATTTCATTTACAAACCGTATCTTGAAATCACCAAGTACCACATTAGGTTTACTATTTAATTTAAAGTTGCTAGATGCAAAAGATAAGCCTAGTGTTTCTTGACAATTGAATATTATATTATGAGAGGAAGCATACGAGTGGCATACATCAATGATACGTTGAAGACCATGAATGCTAGGGTAAAAACAGCACAAATTATCACCAAATAATAAATGGTTAATAATTGATTTTCCAACAAAACATCCTACTTTTATTTTGATTAGTTCTTACGATAGATCATCTATGTAGACTGCAAAAAAATATGGACTTAATATGCTACCTTGTCTAACACCATTAGTTACCAAAAATAACGAAGAATAACATCTAGCCCATCTAATTTGCATACTTTGTTGAGTATACCAATAAACTAATAAACAAATATAACACATTGGAACATTGCGCACAATGAGCTTTTAAAAGAGCAAATAATGATTTACTCGATCAAACGCCTTTGAAACATCAAGAAAAACACAGAAAATCGGACTACCACGAGTAATGTAATGAGAAATTCCTTGTTTGAGTAGGAAAACACACATGTCTGTACTATGCTTAGTTTTAAAACTAAATTGATTGTCAACGGTATCAAAAAATTTTTAATATTAACAAAGATGACTTGCTCAAACAGCTTTGAAACAACTGTTGCAATTGCTATAGGTCTATAATTACCACAATCTTGATGATTACCATTCTTATTTTTTAAAATAGGTACAATAACTGTATTAATGCAGGGTTTAGGAATATAGCCATGTAGGATATACATATTAAAAAATAAACCTAAGTAAAAGGCAACAATGGAATCAGCAAAACAAATATGCTCAGCAGAAATGCCCTCACTACCAACAGCACTGTTAAAAGGCAGTTTACACATTAATGATTGAATAGTATTAACATCATACATGTACTGGGATAAATTCATATAACTTATATTTATAAATATTTTTTTCATTTTTTTGTCCGCCCATTGGTTGACGTAAGCCACACCTCTTAAAAGCATAGCCGCTCGATCATGCGAAATCATGTCTAGTTGCAACAAGAAAATGCCCACTTTTTGACTTTGCATTTAACATTATTAAAAAATCCTGGTATTTCAAAAGTTAAGAAAGAATTAGTAGCGTGGAATAGCGAAAGAAGCTTCCGCAAAATAAGAGGTAGCTTAGCAAGAAATTTAAAAGAGTTAAAGCTTTTGTTATCTTAGCAGTCTGGTAAGTTTGTGTGTCTATAAAAAGATGCGCTGATATCGAAGAAAGCCGTAGTGCCTTTTTTTACATTTTATTAAGAGCTACTCGTAAATATACAAACTTAAATTCGTCTATTTCTTCAGAATTTATATTATTTGGGGACGGAAAAGAGTTTTTTGACTAAATCAAGCCGACTAAAGATTCGCATCCCCAAAGGGTCTTCAAATTAAATTTTAGGCGTGCAAAGAATTTGTCTTTAGCCATCGACGAAAGAGCAATAAGAATTGTCATTGGCTTCTGCTCTTCGGTTCAACTAGACCAAAGATGTCCAACCTGCGGCCCACTGCCTATTCCAAGCTTTTAAATATTTTTCAAACCTGTATCGTAGCGTTTTCCAAACTGAGTTTGGCGTGCTTGGTTAGTAGATTTTTATATCAACAAATTATACAGTATAAAATTAAGACAAAAGTCGACAAATTAGAGTCTGATTTGAAGTGAAGACCTTTTTTTCAGAGAACACTTAATTTTTGAGACGAAAATTGCAATTCAGAGTCTGAAGACCTTTTTGCGGCCCGCCGACTTAAGCTAAATTTAGAATTTGGCTCAATCTGAAACAAGCTTGGACATCCCTGAATTAGACAGATTACCTGGATTAACAAAAAAGTATCCAAGATAAGGCCTTGGCACAAAATGTTAGATCCAAAACAATTAATATTAAGCGCTTTTATAAAGCCATTCTTTCTAATCGTCAGTTTATAATTACCAATTCTTCAAAAAATTGACATAATTATGAAATTTATCGATTTTAATTATAATGTGATACTTTTGAAAAAAAACGATTATGATAGTCCATCTTTCGGCTTTAAGCACGTCATGCTGCTTTCACCAACCAAGCCAACGTGTCTAAAGGTAAAAAACAGTTACGGTCTAAGCCAGTGTTTCTCAACCTGTGTGCGGCAAAACATTAGTCATTGTTCCGCGACCTTTATTTAGAGAACACAACAAAGTAGATACTATTATTTAGAAGTCCATGACTATGTAGGACTTATCGAGTCTCTTTCGCTGCTTTTGTTTAAATGAACACTACTTTTTGTGGCAGTGCTCGTACTCGCCTAATTGATACGCCCACTAACGATGCCTTAAGCATAGTGACCAGATGCCTGCGTCTCACACCAACGGACAACCTTTTTATCTTAGCAGACACCCAACCAACTTAGCTTCGCCGTCAAAAGCCGTGCTGTCTTTAACTAGCCGTCCTCAGGAGCCAGAACACCTCTCACATGAAAGACTCCTGTCTCCACTTAGTGAACAGCTGCGGCAACTTAAATCAAGACACCCATTTGCGCCTGCTGCACTGGAACTGCTGAAGGATCCCACCCAGTCAGGTATCAGTGTGGCAAGATGAGTGGAATAGAGATAGATAGAGCATGGAGTGGTAAGAAAACAACTCGCGACTCCATACATTTATTGAGAATGTTTAGCCCAACGCCACCGGGAATTAGCTTTCCCTGACTTGCATGGGTCACGTTTAACCACCTCCGAACCGGCGTTGGTCTATTCCGCTTAGAAATGCACAAATGGGGTATGGCTTCTACGGCGGCTTGTAAGTGTGGCACGAAGGAGCAGATACCTGATCACATATTAATATCTTGCCCAATCAATCACCATCCAAATAGAGCCGGTACTCTCCCAGTTGTCAACAAGAGCCTGGTGACCTGGATAAAATAAATATGCCATTTAGTGAAAAATCCAGCTCCCGTCCATCTTTTCCCAACGAAGAAAAAGATGACTACTTCTTGGGGACGAAAATCATGAAAAACTTTTTTTATAGAGAACACTATTTTTTAAGACAAAGATCAAGAAATCTGGTCCAAGTGTGCCACGAATTTTAAAAAAGTCCCAAAATGTGATGTAGGCGGAAAACGGTTAACCATTGGTCCAAGCCCTAGTCTTCAAACAGCAATTTAAACTAGAAAAGCCAGATCTTTTAAGCTAATTCAAGATCTTTGGAGCCCGTAAACGCAAAAGCTTATGTTGAAAAGCAACTTAGCAATGGACAGTTGTTTGTAACACTAGACGCAGTTTTCACTGGGTGATATGACCTTAAACCTCTAAATTTTTGTCAAGCATAACCGGAGCCTATAAGTAACATCAAAGTTCTTCTTTTCCCACAAGCTGCAGGCTCAACGACCAGTTATTTTCTGGTTTTCATCTCGATTTGCTACCTACAGCTTATGCACCTCGCCTTTATCTCTTTTTTTAAATTTTTTGTAGCAATGGGTTCACCCTTTCCATTATCCTTCCAATCATTGTACCAAATAGATTTTGCTTTGTAATTATGACTAAAATCATTATTCTTGACAAGTTTTCGTTATTGAGACAAGTCGAATGGTTTGGTAATAATGAGCATTGAGCACATTTAACTTGATTTACTATCCTTTTCTAATCATTTTTAATTTTCTAAATCAAACGCGACTTTATAAAAGGAAAATCTTTCATAAATTGAGCACGCACACCTCCTTAGCCTACCAATCTTCAAGATCAGGTTTTTTTAATTTTTGAGACGCGCCCGTTTTATCATGCGCACAAAACTTGCACCCCCTTGATTATACCAACTAACCCAAGCCCTACAATATTAAAAAATCCAACAGAATAACAATAACTAAATTTTGTTAACAAGAGGGCTGTAACAGTTTTTTGTAATTTTGTAGCAGATAACGCACCTCAAATCGGCTTTACAGTTAAGTTTGCTCCTGCTTTTTGTCTTTATACCTAGGAAGAAAAGCCAATTTTGCAAATGTATTTTTTCTATTTATTTATCTATTCTACGTCTATATTTATCCTCCTGACTCGCAGAAAAGCGACGGAGGCGCTAATACATAGCGTAAGCAATTATTCCGACCTGCTTCCGGAGATGCCAAGATATTGCTATCTGCTTGAAATTTAATAGAGATGTAACTAAAATTTAGAACTGCTTGCCAAGACCACCAAGCAGGCGAAAGTGTCGTAAGGTGTCTTTCCCCTGGGACACAACAGAATGGTGCTAGTAGGTATTGAGCCGAGACTATGTCGATCACAATCCCGGTGCTCTAAGCACTCGACCATGCTGCCCCGAAGGAGTGTACATATAGCTATAGCAGCTACACTCTTGTATATGTGCATATATTTCGCCCAGAAGTTAGTCAGTGACATAGCTTAAAAAATGTTTTTTGAAGTAGAGTTACAGTTCATTTCCGAAAATTTCTTCTACAAATCTTGGAAAAGAATATCCCTGTTCAGACGTAAAGGATTCCTTGTCATCTTCCATTCTGTAAGTTCAGTGTTACTCAAATCTGAGAAGTAGTGTTTGAATTATTGTTTTAAGTCGTAGGTGATCATCCACCTCGATTGGAAAACTCTTTTTAGCAGCTTTCCAATGATATTTATATCTTAAATGTATCTATATAAATAAAAAAGTTATTATTTGTCGTGACCTTATGACCTTGACCTCGCATGACCGCAAAATCCCCACTCTATACAAAAAATTTTTTTCAATATTTTTGTTCCTCACATAAAGGACTACATGTATTAGCAATTCAAAAATTAAAGTAGGATCTTTTTGGGTTTTCAAGATATTTTTTAATTAGAAAAAAATTAACAAAAAACTTACGAAAATGATTTATTTGAAAATATCGACAAAGTTGGGAAAATATTTATTGCGTAATTATCAACAAATTCGCATTATTAGGCAGACCTGTTCAACAAAATGCAGATATCTTGAAAACCCTTAGAGATCCCACTTTGATTTTTGGCATGCTGATAGTCCTTTATGTGAGGAACAAAAATATTAAAAAAATTTTTTTGTCTAGAGTGGGGGATTGGAAAGCTGCTGAAAAGAGCTTTCCAATGATATTAACATCTTTGAAATCGAAAAAATAAAGCCAGGAGAGTCACTTTTGCTCAATCAGAGGCGTTCAAGCGGCGATTTTGTGTCTAATTTTCAACCTTCATATATCAAAAACTATTTAATTTAGAAACTTGAAACTTGGTGTGAGACATTTCTCAAACCTACAAACACGCCAAATTTCAGCAAAATCGGAGATGGTGAGCAAAAAAATTTCTAAATGGGTGTGAGTTGACATGGAATGTCCCAGAATTAAGTTTATATGATTTAACGCTTCGAAAATATCCACGAGATTTGCCAACATCAGATCAGACTCTTGATTTTATTGACAAAAGATCTTGTTTTTCATGAGCTTCAAAAAACAGCACAAGTTCATCTTTTAATTTCCTACACGCGAGCTAACATGTTAACTTTTGATAACCACCGAATGCATGCATGAAATCCATGTCCTTGCAAAGCTTAGTAAACAGTTTGTATTGACAGCACTTGCTCTAACATAGTTGACAGCTCGTATCATTGTTGCAAGCTTATCTTTCATGCCAATACGTAAAGTCCTGGAGCTCAAAAGCCTCTCGGTGAATCACGCAACGAGATCCAATCGCTTTGGTGGTTTTCTTCATCTTCGCGAAGAATTCACTTCGAGACCTAACATTGTCACGCCACCATCAGTGCAGACACCCACAAATTTTTCACAAGGTACACTATTGTTGTAATCAACCTGGAGAACTTTATACATTTTCCGCTCTAGATGTGCTCTCTAGGAATCAGCAAGACAGCATGTCCTTCTCAATTGAAACAAAAGCAGACTAACAATTACGAATTGGACAATACCAGTTGTTTTATCACATTAAATTGAGAAAAAGTGAGGGTTGTAATTTTTTGAGAACTTGACACTAAATGCCTTTTGCGAGCTCATTAGTGGATGTTTTGCTCGTAGAATCCGAGAGTGAAATTTTCGCAATCTTTTTGCTGTACGTTTATATCAATAAAAGACCAGCTGCTTTCAACGTGCACGGTTTAATCAATGTTTCGATGTTGGGAAGTTTCTTCTCTTTAATCATCATGTGTGCGATTTTAAGTGACGCTTCTATTATTTCTGCAGACGAAGATTGGCGAAAGCACTTACTTGCAATTTTCGCTTTTTTTAGACAGTCTTTCTAGCTTTAGAAAAAAAAAAGTTAAAGGCTTGTCTTTATAACCAGGGTGCTTTTCTGAAGATGACGCTGCAAACAACTTTGTCATTTTGCGTGATGCTGAGATTTTCATACCATACCACGCATTATAGCATCACTTGACTATTCACCGTGAAATGTATAAAATCATACTTGAAATAATCACTGTCATACCTTTTCTTTTTTCCATTTATTTTATGTCAATGCAGTTATGTATTCGGTGTGCAGACAGTTGCTTGCACCCCCTTATAAATCTTTCACGCCCCCAGTTAAAAAAACCTTATTTAAGGGTGATTTAAAACCCACGATTTGGAGTTAAAATCACGTTAATATCAACAGAAAAAACTTCTTAATTGAACCATGCGATGCACAGTGATTATCGTCTTTTAACGAGCACAATCTTAAAAAAGCAAAACAAAAAATTATCGTACAATTTCAGAATGAAGTCACGAGACAGAATGCAACAAGAAAAAAGCAGCTTGAAAAATACCAAACGACAACTAGGTTGACATCCAATTCGTATTATCCGACAAAAGCAACAATTCAAAGCACTGCAAAAGTGGATCGAAAGTGCTTTGTCTTTTGATCACAAAAAAGCATCCAGCGAGTAACAGCGACCAAACCGTTGAAATCGGTTAAGCTTAAATATTGCTACTACTGCAGAGTTCAAATTTTCGGGAAATAAAAAGCAAATAAAAAAACTAAAAATACTGCAAATAAACGTGTTATGTAAACATCAAACACAAAACAAAGTTTTTAACCGAGTGGGTGTACAAAGCAAGCTCAAACGCTTAATTTTCATTTAAAAACGCAACAAGGTAATTATATACATTAAGAATTTAATTGTAAATATTTGTTTGATATATTGCAATCAAAATGCTCTTGAAAACTTATGGAAGCAACGTTAATATATCTTAATATTTATTCGAATAAGCTTGCGTACTAAAATGGCGAGAGAGAGTTGCATTGAGTTTTGAAATTAATAAAAAAGTTTTTTTATAGTTATCATGCTTCGTATGATACTGCCTGTTTGTTTCTGACGGTGCTTTTGCTATATATAAAAAAAGTAACAGGGATAGAAATACATGTAACTGCATAAACAATTAAACATGTTTTTGGCACGTTTAAAGGCCCGTTTCCACTACGAGCGTGGAAAGGAGCATTTTTTTGTTTCTTTTATTGATCTTCGATTGAAGCGAGCGCAAGAAAAAATCAATAAAACAAAGAATGCTCTTTTCCACGCTCGTAGTGGAAACGGGCCTTAACGCGTCACTAAAATTACGTTATTGCGTGCAGTAGGCCTACAATATTGTTGGGAAAAAAAATAAAAATTTAAGTCCGACAATGACTTAATTCTTGAAGACATTTTGATACATAAAAGAGTAGTTTTAAAAAGAGCAAAAAAATAAAATTAAGATTTTTTCATGCTTGCTTTTTCTCTTTCAAATTCATTTTATATAACATCATAAAAAAATAAAGATACTTTGACTTTGAAAAGAGTATATTTTTTCCGTGCCTTCATGGTGTAACCGTAAATGCATAATTAAAACCAAATAGATGTTTTGTTTTAATTTCATTTAGCAGTAGTGAATGCTGTTTTGCTGTTTATGCCAAATAAAATTCTTGTTCTGCCTTTAAAAAAAGGAAATCTTAGACCAAAACTAAGTTGAACAACACAATTTAAAATATTTTTAATTGTTTATATCTACGAAGAGGTCGATGGTCATCATGCAGTAAAACGCCGTCACTTTCACTTTTTACTTAACGCACGTGACAGGCTCCTCATGATTGGAGGTCTCTTCGCTCCTACATTTCAATAATTCTTGGATCGTCTCAGCCTTCGACACTTCCTCCGAATTTCTCAGATAAAAAGAAATCTCGGATTCGGGCAAATCGTCTTCACACAAGACCTCGGATGTCGATGCTTGGGGGAAGAGCGACTCGTAGCGCTTCATGTGGCGAAACAGCGACGGCGGCATGTAGAGCGCTTCCACGGCGAGCGGCGATTCGTTTTCTTTCAAAATCGACACGAGGGCGTCCTTGTAGCGGAGTACATCGTCGATTAAAACGTGAAAATGACGTTTCGGATCGAACCAAGGATTAGCGCTAATCCACGGAATTCTGAAACGCAGGATATTGCTAGCGAGTTTTGTGCTAAGGTTGAGAATAATATTTTGCAATGTTTACGAAAACAATTACGTAGGAAACACTACTGTCTAACAGCATATCGAAGTTCTGAAGTGGAGAAAGTATCGCTTTATTGAGCTAAATTTTCTTTATCTATAGGCTATTTAAAACGATTTATTGAATGGAGGGCTAATCTAAGTCTCTAACGGGAGCTGTTTCAGAACAACTACTTGTTTAGAAAAGTTTTTGTAAAAGTGAAGTACATCCACATTCAGCAGCACTTTATCATTGCGACGCTGTGTGGCTATAATACACTACCCAATGCACATAACTTATATTGTTACCTCATAATTTTTTAATTTGAAATCTATTGCTGTGTAATGTGCAATTTACTGTGCAACTCTGAGCGTGGGATACACAAATGCTGGTTAACTCGTGGTTAAGCCAACCACCTGGTTGATTCGCATGCAGCAACATGAGCCGCGGCTAACCTTCGGTGTCACGCTCAACCTTAACACAAAACGGTGGGACACAGCTAGACACACTGATGTTTTTTAACATGAAAACTAGTATCGATTTAGGAATTTTGCTACATTTACAAAATCTCTTAAGCTTTTTCACTCGATCATGTAGTTTTGAGGTTCATACAAAGCTTATGGCGGAATATACAAAGCCTGCGGGACGAAATTACAGACTTCTGGCTAAGTGGTGTCTATTTTGGAAGCAGTATATCGAGGGTTTAAATTTCAACAGAATCATCTTAAAAACTCTAAGGAATAATATAATCTTGAGTTGAATGTGACCCCTGCTTTAAACAAAAAGTAGCGATTTAATTATGAATAAAATTATTTAACAAAAAATCTAACCAAAACTTACCTTTGCATAAGAGGAAGAAATCGCTCTTTTGCAATACGAACAAAGGAGTTGGTACCACTGAAAGGAGCTTGATTTTGACGACAAAACTCTCCAACACTTATGCAAGTGGGCTTTCTAATAAAACATATTTGTTAATTTTTAGCAGACGAAGCAATGCAATCTAAGTAGCAGACACAACACTCAAATTGCTCAGCTATATCGTAGAAAACAAAGACGTTTTTACGTCGGTTACTTATACCAAAAGTCGCTACGAGCTTTGACAAACTTAGCTAGTACAGTCGTCTACTCTACATCATCACATAAAAAGTTTAACACAACAAGGCGATGAATATGCCATGACGTTATTCGGTACCAAAAATTAAATCAATCAAGACCAGCAATTTCAAATTTGCATCAGAAACTTATTGACGCGAGAGAAAAAACATAATCTAGAGCATGTTGAACGAAAGATCGAGTTAAAATCCGCAAGAGTTTTGGAAAATCAAACACATAAAGAGATCGAAGCTAATCAAGGTGTTTAAAGTGATAAAGCACAGTTTGCGGATGCAAACTAAAAATTTTTATATAAAAACTACAACCTACTTTGAAGAAAAACATCGCCTAAAAAACATTTTTTTAAGTAAAAATTAATGACTGAAAACGAGCTAACTGTTTAAGTCAGGGGTTATCAACCGGGAAAAAAATTTTTTTAATGCAATTGAACGTTTCAGATATTAACTATAATACTTTTATAGATTTTTTTATGAAGAAGATTTCAAAAGTTTGATTTATTTTGATAAAACGATTGTTTCGAGTAAATTGTTTTTATGCTTTGCTACTTCATAATGGCTAATTGTTGTATTTTGGTTAATGATGCTGATATTGGTAATAATAGCTAAGAAGTTTGTGTGTTATATAAGACTACCATTCTAAAGCTGTTTTGATTGGTGATTGTGATGTTATAATTGTTTGAGTTAGCTGCTTGCGTTTTAATTGCGTGTCTTTGACAACACATGTATGAGTAAAACGACTGGTAACCGTAATGACATAAATGTCTAAGATTATTTTTGCATAAGTTTTTTAATGTCAGCATCTTTTAGTCAAAATTGTAAAAAGTAATTTTAATTTAATTATTAGAATTTTTTACAACATAAATGTCAAGAAAAGAAGATATAAAAACTTACTATATTTCCGAAGGGGCAAACTGGGACCCTCGTTAAAAGAATTCGTTCCAAAAAGTGGTTTTCTCTAAAAAAAAGACTTCACTTCGAATCAGTTTCGGATTTCATGATTTTCGTCCCTAAAAAGTAGTTTTCTCTAAGAAAAAGGAGGTCTTCACTTATAATCTGTCTTGGGATTCTGGCAAACAAGCCGGGACAAAGCCCTAAAAAAAAGGACGTATGGTAAGCCTCTACCAATTACAAACTAAATTTCCGGTGGCGTATTTAGTGGTGCATACCGGTTTAAGGGTCCTTGAAATTAAAAAGATTAAAAACCACTGGCTTTAAGCTTTTCTGTTTTCGTCTAAGTCGCGCGCAATAAATTTAAGAGTATCTCTAAATAAGTTCTTTTTAGTTAAAAACATACAACTAATAAGCAACTAATTGAAAGCGTGGTAATAAGATCAAGAGATTTTCAGTTTGAGAATAAAATTACAACTTGCAAGAAACTTACTTCTGTTTTGAAATGTAAGCGAAGTAGCAGCATGCAGATGCGACGGTGATTGGGTTTCTTCCACTAACCAGTAAAAATTGATCGAATAAGGAGAACAAAGCCAGCGCCGTTTCTATCAACTTTTCACTACATGAAAAATTGGAAAAGTTGCAAAAATAAAGACTTTTTTAAACGCGAAAATTCATTAAGCCGCCAAGCATTGAATTGTGGAAAGAATAAAGTGCTGGTTGGATGTGCAATTTCGGAAAATTCGAAACCAAATTTGGCGAGCAACTAGGATCTAAGATCTTTAAATATGCAATTATAGTGTTTCGAATTTTATCACGGCTCTTTTTTCAGCATTCTTATTTGCTGTGCAAATGCCAGGCTTTTTTACGCCTTCAGGAAAGAATTAAACAGAAAACTTCTTGCTGGGCGCGGCTGCAACCACAAAAGGAAAATTCCACTCAAAAAGGCAATTACAAGAATCAGTTGGAAAACGTGTGAGATGAGACGCCAAACAGGTTGTACAACGTCGAGATCGCACGTCGATCCACCGCCAACATTTCAAATCGACCGAGCAGAGAAGAATCAGTAACAGATATGATGCACATGAAAGAGCTTGGAAGGCGAGTTGCGGTTGCGGTCAAGAATTGAATCGATAAAATTCACAAAACAAAACTTAGTCTTGTTTCAGGATTGCAACAGTTATGATTCAAATTGATCACAACGTTTTGAAAGCAACGAGCGAATTTTTTTCGCAAGCGACTAAAAGTAGTAAGAGTACAGCGACATTTGCGACAACAGAAATGCATCTTCTGTGCATTTAAAGTCTTGTCGTTATGAAAATAAATTAAAAAGGAACAATACTAATAATAATAAATGACTAGAAAAATCTTTTTAAACAATTTTTTGCTTTGTTCTGAATTCAAGTCCTATGACGACAATAAAATAAAAACATATTAAAGTTGATTAAAATTGATTACATGGACGCTCTATGCACGTTCAAGTAATCGCTTGAAGGTTGGCGACGATTCTTCATAAATTAAGGATCCATTGCTCTCAACTCTAGATACCGTATGAACTTAAACAACACAAAGGCTCTTTTCGGCGAGTTTTAAAATGCTTTAACAATTTACTAATATATTTCAGAGCTCACAAAAAAAAGTGGGCAAACTGTGCATTGAGTAGAAAACACTTTAAGGTATGTGTAAAAATTTATCAAACCAGGAAAAAGATAAAATTTTAGAAAAACATGTGAAAAGTTTAATCAGAAACAGACCGAAATAAAAAGAGCGTCGTAATATGTCAATCATATTTGATTCAACATTTACCCTAAAGTGGTTGCAACTTAAATGAATAAAAGATCTATTTCAGTCATTTTACACCGGAAATTTTTCTTAATACATTTTATGTGCGTAATTTTGATATGGCACAAACTTGTTTTTCGCATGGCTTAAAAATAAAAATTCAAAAATATAAGCGTTTTCAAAGCATAACTTACTTCTCTTTTATAAATGGCATTCCTCTTAGAGCAAGCTCGACTTCGTTTTCTGTAGAACTTAAAGTTTCATGCATATAAACTTTAACCTAATAAAAAAATTAAAATACAGTAAATCTCGGTTAATGTGGATTTGGTTAATCCGGATATTTGTCTAATCCGGGTAAAACTAAAGGTACAAACGATTTCTAAATTTTTTCTTAATAGAAGATTTTGGATAATCGGATTATTTAATCCGAATCTTTGCGTATTTCGGATAAAAATTGTTTTTTTTTATATTTATAATCCGGATTTCCCGCTTTACAACTGTAGCAGAAGGTTTTGTGCTAACGTCATAATCATTATTTCACATTATGGTTTACAAGCGTTAGCTATGTTGCTTTTTACTTGAAATTTATATCAGTTCAACTAAGGGAGTGTGTTCATTGGTTTGCTATAATTGTGTCGTATATAAGTGTACTATAGTTATGTTGCATAGCTAAACTATTAAAGTAAACTAACTTTGTTAGTTCAGTGTAAATTTGTATTGCACGTTTAAACTGTATAAAATAAATTTGTTTATTTTAAAGAATCGCATCATTCAGTCCTTTATATATTCCAATAAGGTGATTTTTATTTACATCTTACTACTCAGGATAACGTCTGACTTAAACAATAGCCTTCGGATAATCCGGATCTTTGCATAATACGGATCAATTTGTGCGTGAAATCGAATCCGGATTAACCGAGGTTTACTGCACTTAAAATTCTTAACCAGCCATAAATCTTTTTACTTTTGAAATGTTTTTTACTCAACATTAATACGAATGTATGCAAAGTCTTTAAAAAAGTGTAAGTACTTTTTGAAAATTTTAACAAGTGCAATTTAATTTTAACTTATTTAACAGATAACAAAACAAACAAATACACACTAAACTGCGTAACAACAAAACAAAAGATTAAGAACTCACGCGAGAAATGACTTTGTTTAGTTTACTAGCAGGTGCTCCCATAGTTTTTACTATAGAATGGATTGATATAGGAATGCCTTCTTCTTTTAGAGCCAGATATACACATGCAACTAAAAATAATTTATGATTTCGCTGTGCCCTCTACATTATAAAATAAGCAACAACAGTGCCAATGGCACTCCTACACGTTTTTTGCAATCTTTAAAACCATTGCAGCTTCGTTTACTAGTTTGCCTGATTTTCTCTTCAAAAAGATATGTACAATACCATTTTTAATTAAACAAGTAAACAAAAAGATCGTTTTTTATTGTATCAATAATCTAGAATTTAGAAACAGAAGGCAAGCATGATCATTGCTTTATTTTCAATAGTCAAATACGTAGAAAAAGTACTTAGTAGCATACAATGTACTAAGTTGAAGAGCACACTTCAACTTCTTAGCATATTGCATTAGAGCTGTTTTGCAAATATCAATACAAGGAAGTTATCTATGCAGACTGCAAATCAATCAATTGAAAGAAATTTTTAATCTTACCAGCCACACGTTTTTTGCACTTAAACTGACAATTATCTTCAGTCATCATTTTCATAAACACATTCTCTGCCCTGCTTTTCACTGCTTCATTTCGATAAGCGTACTTATCTACACAAGATTTTATCTCTTTGATATATGAGCGATATGAATATCTGCAAAACATAACATAGAGTAAAACCAGAACAGAAATATTTTCAGATTTATATGTTGGGATTGTTTAGATGTTGGCAGCATGGTAAAGTGAGAAGTAAAGCCGTTTTCGGTGCCACTGTGACTGGGATCAATTAGTACCTTGTATCATTGTGGCATTCTTGAAAAGGACATGTTGCATACTTTTCTCTGCTTGACACTTGGCAGTCTTAGCAAGCATTATTAGATTGCTATCATAACATTATCAATAATTTTACAAACTGATTAAAAATTTTAACCAAAGAGCAATATCTTGGCATCTTTAAAAGTCAACAATTGCTTTAAGGTTGTTCCAAGTATAATCCTACCCACTTTGTCCTGCAAGTTAATATAAATATTTGATATGAAGATGACAATAGTTTGCCTTGGTTTTTCAAATGGAGACAACAAGTTAATAGATGTTACACTAAACAATGTAAACAGAAACTTGGTTGTCTTGGAACTTGCATCCCAGTTTCTTGGTATTGAATTTGTATACAAATACATTTTTTGTTTGAAAAACACAATCAAACCTAATAATCTTGCAAGGTAAAATCAATTGGTAAACAGTTGCACACATGCAATAAAAATTCAGAACAAATGCCAAAAAATTTTCAGTGCTAAAAATTTGAATTAGTGTGAACTATTCTAAAGATTACTTTTTTTTTGAGGTTGAAGAATCAACATTTTGACGATATTTCTTCTCCAAAGAAACATATTCAAAAACTGAGGTTTTAGAGCATTCTAAAGATTCACACAAACGTTCTTTGTCCAAACAACCACAAGAGTCACAGACCTGAGAAACACACCAGTTAATATATGTATACAATACAAAATTTATTAATTACTTTTTAAAAAAGCCACTACAGTCTGTTTTATCCTAGGGGATTATCAACTGATTACTTATTCAAATAAAATTATTTCATTTTTGTTTCTATTCATTCTATTTATAAAATTGTAGAAAAACTACAACAGTCTGTTTCACTTTATAAAATCATCAGGTGGTTTCCTTTTCAAATTAAATCATTTTATTTAAATGAGTAACCACCAGATGAATTCCATAAGATGAAACAAACTGTTGTCGTTTTTTAAGACTTTACCAATAGAATGAATAAAAATAAGAATAGAATGATTTTATTTGAATAAGTAATTACTTGACAATCAGGGTTGCGGAGTCGGAGTCAGAGGTTTTAGGGAGGAGTCGGAGTCGGATTGTTAAGAAGACTAGGAGTCGGAGTCGGAATATTTTATCCGACTCCGACTCCTCATGTCCAATTTTTTACATATTAGTGATGTTAACCGCACAACTTACGCGGCCGAGCGCGCCAGTGTAATGCAGTGCAGTAATCTTTTTAAGATAACCTTGCCGCGTATCGCGCGACAAAGCGTGCAACTCATTAAAAGTTTACATTTTAATTTGTAACCAAATAGTATTTTGCGTAATGCTATGCTCGGGCAACCAATTTAGTTGCTTCCTTTTTTCAATCCAATGATAGGAAGCAAATGCCAGGTGCATAATCAATTTACTAAACTAAGCAGCCTCTTTTTATAGTACGTGGTACCTTGACATACGAGTTTAGTTCGTTCCGTGACCGAGCTCGTACCTCAATTTGCTCGCTCGTATGACAAAGCGAATTTTTCCATTGAAATTAATGTAACTGCCACTAATCTGCTTCATCCTTCAAAATGCCCTCCCCCCTTTTTTTTAAATTTTGATGTGTTTTTAAATAAGTACTTCCTCCAACAGAAGCGAGTGTTGAACGTCTGTTTTCATCACTAGGGCTCATCAGAACAGACCAAAAGGCTGCAATAAAGAAGAAACTCACAGAAACAATTTTGTTTTTACGAGCAAATTATTAAATTAAAATTTTTGAAAATTAAAACTTACTCTTCGTGCTCTATTCTTTCAAAAAATATCAACCAAAAGTTTAAAACCACAGTGAATTTTTTAATAATCTCCTAATATGAATATCAATAAATGGCATGTTCTGTCTCGTACAAAATTACAATAATTGAAATATTCATGAGATAGAAACTACAGACCTCCTTTTATTTTGTTTACAAAATCCGACAAAATTCACATATATATTCTTACTATCAATATATAACCATGAATTAATGTGAAGAAGATGGACTCCATGCCATCAAACTAATGGCTGAAGTTTATTTAAGAGAAATAAGTATGAGCTTATGATTGGTATGGAAATATCAACGTTTTTCTCTGGAGTTTCTTTATATGCAATGGGTGATTCAGGAAAATTCTAAAATTAGTCGCATTTTATTGTTTTTCTTGTAGTCAATAATTGTGGATTTAAACTTTTAATTCATTTGCATATGGTTTTTTGTTTCTTTTGCTTTTATAAACTTTTGTTTTCAAATTTTCATTGTCAATAAATTCCATAGATATTACTAACATTTGTAAAAATTTTTACAATTACAAAATTTTCATATTTAGGTTTTAAACTCATTACCTACTGATAAAAACAAAACTATGCCACCTAAAACAAGAAGCACCAAACTCGAATTTTGCTCTTGTTAAAGCTTGTCAGTGATGCATACCTCATTGAGTTTAGAACCGATTAGATGTTGTTCTACGTGCAGGAGACAACACTCAGGGTCTAGTCCTACACAAGTCATTAATTGTATTACATATTTAGTTTCGAGTTATGTATGCCATTTCGAGTTAGTTTTCTAAATGTGATTTGTATTAATGTTTCTTTCAAACACAGTAAGAATTATAGTTAATGGGTTGTGTATATAATAGAATTATATGTATATACTGTACGTATTTATCAAAGCATAAATATAACAAAAAAACATGTTGTATTAAAATAGTTCCAACAGATTGCTTCGCCTGTGAGCTCATCAGGGAACACAACAATCAAAAAAAGGAATATTATTTAGTTGAAAGAAATAAAATAAGCAAAAATTAAAAGTTAAAATAAATTTTTACGCTTCAGATGAAAACTCGAATCTTAAAAAAATAGCGCTACCAAAAGTTTAGGTTTAAACAATTATTTTACTCAAGTTAGTGATTGATTAGCAAATAATTACTTTTGTTACGAGATATCAAAAGAGAACATGCTGTAATGTTGCACATACTCGTAGATGTATTAAACTTGGCCAAGCTGCCGAAAAGATTAAAGTGTAGAAAAGTTTATGGATCATCAGTTAAGAGCAAGAGTTATAAAAATTTTTTTTATACTGTATAAAACATTAGTATGGATCATTCGTTAAGAGAGAGTGTTATAAAAACTTTTTTTATAAAGATTCTTTTATAACACATTCTTTTAACTAATGATCCATAAACTTTTTACGCTTCTCCGGTAATCTTTTTGCCATACATCTATGCGCAACATAACAGCATGTTTTCTTTTAATATCTCGTAACAAAAGTAATTATTTGCTAATCAATCAATGACTTTAGTAAAATAATCGTTTAAACCCAAACTTTAGGTAGCGTTCTTTTTCTAAGATGCGAGTTTTCATCTGAAGCGTAAAAATTTATTTTAATTGTGTCCCCTGATGAGCCTTACAGGTGAAACAGTCTGTTGGGACTATTTTAATAAAATGTTTTTTTTAATATTTGTGTTTTGATAATCAGGAATAATCGCTCTGACTATTGAAGCCATTGAGCATTCTTCTGAAGAACACCAGTAATTAGCAGTTATATATGTATATACACTCATATACATAATTTTTCAAAGTAAATATCTATTTATGTATTTAAAAACCTTACTTATTTTGTGTAACTGTCAACTCGAAAGGATGATTTTTGCTTAGTTAAATCTAATTTAAGAAAAATACTTTGTTCATACTAGGGAGTCGGAGTCGGGAGTCGGAGTCAAACTTAAAGTCAGGAGTTGGAGTCGGCATTTTAGAAATTCTAGGAGTAGGAGTCGGAGTCGGCATTTTAGAAATTCTAGGAGTAGGAGTCGGAGTCGGATCTTAATCTTCCGACTCCGCAACCCTGTTGACAATTCCATAAAATAAAAGAGACTGTGCTGGTTTTTAAAAACTCATTACTGTAATAAATTTTGTATTAAATTGTTATGTTTTTTATTAAGCACTCAGGATGGAAGAACAATCTACTTGCAATTTATGTAAAGTTATTTCAAAAATTTTTTGGCTGGTGTTCATACGAAAAGTGCTTAATGACGTCAAGTTAGAGCTTTTTAAATTTCAGACCACAAAATTTAATTTAACATTAACTTTATTTTCCACAACTGACTGTTTCACATTTAGAAGACCAGTTAGCACTTTCCTGATTTTATTTTGTTTTCCAGATTTTTAACTGACCCTTGATAAGCCTAAGCAGGCTGTATAGATTTATTTGAATAAGATTTTCTGCTGGTATAAATAAAATTAATGTTAAAATAAAATTTTGTGGTCTGAAATTTAATTAACTATAACTGCTCTTACTTGATGTCATTGAGCATTTTTCAGATAAACACTGACCAAAAAAATTAAAACTAGGGATGTACCAATACCACATTTTAAGCACATTTTAATCAAACTAAACATTTACGTATCTGACGCTGCAGAAAACTGACTGGCGATCAAATTACAAATGTGCGGTAGATAATAAAATCTCTTTTGTGGCTTTTGTAATTTAATATATACTATATATATATATATATATATATGTATATATATACTATATACTATATAATATATATATATATATATATATATATATATATATATAGGGTGTTTTAGAATTAAGATAATGTACTCTTTCACAGGTTAATAAAAATTTACATGTGCAATTTTTATTTTTAATAGTTTAAACCAGGGGTGTCCAACCCACGACCCACAAAGCCTTTTGGTGTGGCCCACAAAGGAATTTTTAAGTAGATGTTCAACCATCTTAAATTATTGCAGTGTCTCTAAACTTTCTCAACCTGTGTTGCACAAAAGTTTCCCAAATGTGCCACAAAACCTTTTGAAAAACAGTGATGCCCAACTTGCAGATAGCAGTTATTTAATTATCAAAATAAAGCCCTTAGCAGAGTAAAGACCTTTTTTTTTTTTGAGAACACCTGTTTTGGAGACAAAATTTTTTGAACTAACTTGCATGAGAACATCACTTTGATTAGTGCAGCAATTGTGGTCCAGGAAAAACTTACATATGAATATTTGGCCCACAATGAGTAAAAAATTGGACACCTCTGGTTTAAACTGAAAGTTGACCAATAGATGAATCATGTGATGCTATATTTAATTGATATAATCACTCTTGTCACAAACTACAGCTTCAAGTCTACGTGTAAATGCATCACAGGCAGCACATATCTGTTCTTATAAAATTGCTTCCCATTCCTTTTGTAGTTTTGCTTTTAAGGATTTAAGATAAATGTGAGAGAAAGCTGAGATCCTCTCTCCAAAATGGACCAGATGGAAAAGTCCAAAGGATTAAGGTGGGGGCTCCTTGTTCACCAAACATTTTTGCTTATTAAAGACAAGATGTTCCTTTGAATCCCATTTGGTTTGCTCTGGAGCCATGTGATGGTGCTGAATCTTGTTGGAGGCTCCATGGTGACCCCTGAAAGTGATCCTTAGCCCAGGGTAGCAAGTGTGTTTGCAAAATGAGAAATGTACCAGCAAGTGGTAAGCCATAAAAACAACCAAGTTTGGGATTCCTCCAGTTCAGTTAAAGGTAGAATTGCTACACAATGTCAAAATGCACAGTCTGTTATGGTTTGGGTTGCTGTGATGACCACAGAAGATCTTGGCTTGTTTTAGTCCCTCTTAGGGTGAAACTGAACTCAGATATGTACATTTCTCTCATTTTGGTAACACACTTGCTACCCTGGGCTAAGGATCACTTTCACGGGTCACCATGGAGCCTCCAACAAGATTCAGCACCATCACATGGCTCCAAAGCAACCCAAACATGGATTCAAAAGAACATTCTGTCTTTCATAAGTAAAAATGCATGGCCAGCAAGGAGCACCAACCTTAATCCTCTGGATTTTTCAATCTGGTTGATTTTGGAGAGAAGGATCTCAGCTTCCTCTCACACTTCTTTTAAGTCCTTGAAAGCAAAACTGCAAAAGGAATGGGAAGTAATTCCACAAGAACCAAAACGTTCCACCTGCAATGCATTTACACATTGACTTGAGGCTGTAGTTCATAACAGGGGCGGTTATATCAAATAAATATAACATTGTGTGATTTACCTATCATTTACCTTTCAGTTTAAACCATTAAAATAAAAACTGCACATGTAAATTTTCCTTAATCTACTAAAGAGTAGGCCTACATTGCCTTAATTCCAAAACACCCTATATACAGGGTGGAAACTTCAAATTGTCACCGTAGCTCGCTTTTTAATTAAAAGGACATAAAATGGTCAATTTTAAAGATATTTATTTCAAATAAAAAACAGAATAAGGATATGATGTGAGAAACACATTCTCCGTCATAGTTGCCCTCGGCCTCGATGATGCGCTCAATCCTGGTCCTGAAGCTCCTGCAGGCCTTCTTCACCATCTCTCTGTCTATGGAGATGCATTGCTCCTTGATGGAGGCGATGAGAGATGCCTTGATGGTATGAGGGCATTGGTTAGTTTGATTTTCCAAAATGCCCCAAAAGAAATAATCCATTGAGTTCAGATCCAGGCTACTGGAAGGCCATTTGTCCTTGGTTACGAAGTTGTAGCAGTGCTCCTCCAGCCAGGTGAGGGAGTATTTGGAGACATGACAAGGCACACTGTCTTGCTGCCATACCCAAAGCCTGTCCCAGGCTACCTGCTTGATCCGGGGTAACACCACAGTCTCCATGACCTGCAGGTAGATCTCAGTATTAACCCCAAGACCTGTCTCAAAGATGTGTGGTGGCATCACGTTCCATCGAAGCTGATCACACCAAAGACCATGACCGTGTTAGGGAACTTGGTCTTCATCACTCTGGCCACATAGCAATCCATCGATGGTTCTGCCTGTTGTGGGCCTGGGTCTGGCAGAAATTCTTCTCATCAGAGAAGAACCACAGCATGTTAGACTCCTTCGGGTGCTTCAGATTGTTGAGGAGCTTGGTGGAGTTAAGCAGCCTTCTTTCTGTCCTTGGTTGCCTGGGTCAAAAGCTGGCCAGTTTGCATCCTGTAGTTTTTGCAGTGCAAATCCTCATCTACACATCGTTGATTTGTCCTTTTATCAAACCCAGTTCAACAGCCATAGATCTCATGAACTTGGAGAGGTTAATGTTGATCATGGCCTCAACCCTTTTGACAAAATCTGCATCTCTCGACTTCCAGCGGTCGTCCAGAGACTTTGGACCTCTTGTGATAACTCCATGGGGATCCTTACTCTACTCCAACTTCTTACAAATACGCTGGATGGTTCTCATATTGACCCCTAGGTTGTTGGCAATGGTTCTGTTGTCCACTTCACCTTTGTTATGAACCAGGGCCATGACCATGACACATCTCACTTCTGCTTCACTGAATGATATTTCCAATAACTTCTCGTATGTTCTCTTCATAGTGTTAAACTCAACACTGGTGATTAACTTATTTTTATAGCTATCCAACGATATATTACACATATGTAATTTAAAAAGTAAAATAGAATACGAGGTCTGTTCAAAAAGTATCCGACTTTTTTGTATAAAGCACAGAACACAATAAATTTTGCAAGTTTTATTCAATCTCCTTCAAAATATTCCCCTTGGTGGTTCACACACTTATCCCAGCGCTTCTGCCACTTCTCAAAACACTTCATAAACTCCTCCCCCGGAATGCTCTGAAGCTCCTCTGTCGCTTTTTTCATAATGTCTTCTCTTGACTGAAATCGCCTCCCTTTCAGAGTTGTTTTTAGCTTAGGGAACAGCCAGAAATCACACGGTGCTAAGTCGGGAGAGTAAGGAGCCTGTCTAATAAGTGGCATGCTGTTTTTGGCTAGAAAAGCTTGGACCACATGTGCAGAATGAGCGGGAGCATTGTCGTGGTGAAGCTGAAAATTCTTTGCTGCCCACATGTTTGGCCGCTTTCTTCGCACAGCATCACGAAGGCGACGTAGAATCTCCAGGTAGTACTCTTTGTTGATTGTTTGACCTTCTGGTGCGTATTCATGATGCACGATGCCACGGGAATCAAAAAAACAGGTCAGCATAACTTTCACATTGCTGCGGACTTGCCGAGCTTTTTTTGGGCGTGGTGATTCCGGATGCTTCCATTGTGATGATTGAAACTTGGTTTCTGGGTCATAACCATAAACCCAGGTCTCATCACCAGTGATGATTGTCTTGATAAATTCTGGGTCATGATTTGCAACATCCAGCATGTCCTCCGAAATTTCCTTCCGGAGTTCCTTCTGTTGCTCCGTCAGCAGCTTGGGGACAAATTTAGCCGACACTCTCCGCAGGTTCAAATCCTCAGTTAGGATTGAATGAACTGAGCCTGTGCTTATTCCCATTTCTGCAGCAATCTCTCGTACTGTTAAACGACGATCCTCCAACACTTTTTCACGAACCTGATCCATCGCCTCCTCGTTTCGGCTTGTGGATGGCCTTCCTGAGCGAGGATCACTTTCCGCTGATGCACGGCCATCTTTAAAGCGTTTAAACCATTGCTTTATCTGAGTTGGGCTTAAGGCCTCATTTTCAAAAGCTTGTTGAATCTTTCGAATTGTTTCAACTTGAGTATCACCAAGTTTTTGACAAAACTTGATGCAATACCTCTGTTTGATGCGTTCTGTCATTGAAATGAAATTTTCTGAAAATCAAAAAACCGATGAACGCGTACTACACGCCTGCACTAAATGCTTTACACAGAGAGATACGAATGACGAATCGGCCTGAAATGCTTCACGATTACGCGTGAATGTGTGTGTGTGCAGCCACGCTTTGCACGGGCAGTTTGCTCATACCTTATTGGCGAGAGGGAAAAAGGTCGGATACTTTTTGAACAGACCTCGTATATCATGAATATATGAGCACTAGAGGTATGACAAAAATTTTTTTTGGCGAATTTTTTATTTCCCATACTACCATTAGTGGAGTTTTTTCTTGTTTTCCAGGAAAATATAGGTACTAGACCTGAACTCATAAAAAAAGTCACCCTCCTTACTGAAATTGTTTGCAAATATTACAAGTGGTCAGTTCCGTAAACAAGCAGGTGCCCTTTTTGTGATCTTAGGTTTTCAATTGTTCTGAGAACAGCTGAGGCATTGAAAACAATAAGAAATGATCAGGTTAGCTGTTAGTTCATCCCAAATGCTAACATTTCTGACATAACTGCTAGGTTGTTTGCCAAAGCTTCTTAGAAAACAAGACTGATTTGACAAAAATGCCAAAATTTTGCATAGAGTTAAACTGAAATAATATGATGTGCTGTTACATGATTTCTAAAGATTGCTAGGTGATAAGGCAAATCCAGTTGAGTTTCAGGGTGGCCTGTGTGATATGGTAAAGTAGTTTTTTTACTTATGAGTTAAGCCTAATCTTGTCTTTTGCTGTAGGTTTACAAGGTTATCAAATTAAGATCGTTTAACTTCTTCTCTATAAAACTTGAGAGCTGAAATGTCGAAGAATGCACCTCCTTCAGATAAGAACAAGAAAACTTGGACTGCAAATTTAATGCAGTTCCAATATGGTAAAACTTCAAGACAGCATACAACTGTGAGTGTCTCAGTCAAATGAGCAAAATTCCAAAAGAACAACATATCTTAGATAGATACAAAACTTTGGCTTCAGGAGTGAAAAGCAAAAAGAAAAGAACTCAAATTCTAGCAGGTGAAGTAAGACAACTATGGAAAAACCTGACTTTGCCAATTCAGCAAGGTAAATCAATAGTTGAACGAAAAATTGAGAATGTAATCAAACAGTATGAAAGACATAGCCGAAGACCGGGAAACTATGATTTTACTAAGTTATTTAATGTAACTGATGAGAAAGGAGAATGGTTGTGCCAAGAAGACAGAGAGTTTTACAAACTGCAGATGTCAACGGAAGGTAAAGTAGGCTACAGCAGCAGAAAAGAAGGTAATATAGCGATTCATCCAAGAAAAATGAAATCATTTAAGTGGAAAGTTACAGAAGCTTCAGTTGCAGAAGAAATCTTCGACGACGATACAGAGGAAATTTCAGAAAGTGAAGAATCTGTGCATGAAGAACAGCTTACTAGTAGTGATGAAGATTTTGGGAAGCCTTCAACCTCTAAAAAACAGAAAACTGCTTCTGCAATACGTTTAGTGACCACAGCAAAGTTAAGTACAAAGAAAGCCCACAAAGTCTGCAAAACATTGTCAGAAAGTGGTGTTTCTATACCTACACCCAGTCAAAGTAGTGTCTACAGAGCTGTAATGAGAAAAGGAGAAGAATTAAAAAAGCATTTCGTAGAAAACTTAAGACATGAAAATTGGTGTTTGCACTTTGACGGAAAGACAATACAGAAGAAGGAATATCAGGTAGTAGTTTTGAAGAATGAAAACAAGGAAATCAGGCTTGCGGTTGTTGAATTGGCAAACAGAAAAGGTAAGACAATATTTGATGGGATAAAAGCAATTCTTGATGAGTACGATCTCTGGTCTTCAATAAAAATGATAGTATCTGACACAACTGCGGCAAATACTGGAAAAGGTCTTGGTGCAGTCACACTGCTGCAGAATCACTTTGAACATATTGGACAAGAAAAACCTGTATTCATTGGATGCCAACACCATATTTTAGACACGATATTGAAACATGTACTAAATAATCACTTTGGTGGAACACCAATATCGCCAAATCTCAGTTACCTGTTCATTGCAAGATGAACAGAAGAGTATGCACAACTCAAGCAAGCGTTCAATAACACTGGAAAATTGTTAAAGAAAACTAAATGTGACCGGTGGCGAGATGACATGGCCTTTCTTCATCATTTAATATCATGCTACAAATTCTTCAAAACTTCTCAAACCTTTCCGAAGGTGAATTTTCAATTTCTTCCTGCTCTCAGTAATGCAAGGTGGAACTCCAGAGCAATTTATACTTTGCTTGCATTCATTTTGATGCCAGAGTTTCGACAGAAAGCTGAAACAGCATGTGACTTCATCATTGGCTCATGGAGTGATATCTGGTTCTCTGCTCAGTTTTTCAACCCTGCTAACTATGACCATCTATCAGAAGCTTGCCAAGAGCATCCAAAAGCTTTAAAGTCTCTGAGAAGGTTTTGGTCCAGAGAGCCAACACCTATACCAACACAACGATCAAATATCTGTGCAGAGCAAGCAATTAAAGTTATGCAAGACTTGCTCCCACTCTGCACATCCACTGAAAGACTAAATATTAAATTTCTTTTAACAAATACACAGTAGTGAGGTATTAATTTTGCCTGTTGTTCATTGTAAACAATAAATCTGCACAATTTTCCAAGGAATTATGAGTTAACTAGACGGCTAACAGTTTTATCAGTTGGAGGGTGAAGTTTTCTTAAGCAAAATCAAAAAGATCCATATTTTCTTGAGTTGTACATAAAAACTCCACAAAATATCATATGGGGACATAGGGTTAAAAATTTATCATACCCCTAATGAGCACGACAATTTGAAGCCCCAATTCAAATAGAATCTATTTCTATTTGAATAAGATTTCTAACCACCCCCTGACAAGCCCAGGCAGGCAAAACAGTCTTTTGGGCCAAATAGAATAAAATTAATGTTAAATTTAAAAAAATTGGTTCTCTTCAATAAGCAACTGTAAGCAAAACTAACCAGGATGCCCTTTCTGTTACTATAGTTTTTTGAGAGATTCTTTTTCTCTAGGTCTCTTTTTATTGTCTCCTAGTGCTGTAGGGGGGATTTCAGGTTAGTTTCACCAAAAAACAACAGTTATTGTCTCTTCTTGAAGAGACCCAAAAATTTTGTGATCTGAAATTTAATTATATATATTCAAAAAGAATCCAAATACCCAATGTATATACATGTATCTTTTTTTATTATTATTTTATATACAATGCTATGGTGCTTGTGTCAATACCCAAGCACTCTAACAAAAGAGGAAAGACAATATATACAGCAGAAAACGTAACAAAATATGCTTATAACAATTTTACATACTAGTAAATGAATAAAATAAGAGTCACACTTTGACAAGCAATAAAGTCAAAACAGGCTGTCAAAGTGTTTTTAGTAAAATTTTTGGATGGCTTTTATATTTTATTTTGTTGTTTGAATTTTTCACTAAGCTTTCTTACCACTTTTATTGCATATATTAGGGTTGCACCGATATGCAAATTGGCCAATAACCGATATATCAGCCAGCTCATATCAGCCAATATATAGCCATTGTACGAATGTGCAGGAAACTTTGTAAAGAGGTATAAATAAAACATATTAAACATAGAATTAATATTTTTTTTGCAAAACTTTGTTCATCTATTACAAGGAGTTTCTCATATAAAAAAATTAACTTGAATCGTTTTCACATTTCTGAGTTATATGCATCCAACAAAATTATGTGCTGCGCACATTTTGTACGAATGCACATATTTTCAAAAGAACTCCAAAGAAATCAAGATACAAAGTACTATCAACGGCAAGTTGATTTGTACAAATGTTTTTAAACTTAAATTTTGTAATTGTTTTGCAGTGATAGCGTATATGATTATCAAAATAGAAATGGATTTTAATCCGGAAAACCAAATCACACCTACGCACTCAGTTCCGAAAGTTTTGTTGGGTTGACATGCGTTCAATTATTTGTTGTGATATAGGCCTTGCCATTTTAATTATAAAGATCATGATTAGTTATTAATGTTATATACAAAACATATTATATGGAGTCTATATGCATGTATTTTTATGTATTTTAAGTTTTTATCGCTGTTTGGATATGCAACAACAAAATAGATTCTTAACTGATTAGAAATGATTTTTAATTGCAGTTTAGTTTTATTTATAGGTAAACTTGTATAAAATTGCAGGCCAGTTGTCATTATCCAGTGGCTTAATTAGAATAGGGACAATTTTAGGTCACAACTTGAAGGGGTAAAATTCCCAGCTATTGCACAACGTGACATAATGTTTTTGTCTCTTATATATATAAAGCTTGCTTCCCCTCTTCTTTTAAAAAAAATTATTTAAGACTCTATGACAGCACGTTAAATTTGTGCATTCTTACAGTTTTAGGTGTGAAGTAAATTTTAAATTTTCCTTCTTGAAAAGTCTATATATTTATAAATAGATATAAACTTATAGGCATTGTACAAATGTGCAGGAAACTTTTTAAAGAGTTTTTAAAGAGTTATAAATAAAATATATTAAACATAGAATTAATATTTTTTTGCAAAACTTTGTTCATCTATTACTGGGAGTTTCTCATATAAAAAATTAACTTGAATTGTTTTCATGTTTCTGAGTTATATGCATTCAACAAAATCACGCGCTGCACGTGTTTTGCATGTTTGCACATCATCTTGTACAAATGTGCATATTTTTTAAAGAACTCCAAAGAAATTAGGATACAAAGTACTATCAACGGCAAGTTAATTTGTATAAATGTTTTTACACTTAAATTAATATGTTGTAATTGTTTTGCAGTAATATACGAGGTGTGTTTGAAAAGTATCGGGACTGTACGCTTTGCACAAACAACACTTGCAACAGTGATAAAAGCTTTGTTTTTTAAGATGGCACAATGTCTTGTGGTTGTAAAAATGCAGTTTCAGCATTCTGTGACAACCATATGCTTTTTTACAGGCTTTTCTTGAAAGGTGCTTTACTGTAGTTCGTTTCGGGATAATTTATTTAGTAAATATTTTTTTCTTTTTTTTTCTTCTTTTGTTAACAAATAATGAGCATTGAACAAAGAATCAACTTGAAGTTTCTTGTTCGACTTGGAAAAACTCCAACTGAAACATTCAATTTGCTCCAAGAAGTTTACGGAGATGCTACGATGTCAAGAACTCGGATTTTTGAGTGGCACAAGAGGTTCAGAGAGGGAAGAGAGGATGTGGAAGATGATCCTAAGAGTGGAAGGCCAACAACAAGCAGAACAAACGAAAATGTTGAGCGTGTGAGAGAAAAAGTGCACAGTGACTGCCGCCTTACTGTTAGAATGATAGCAGATGAGTTGAGCATGAATAGTGAGAGGGTGTGGAGGATCATTACAGAAGATCTGGGGATGAGGAAGGTTTGTGCAAAAATGGTACCAAGGTTGCTGAATGATGGGCAAAAGGAAAATCGTGTGCAAGTGTGTCAAGACATCCTGAAACAACTTGAAATTACACAAGATCTGCTGAGTAGAGTTGTTACCGGTGATGAGTCGTGGATCTTCAAGTACGATCCACTCACCAAACGGCAGAGCCTTGAATGGAAGAGTGCATCCTCACCAAGACCCAAGAAAGCAAGGCTGTTCAAGTCCAAAATTAAGGTGATGCTGATTGTTTTCTTTGATGTTCATGGAATTGTTCATCTAGAATTCTTGCCACAGGGCCAAACCATTAACCAAAATGTTTACAAAGACATCTTGCGACATTTGATGCATTTGGTAAGGGAGAAAAGAAGAGAATTGTGGGAGACAAAGTCATGGCTGCTTCATCATGACAATGCTCCTGCTCACAATGCTTTAAGCATACGACAATTTCTTGCAGAAAATAACATTGCCGTGCTGGAGCAACCACCCTACTCACCAGATCTGGCTCCCTGTGATTTTTTCTTGTTTCCTAAGCTCAAGGGAGTCATTAAAGGAACCCGTTTTCAAGACTCAAAAGCCATAACAACAGCCATAACGAAGGAACTACGAGCGATCCCAATGGAATCTTTCCAGAAGTGCATAGAAGCATGGCAGCAGAGATTAGAAAAGTGCATTCGAGCTCAAGGAGATTACTTTGAAGGGGACAAGTTGTAATTTTTACATGGCATTTCAAATAAAATAATTATTTACACAGTCCCATTACTTTTCAAACAGCCCTCGTATATAATTGTTTTGAATGCGGTAAATGCACAGAAAATTTGTAGTTCGAATCCGACTTAAACGCTTGCTGATGTTGAAAAGAAGTAGTTGCCTAAGCCCTGAGTATTTATTTTAGTAAAGTCATATGACCAAAAAACTTTTTCTTTTCAAATATCTTTTTAATAAACAATTATGTTTATTTTCAAACACCCGTATGTTCGAAAATCATATGATCAAACCAGGATGTACCCGGATGTAGGTCAAGCAAAGACGTAAATATAGTCGTATCCTCCATGTGTAGGCTACTTGATTCTAAATATTGTCGACCAAAACTTACCATTATAATAAAATCAGCCTCTTAAATATAATAATAGTTAGGCTTACCATATTTACAAAGTGGCAAACAGGGACACTTGTTAAAAGAAAAAAATTTGTCAGTGTTCTCTATAAAAAAAAAGGTCCTCACTTGAAATCAGTCTCAGATTTCCTACTTTTTGTCTCAAAATCATAGTGATCTCTAAAAAAAAGTCTTCACTTAAAATTGGTAAAACTGGGACATTTTGGTCAACCAGGCAGGACACCGTGACAAGGCCTAAAAAACGAGACATAAGGTAAGCCTAATAATTGTCAGCTTCTTTATTTAAACCTTCTATTTTTCCCCTTAAGCATGTTTTTATATTTTTCCCAGCAAAAAACTTAGTTAAATTCATTATTAAACTTAAATCTTTCAAAGTAAAAAAAAGTAAAATCATCATTTTTCTGTGGAAACATTGTTTATTGCAAACCGTTAACATGTATGCGCATTCTTTGTTTAAAGTCTGAAACAAGTATGAATGCGCATATTGCTCTGTACAATTACTAAAGTAGCTCTGATTTCATTGGTTTTCAGTGAGCTAGTTGCTCTTGTTATGCGGAACAAGAAAATAACAAGAAGTTGCAACGTAATTTCAAACAAACTGATTTAGCAATAAAGTTGAAGAAAGTTTGTGTAACCTAAAAGTGGTACATATTAGTTATATCAAAATTACAGCTAATATTATTTGACAGAATTATGATATTGATATACTTGGACTGTTTCTAGGTTTTTGCATTGTTCCTTAACATATTTTTAGTTTTACTTCATTTTTTTTCGTTTGTTTATTTATTATAAATTAAGCAATGTGCATTCGTACTCAATAATAACCGATGCGCATTCGTACAATTGCTATAACAGTTTAATGAAATAAAAATAAAAAAATATATTTGGGTGTATTTTTTACAGAACACAGCTGTTGCTATATAAAGTAGGGATGTACCAATACCACATTTTAAGCCGATACCGATACTACTACCGATACCACCATTTAGAGCTGATACCGATACTACCGATACTTTTTTATCTATCGAGCACCATCAGTAAAAGTTTTTGTAAGTAACACCAAAGAATGTATTTACTAAATCTAGCTTGTTATTGCATTTTGAATTTTTTCCAGGTATATATCTATCATTACACTAGTCTACACAATTTTGGAAACAAAGTAGAAAACATGTGCTTTTGGCTAACTTTGGGACGCTAATTTCAAATCTGATGTTTGTTTTTTTGTATCAGCCTTAATTTTTAAGTAATCTTACATTAACTTTCCCCCAAAGAGCTTTAAAATGCTGTATAGCATACACCAACTCTTTGCAGTTTTTAAAAGCTGCATGCACAAATCTGTTGGCTGATAAGTTTTGTAAATCGTCCACAACAACATTCTTTATTAGAACGCAACATTTTACCTACCTATGTGCTGCATCATCCTGTGTTTTGCTCTGTTTGGCATTTCCATGATGCATTTCCAGGCGTTTCTTTCTACTCTGAAGAGTTAAATGCATGGAAAGCATTCTCTAATGTAGTGAAAAACTTCCAGGGAATATAAAATTCCCAAATTTCAGCAAACTTGTTGAAAGCTTATTATAGGCTTTTCATAACTTACGCTGTAACATGAGGTGTTAAAGTACATTTCCTGCATAGCCATCTGAAGTATTTTTCAAAAAACTTAGGGGCATTCAGTGAGGAATAGGGTGAAAGATTTCACCAAGATATAAAAGTGATGGAAAAAAAGTATCAGGGAAAATGGAATGTCAGTATGAGAGCAGAGTATTGTTGGGGTTTGATATGTGAATGTTCAGATTCTTGCATTGAGAATTACTTCTAAGACAAACTTTTGCAATAAAATTGTATTCAATCCATTTATTTTCTCCTTTGTGCTAAGTATGTGCTTTTGTATTCACAGCTTCATATTAATTAATGCTTTTCAATGTGCAGCACTAAAATTTAAAATTGTATTTTCAGAAAAATTTGACCTGCTATGGCAAAATCAATGGCAGATTTGAAATCAGCATTCTCAAATTAGCTAGAAAGCATAGTTTTTATTCTTGTTTTTGATACTCCATCAAATTTTGTAGACCTGTGTTATTCATTACAATATTATTACAAATCTGTAAAAGAAATCATTAATTATGTTAGAAATCCAATCCAGTTCCAGGGGGGAACAAAAATTTTTTATATTTATACGAAAAAAAAAATTTTATATTTATTTTGTGCTTAAAAAGTATCGGCAGGTATCGGCTATATTTACCGATACCAATACTACTAGCCGATACCACAAAAATAGGCCGATACCACCGATACTTAAGTATCGGTACATCCCTAATATAAAGTGTGTTGAAGGATGCCAATCCTGCACTCTAAAATTCAGCTGATCGCAATTGTTACTAACCCTAACTGTACAAGTTCATTTACATTTTATAACTTAACAAACATAGAACTAAAATGCTATAAATAATGTAATCTTTGGAAAGTAGTTACATTTAATGCAGCATTAAAACACTATTAGAGAGGTGGTGTGTGCTGTATTAAGTACTTGCACTAGATCTATAAGATCTACAAGATCAAATAGAATTCTATTTGAATAAGTAACCACCTGACAATTCTAAGGATGAAACAGACAGTTGTGGTTTCAACTTTTTTGTTGTAGTGCTTTTAATTTAAATAAATATATACTATATATATTGAATTGGTAGTTTAGCTTTCACAAAGCTAATAGCTAGAATACTAGTTAAACACAATTATGAAATACACTTGGTATTGAGTATTACAATCAATTAACGATAACAACTTACCATTGTAACTTCAGCACCAAAAGTATCTTTTACAATGTGACCAACTCCACATTGCAAACACAACATTGTGTTTTAAAGACAAGACCAGTTTTTTCAAAAGTAAAAATAAAAATGACTTAACACCCTTTTGCTGGATTGAACAAGTTCATATTATGTATACACTAAATAAATAGCCTTTCAAAAGCTATAAAAGACTTAATTAAAATTAAAATTGTTCAAAATCACATGTAATAATATAGTTATAATGAATTAATTTCTTTCAACATACCAAATATCAACAGAGCAAAATGTAATGAAATGATTTTCAAAAAAGTTGATTTTGTAAATAGGTATACTAAAAGGCAGATAACTTAATAACATATAGATAAAATATTAAAAAATTAAATGAAAAAGAATAAAATAAGCATCATTCATCAAGTCATCATTGTTTGAAAGAACATTCACTTCAAGTCAGATACAAACAGGTCTGGGTCCAAGGGTTTGTCCTTTTACTATTTAAGGATACTGTACTGCCCAAATCAAATGCTGGCAATGATGGTGTTGAAACAATATTGAGTTTTGTCATCCAGGACTATCAGACATTGTGCTTCATGGGATGCATAATGTATCAGGGATGCAGTTAGAACACAGTCTGCAATGCATTCAATGGCACTGCAAGCACATTTGGTGCGGAAAAAGGCCCCATTTGTGCATGAACAAAGAGAATTGCCCAATATCAGTTGGCAGGCAATTTTGTCAAGTTTCTTATTTAGGCAGTTGGCAAGTTTCTCAAAGCAGACCAAAACTCAAACTGCCAAAATGGAGGGGTATCTACTCACCCTGATGGCAGCAAGGACCTGCTAATAGGCAAACCTCCTTTTAGGACAAGGCAATATATGTAAAAATCTGTCCTTTTTAATGCACATTGTCAATAAGCTGCAAATGCCCACAATTCTTCAGCTGAAGATCAAAGACTTCACTGCCAAAAAGATAAATGCTTTTCATCATCTTGCTCTTTAGTTTCATTCATTATAATACAAAAGACCCATTGCATTAGCGCAGAAAAGGTGAACTTTCAAGTACCACAAGTAAATTTATTCAATTGCAGAAAAAGTAGAAACCTAGACTACTTTTTCAAAAATTTTGATTAGTTTGAGTAGGCCTGACAAACTTGAAAGGATTAAAAACGCAAAAAAAATATCAAGTATAAGCATAAGATATAATAAAATAAGTAAACTTTGTTATATTTAATTTTGGTCAAGTTTACATGATTGAAAACACAAATCTAACCAATGCTTCTCTAGTGCAAATTTCAAAAAGCACTATCTGCCCCCTGTCCACTGTTTCGAAAATATTGCTAAACAAGAAGCAATTGTGATCCTACTCCCGCTTCCAGTGCCACTGATCCCTTAATAACATTAGAATAGAAAAAAACACTATTTCTTGTAAGAGTATAACTCTTTTTAATGATTATTTTGTTTACTTTATAACTAAACTTTGTTTATGTCAAAATAATAAATTACACTTTTCAGTATTCATCAATCATTGCAAATCATTGCTCTTTCACATTGCTCCAAGGTCTCACTCCACCAGTTAGCAAGTGTGGTACCCCTGAACAAACAGCAGACTACATTTTAATAGCATGACTTATAAATCAGGCACAACATTTTTTTTATTTTTTTATTTTTTATTTTAATCTCTATATTTATCCTCCTGACTCGCAGGAAAGCGACGGAGGCGCTATACATAGGGTAGGCAATTACCCCGACCTGCTTCCAGAGATGCCAAGATATTGCTGTCCGCTTGTAATTTTGTAGAGATATTACTGTAATTTAGAACTGCTTGTCAAGACCACCAAGCAGGGGAAAGTGCCGCAAAGTGTTTTTCCCAAGAACACAACAGAATGGCGCAAGTGGGTTTTGAACCGAGACCATGTTGATCATCAGTCCGGTGCGTTAACCACTCGACCACGCTGCCGACAACATGGAGCACAAGGTCTAATAGTTTTAGATGACAAAACCTGATGCTGGCTAACCACCATCACTGCCAGTAGCCTATCTGATCCAGGAGTAGCCCTACAGCATCTGTGATAGTAAAAGGATAAACCCTCAACCAAGGGCGTGCAGAGGTCTGGTGAAGCCTGGGGCCAACTGCTTGATTGTGTGCCCTCTCCCTAACTCTAGTCTTGTATTGAGGAATGTGAGAAAGACAAGCATATAAGATTTGTTAAAACTATAGTGGTGTCAACAAAAAAATTAAATTCAAGATGAATTCGAAAAATTTAAATTCAAGATGATTAAAAAATCACTGTTGATTTTTGATGTTGGTTGTTTTTCTGTAATATTTTGCTTATTTTGTTTGTTTTATTCTATGGACCTAAAGCATGTGATTATAGACACAATACGTTTATTAAAGAGTATTCTTCTACTTAAGAAAAATTAGATATTGTTTTTATGAATGCAAATAAATATCTAATAGGTCCACCAAGAAAAAAAGCATTTATAAGGCATGATAAGAGATAGAGTTGTTTATATTTTCTATTATAAATATTATGTAAAATTGTACAACCATGACATTTGGTGCTTTTTTTCGTCTCTATATTTATCCTCCTGACTCGCGAGAAAGTGACGGAGGTCCTAATACTAGAGTAAGCAATTACGCCCACCTGCTTTCGGAGATGCGAAGATAGTGCTGTCCGGTTGAAATTTTTTATTTTTTTTTTAGTTTTATAGAGATATGACTGAAATTTAAACTGCTTGCCAAACCAACAAACAGGGGAAAGTACCGTAAAGTGTCTTTTCCAAGGACACAATAGAATGGTGTGAGTTGGTTTTGAACCGAGACCATATCGATCACAATCACGGCGCTCTAACTACTCGACCACGCTGCCGAACACGCTGCGTTGCTATCCTATGTTTTTCTAAACTAGCAGTGAGTAGTGACACAGCAACGTGTAGATGATTGTTCTACAAATAATCAAACACTTCCTTTGATTGTTTGTTCTTGTTCAACAGAAATTTAAAGAACATATAACAACAGCCAAAATAATACAATACATTATTACAGTATTACAGTAATTTAACAATTTGTCTTATTTACAATTCCTTGCTTTCCTCGTTGTTCCTTCGTCTAGTGTTGCCATTCCATTAATAGTTATTTAAATAGGAATTTGTAGTGATCTACGGATCACTATAAATTCTTATATAAATACAAGATCACTACAAGGAGGATATCTAATATAAATCAAATGTAAATCAAATGCTATTTCATATATTTTAAAAAATATGAAAGAAGGAGCGATTAAAAAAATTGCATAGTATAAAAAAAACTTATGATTATTTATAATATTATATGCTTTTTATCTTCATATCAAAGATTCTATTGAAGGAGCTTTATTTTTCTATTTTAATATCAGTTCTATCAAAAATAAAAAACGATAATTTTTTAAAATTAGTATATAAAAATAGATTTTTGTGATAAATCAGTAATTATATATATAATATTTTTTTTGTAGTTGAATAAAAACATAGTAATTCTAGTACTAAGTTCTTTTAATAAAGTAAAAACTTTAGTTTATTTGAAATACTTTTTTTGTAAAAAAGAGAAATATAGTTTTAATGGTTATTTTTTTAATTTTAATATTATTGCTAATAGTTGCAATATTAGTATTATTATAACGTAAAATTTTAAGATTAGCTCAAGTGCGTAAAAGGCTTAACATAATTAGATTTTATAGAGTTTTACAAATAGAGTAAAGCTAATATTAAAAAATTTTTTATTATTACCCCATTTTTTTTGTTTTTTTTTATAATAGCTCCTTTTTTTTGCTTTTTTTATCTTTATTGTTTAGATTATTTATTTATTTATATAATTTTTTAAGATATTATGAGTTAAGAATATTTTTATTTCTTATTATTATATCATTAAACAGACATACAATTGTATGAGCTAGATGAAGATTTTTTAATATTTACTCACTATTTAGAGCAATTCGAGCTGTGGCTCAAGTAGTGTCTTATGAAGTAGTTCTTTCTTTCTTTTTTTTTTTTTCTTAGTTATTAAATTTAGAATTTTTAGATGAGTTATTTTTAAAAATTATTCGTTCTTTTTTTTGTAAGTAATAGTAATTATATTAGCTGAAATAAACCGGACCCCGTTTGACTTAGTAGAAAGAGAATCAGAATTAGTTGGTAGATATAATGTAGAATTTGTTAGAGCAAGATTTACTTTATTATTTTTACCTGAGTATTTAAATATTTGACTTATGTCTTTTATTTTTATATATATTTTTTTATTTTATAATAATTTATATGATTTTTAGTAACATCTTCGGTAGTAATTATTCCAGCACAATTACCTCGTTTTAAGTTTATAAATTTAACTTCTTTAGCTTGAAAAGTAATTCTTATTTATATTACTTTATTTATCATAATTATAATTATATAATAATTTAAGTTATATTTAAACTACTAACCTTCAAAGTTGGAAAAATAAAAAAAGTAAATATTTATGTTACAAAATAAATCAATTATTATAGGTCTTATTCGTCTTCCAACACCACCTAATATTTCTTATTTTTAAAATTTTAGATCTACAATTAGATTATTCTTAATTATTCAAATTATAAGTGGAATTTTTTTAACTATACATTATACACCTCACATCGAACACTCTTCTGATTCTATTATTCATATTAATAATGATGTTCCTTACGGTAGTTATATTCCGTATTGTCATTGTAATAGAGCTAATTTTTTTATATTTTTAATTTATATACATCTTTTACGAAGAATTTACTATAAACGATACTCTAATATACACGCATGATTTGTTAGGGCAGTTTTGCTTTTTTTATCTATAAGAACTGCATTTTTAAGATACGTACTTCCATGAAGACAAATAAGTTACTGAAGAGCGACTGTCATCACTAATTTGATATCTGTTATTCCATATATTAGAAATAAAATAGTAGTATGAATTTGAGGTAGATTTTCATAAGATTTACCTACATTAAATCAATTTTATACTATTTATTTTATTTTACCTTTAATTATTAGAATTATTTCCATTTCTCACTTATTATTAATTCATGAAAAAAGATCAAGAAAGCCACTAAGGTTCTTTAGTTCGATAAAAATTGATTTTTGACCTTGATTTGGCATTAAAAATTTATTAAGATTTTTTTTTAGGGTTATTTTTTATTATTGTTAAGTAATCTCCTGAAAGTTTTAGTAACCCTGATAATTTTATTAAAGCCAATTCATTTATTACTCCTCCACACATTAAACCAGAATAATATTTTTTATTCGTTTATGCCATATTACGTTTTATTCCTAATAAATTATTAGGTGTTTTAGTATTATTATTTAGCATTTTAATTTTTAGACTTCCTCCTTTAATTAAAAAAAAAGTAAAAAAAAGTTTTTATTATCAATTATTTTTTTGAATTTGAACATTTAATGTTATTCTATTAACTTGATTAAGAGATTGTCCTGTAGAAGGTATCTATATATATTTATCTCAAATATCTAGAATTTTTTTTTGATTTTTATATCTATTGTATATTTTATATATTTTATGTAAAAATTTTTTTTGAAAAAAAATAGAAAACAATATAAATATGGAGTGATCCTGTAGATTAGATCACTACAGGATCACTACAGGATAACTATGAAGTATCAGTATCTTTTATTTTCGTCCCGCCAGTAAAAAAAAGACACAAATAACAAGAATACATCACATAACACTAAGCAGAACAAGAAAAAGAAAAAAGCAATGAAACCCTTAACGTCATAACATGCAATAAGAAAAGATTAAAATAGTAGTCAGAAAGGATATGCATGGTTGCAACACCTTTAATAGAATGATATAAAAAAAAAATAAAGTAAACAATGATAAAAAAAGAGAAAAAAATATAGAAAAAAAATAAACAGGGGAGACTGGGGCAAACCGGGACATGCGGCAAGTTGGTCCAACCTATGTGCTGCTTATACTGTTGGTTGAAATAATTTGTAACGACAGCATAGGCTATATCTTGCATTAGCAACAATACCAGTTATCCGGTACGGTCGTTAGCAAGTACTTATTAAAGCTGATAAAAAAAAATTCAATTTTTTGCAAAAAAGTTAATCTTAAAGAAGCAGATATGCTGCTTACTATTTCTGTATGTATATGGATTAATGCCTTATTGATAACAATGCTGATTATGATACAATAATGTGGTAATTTTAAATTTATAACTGGTCTAGATCTTGAAGTGAAGTAAAAATATAACATTTAGTTTTAAAATGGCGTCTTTGGGGTAAGTTGGGACATGTATAATCATGGGGCAAGTGAGACCACTATCCCAACTTACCCAATTACACTTATAACTTAACTTCCAAGTGGTAAGCATTTGTAATGTCGACTGTGTAATAAAGAAAAATATTCAATAACCTTGAACTATTTAAATTTATGTGATAATACAACCTTTCAATCTAGCTTATCAAAAAGTTCACGTGTTCAAATCTTATTAAAAGCAAGGAATATAATTTACCGGTAAAAAGCTGCTAATTATGATTTTATCTACATGTAGGACCAAAACCAATAATAAAAATAATGCTCATTTTAAATTGCTTATATCGTCTTTTCTAGGTGGAAGAGTGATAGCCTATGCCTCGAAAATATACAAGAAAGACCAACAGAGGACTCCAATAGATGTCCTGAAAAGAGCGGCAGGTGCCTTACGGCGAAGTGGTAAGCTCCGGCAGTCTGCTTGAGAGTTTAGAGAGTCACCGCATTTTTTGTACAAAAATGGAAGAAGACCTGGAAAACCATATCAAATCATTAAGTAACAAGTTTTATGGACTCCCAACAAACAAATGTTGCCGACTAACTTCCAAATTCGCCATACAAAATAATATAACGATACCGGACAACTGGTAAAAAAAGAGAATAGCAGGAATTAACTGGTTCTTATCATTTAAGTTTAAATATGGACTACCTGTGCAAAAGCCTGAAGCAACATCTCTCGCACGTGCTATAGCGTTCAATTGGCATGCTGTTGGCACATTTTTGATCAATTAAGCAAGTATTTATGATCGCTACAAATTTGAAATGCACGATATTTACAACTTAGACGAAACGGGTTGCACAACTTCGCAACAACTGGGGGACGTGGTTGCACCCACAGGAAAAAAGCGCATTGGGTCAATGACTAGTGCTGAACGGGGAAAACTAGTCACTGTCTTATACTGGAGCATCTAGAGTCGTAGTGCCACCAATGTCTGTCTTTCCCAAGATTAATTTTTGGAATAATTTTATTGTTGGTGGGCCATTAGGATGTATAGGAGGTGGTAACAAGTCGGGCTGGATGAATAAAAACTTGTATGTCAGCTTTATTAAGCACTTCATTCACCATGTGTGTAGCAGCAAAGAGCGACTAGTTCAACTGATTTTGGAAAACGTGGATGCACATATAGTAAGTCCTACAGCAATTGATCTGGCACGTAGAAATGGTGTAGTTATGTTGACTGTACCTCTACACACCTCGCATTACCTCCAATCGTTAGATCGAATATGTTATGGACCCTTCAAAACTGGCTTTGGTGTGGCAATGGATGGGTGAATGCGCTCTCATCCAGGTCGTACTGTTACAATATATGACGTACGTACCATCTCTAGTTGCTGAAGCTCAGCTTCATTCACTTACTATTCAAAATATTCAGAATGGCTTCCGTGTCTCGGGTATACATCCATTCAACAGAAATGTCTTCACAGATGAGAATTTTGCGCCAGCCGAAGTCATTAATTACCCATATATGGGGATTGCCAATTGTACATCTAGCAATTCAACTGGGCAAAAATTTACAAATTTTAAACAACCAAATACCTCAAGTACAGGTTTATATGACATTCCACTGCGCAGACTAGGAGAAACACTTTACAAAGAAACGTATGTCTCACTCCGTCAGAGATGAAATTCTAGCTAAATAAAGTAAATTGTCAAACAAAAATTAAGAAAACAAAAAAGGCAAGAAAGTCCCTATTTTGTAAAGTTAGTTCTGATAGTGAAAGTGAAGTAGAATTAGTGCTGGAAAGTGATACATGCACTGCAGACAGTGATGACGAAGTTATTGAAGGCAATTTTGTGATTGTAAAAGTGGAAGGAAAATCTCGAGAAGTACAATATATCGTCCAAGTGGATACTATTGACGGAGATGAGTTTGAAGGTACTTTTCTTAAAAAAAGTGTCTCAAATTGTGGAATATGTTCCAGTAGGCCTATTTATAATTAATAAAACTGACATCGCAGAATTTCAACGAAATGATGTTGTAATATATTGGTAATTTTAATTTACACGCAACACATAATTTGTATTTCTTAGTAACTATCACGGACTAGTCAAGAAGACGATGTATAATAAAGAAGAGCAAAACATATAAGACTGACTTGTGCTTTATAAGAGAGAAACGACAGAATATCACATGGCGTCGTCGGCAGTTAGCCATAAATAAGTCAAAAAATAGTCTAAAGAACTTCAAGTAAAATTATCAATTCTGAAAAGCCAGTCTCAGTTTATCAGATATATTTTGTTCAATTCCATTAAAAGATCATATAAAGTAATTGTTGAAAAGATGGCGCGGTCAATTGACTGGTCTTTAAAGAAAGTTTTTATTAGAGAAGATTTAGATTTATCCACACACTCCGGAGAATTCTATTTGTCATGGAAAAGACAATTTAACAATTTTATCAGAGAATCTGGCATTAAAGCTGAGGAAACCCCTTGGCAGCCATTGAAGCGTGCGTCACGAGCGCAACTTTCGAGAAAATCACTGCCGCTCAACTGCAGTTGCCGCGCGAACAACGGCAAAACATCGATGCCGTGCTCGACGTCATTGCCACCGTTGCCAAGGCGAAAGATAATGTTTGGGTTTACAGAAAAGCCTTTGATGCTTATAAGCAACAAACTGACCAAACCTTTAAACAATTTTATGCTGAAATTGTGAAACTTGCGTCTATGTGTGAATTTGGTAAAGATTTTTGTGAAGACGATAAAATTCGTGCAGTTGATCAATGTTTATTGATGAAGCTTGTGCTTCACACAAGCGATTCAATTGCCCAAAGAAAATTAATGAAAGTGCCGGATTTAGATTTACCAGCCGCCGTGCGAATATTAGACACCTATGACTCGCTACAAAAAACTACCAACGCTCTAACTGAAAATGATTTTAACGCAATTGAACGAATCGCAAAACCAGGGTGTCGAACCGGACCCGAACCGGATCCGTAAACCCGTATTAACCGTTATTATTTTTTGAACCCGAACCGGAACTGAACCCGAAAAAATAAAATTTGCTGAACCTGAACTGGAACTGAACCCCTAAAAATAAAATTTGCTGAACCTGAACCGGAGCTGAACCCGTAGAAAAAAAAATTGCTGAACCCGAACCTGAACCGGAACTTTATTTTAAATGGATCCGGTTCGACCGTTTGATGCTCTAATTTTAATTTTAAAGTTATTTGTAGAAGAATCAGAATTACAATTTTGTTTTTGAAGTTGCCGCAATTTTTTTGGTCACGATACTTGTTGTGTGGCAATACAGAAACGTTATAAACGACTTTTTAGGCGAGAAGTTAAAGCAAAAACATGTCACTTGCTAGATAAAGAAAGCGAAATTTTAAATATATGCTAAAGCAGTTGGTTCTTAAGCTTTTTACAGTGCCATACTATTAAAAAAAAATACATATTAATATAGAGACGTAGCAAACATAGTGAAACCATCGTTGGTGAAGCAAAATTATTTGACGCCATTAAAAAATCAAAGCTGCAAAGTGCAGGCTGTTGGGGAGCCACTCGACTGAAATTTAGTTGCGTGGAGAAGTTTAATAAAAAAAGCAGTGTAAACTTATCGAATGATTCGAATTCAGTATAACTTATAGTTGCCTCAAATGGTTTTCACTAGCATGATAGTATCCCTAACAGTCGAGATTGAGTAAAAAATATTGTTGAGCAAGCAATGCAATAAAGTTAATTAATTTTTGATTTTTCAAAAAAACAAAATTTTTTCAAAAAAAAAAAAAAAAAAACGTTTAAGGCCCGTTTCCACTACGAGCGTGGAAAAGAGCATTCTTTGTCTCTTTTATTGATCATTGAAGCGAGCGGTTAAAATTGAAGCGAGCGCAAAAAAAAAGCAATAAAACAAACAAAGAATGCTTTTTTCCACGCTGGTAGTGGAAACAGGCCTTTATCTAGCGTGCTTTTTCATTTATCAAGTATTACGTTAAAATTAAATTTTTGTTAACTTTCAGGCCTACCAAAATTGTAGCAACAGGACAAATAACTTTTAATACAAGAACCAAATATTTGCTGGTTCATTACAAAAGTTTTGCATCAGTAATGCAACCGAAAAAACATAAGCAAATTACATTGTTGTATAAGTTACCCCTGCAAACAAAATTTAGTAGCACAATCTGACTTTGAGTTAAAACTAAATAGTTTTGGTCGCCAATAGTTAGCTTGGCAAACAAAACATTATGGAGGAGTCAGAGTATTTTTCTGCCAATATCAAGCTAGTGTTTATTGAAAAAGTCTTTAATCAAATGCTGAAAAACCATTTTGCTGGTTTTACGAATTGAGAAATGATTGTCTCCCGTAAATTTGAATTTGCTTGAATTTAAGACTTTTTTTAAACAATTGGACCCACACCTAATTTTTACCCTTTCATCGCTATACACTTATTAAAATAAAAAGCAGCAAGTTCTTAGTACCAGTTTGTAAGCAAGCAGTGATCAATATACAAAATTGCAAAGTTTGATTTCAGTTATCTTAAGAAAAAAAAATCTTATACAACAAACTGATTTCATTTTTAATTTATTTCTAGTTGTAATTGTTAAATCAAATGTTACCGTTTGAAGTTGCCACAATTTGTTTGAGCACTTGTGTGCCAATAAAGAAACGTCATAAACGACTTTATCAGCCGAGAAATGAAGTAGATACATGAACGTGCGCCAGGAGAACCAAAAGGGGGACTCGCTTTTTCAAATTTTAAATTTTACAAAATAATACATAAATATGCATTAAAAACTTCTAAAAGTTAAGGCTCGTTTCCACTACGAGCGTGGAATAGAGCATTTTTTGTTTCTTTTGACCATCTTTCCGCTCTTAAAATCTAAGTGAGCACATAAAGTCAATAAATCAAGTAAAGAGTACAGTAGCGAACAAAAAAAGTAAGACTTTTTTATTTTTTAAGATTTTTTAAAAATATCATTGTTAAAGTTGAAATATATTAATATATATTAAGTAATATATCATTAAAAGAGCACAAAAAATTATATTAAATCGAATATTAATTTATTTTTTTTTTAGAAATATAATTCAATTGCAACTAACTTATTATTAAAAAATTTAATTTAATTTAAAATAAAAAATCTTACTTTTTTGCTCGCCACTGTACTCCATTCCACGCTCATAGTGGGAAAAGAGTCTTTATACGTCAATTTTTTATTATTATAAACTTGAATGACTAAATGTTTAATTTGTTTAAAACTTTAAATTTAGATTACGTAACATAAAGGCCCGTTTCCACTACCGGCTTGAAACGAAGTATTTTTTGTTTTATTAATTTTTTTACTTCTTTCCACGCTTAAAGGCAAAACGAAGCAAAAAAATCATTAAAAGAAACAAAGAATACTCCAATCTGCGCTCGAAGTAAAAATGAACCTTAATGACGTTTCATAACTAGTAAACCTGCTGCGTGAGGGCCGCCACTAAAAAATTATCAAAAATTTCTTAGACAGGTGTATCAGTGGCTAGTCGAAGAAAGATCTATATAAACTCATGTAAACGCAATCTATAAGAAATTTTCGAGATCACAAAACAACAAAAAACTTCCGTTTCCGCTTTTGGCGCTCGCATTGATAAATAAATTTATTGGTAAGACTTGGTTTTTACAACCAAGACCCATGCCGGTGAATTAGTTTAATTTAATTTTTTAAAACTTGTACCAGAATTTTTTTAAAAACCCTTTTTAAGAATATTTTTTGTGTTTCCGACTGTTTGCCATCACTCCTCCAGGAAGCGCGTCTACGAGCGCCCATGATAACATGAGGTAAGAAATTGTGTTTACAGTTCTAACGCTTGTAAGAAATAGATAAAAAAATATATATTCCGAACCCGAACCGGAGCTGAACCGGAACTGAACCCCTAAAAAAAAAATTGTTGAACCTGAACCGGAACTAAACCCGAAAAAAAATTTTTTGCTGAACCCGAACCGGAACTGAACCCGAAAAAAAATTTTTTGCTGAACCTGAACCGGGTCTGAACCTTTAAAAATAAAATTTGCCGAACCTGAACCTGAACCGGAACGTTATTTTAAACGGTTCGATTCCCTGCGCAAAACAACCGGTAACACAAACTTCAAGTGGTTATCGATCAACTTTATCAAATCAGGAACGAATATGTACACGCTGCGGTTATATACATGGTTCCTTGCGTACATGTCCTGCGAAAGGACAACGTTGTAATTTTTGCCGTCGTGTTGGTCATTTTGAGAAAATGTGCTTCAAAAAGAATCGGAATCCGACAGCTAACACCTTTCCATCAAAAATCAGTGAAGCAGAAGCCCAATCGGGAACAATAGTATCGCAAGTCGGCAGTAGGACTGAAACAGTTCAGGTACGCGTAGCCATTGACAACGATTGTTCCCGTATTTTGCGCTTTATAATCGATACAGGATCTGATTGGACGGTAATCGGACTTCATCATTTGACTCTGTTGCATCTACTGCCGAGCCAATTAAAAAAAAGCCTACAGCAGAAATGCAAGCCACTGTTACAGCCACAGGCGAAAAAATGACTCCGGAAGGTTATGTTTACGCCAGATTTTATTTTGGCCAGTCATATGTTGATTCAGAATTAGTTGTTTTTAGAAACATTAAAACCCCATTGCTTTCCATCGATGTTGCTAAAAGGTTGAACATTGTTCATATCAACACCAAAGGGTCCCCAGGACACCCTGAGTTTGAAGCAAAGAAATATGCGGCGGGTGCTACTCAGAATCGCAAGTAAATTTTAACTCCGTTTAATAAAGGTAAAATCTTTTTAAACTGTGAAACCCGTTGCTCCTCGAGCACAATTGACCCAAAGGGCGGTTATACCAAACTATTGAAACAGCAAATCCTTCAAGAGTACGACGATGTATTCGAATCCCAACCACCAATGAAAGGTGAGAAATTTAAAATTGTTTTGCGCGATAATGCTATACCGTGTTGTATTTCTAAAGCACGACAAATTCCTGTTGCATTTCAACAAGCTCTAAAAAACGAACTCGACGAGCTCTTAGCAGAAGGCATAATAACACCTGTCACAGAGGCAACAGAATGGGTTAATCCAATTGTTGTAGAGCCAAAACGCGACCAAAACGGGGAGTTTATTGGAAAAGTTAGGCTATGCGTTAATTTTCGACACTTAAACAAATACTGCTTACGTGAGCACTACTTCAGCCCTAGTGTGCTTGACGTAGTTCAAAGTATTCAAGCAAATGATGCACATTTATTTTCTAGTTTTGATGCATGGAAGGGGTACCACCAAATAGAACTCGCTGAAGAGAGTAAGCATTTAACTACTTTTTTGACACCTTTTGGACGTTTTCGATACGAACGCACCCCCTTTGGCATTAATTCGATCAGTGAGCATTACAACAGAAGAATGTCTGAAGAGTTACATGATCTGCCAAATACTAAAAAAATTGTTGATGATAATATCGTATATTCTTCAAATAGTTTAGCACAGCATACTGCCCTTGTAAAGAAATTTCTAACCCGATGTCGAGAAGCAGGTATTCGCTTACAGCGCAATAAATTCATCTTTGCTCAACCAGAAATTACTTTCGCTGGCATAGTACTTAATCATAACGGTTATAGAATGCAAGATAAAGTGATCAAAGCTATTCGCGACTTTAAAAAGCAAGTAAGCTTGACCGATTTGCAATCGTTTCAAGGCATGGCTAACCAACTGGCTCCCTTTAACCGAGATTTGGCCACCGCTTTGCAACCCTTAAGACCCTTGCTGCAAAAAAATGCGCAACCCTTTCACATGAATGATGGACAATCATTAGCCTTTGAAAATGCTAAAGCAATTCTCACCAGTAACAATGTGATTGCGTATTATCGACCCGGAGCGCCATTGCGATTGTTGACTGATGCTAGTTTAAAACATGGTCTTGGTTTTTACTTAAAGCAGCAACAAACCGACAACGATTGGAAAACGATCCAAACAGGGTCAAGAACCCTAACACCAGCTGAAACAAGATATGCTCCTATAGAACTTGAACTGCAAGCAATTGTTTATACCACGAAAAAATGCCACAATTTCTTAGCCGGGACCAAATTTAATTTATTCACTGACCATCGTCCCCTTGTAAGTATTTGTAATAAGCGAAGGCTGGATGACATAAACAACTCCAGAATTTTACGAAGCCTCTTAAAATTAATGGATTATAATTTTACAGTAAACTACATTCCCGGTCCTCAAAATAAAGTTGCGGATTCATTTTCTCGCAACCCTGTTGATAACCCTGATGAAACTGACCAACAGCATGTCGATTCACAGGCATTCTTTCTTCGAATTTGCCGTTTATCCCAAGCTGAAATGGCAGATTGTTCGTTTCGATTAGAAAAGCTTAAAGAGATTGACGACAACGACGTGGAGTATCAACTTTTAAAAGCCCAAATTAACCAAGGTTTTCCCCAAAACAAATGCGACCTCTCCAATTTGCTGCACCCTTATTGGAACGTTCGTGAAGACTTATTAGTAAGTGATGATGGCTTTGTTCTTAAAGGGACACGCTTACTTATTCCTCATGAATTTCGAAAAAGCATATTGTCAGATTTGCATGCTAGTCACCGGGGGATCGAAGGCACAAAAGCAAGAGCCCGCTTAATAATGTACTGGCCTGGTATGGATAACGACATTACTAATAAATGCAGAAGCTGTCCCAAATGCGAATTTGATAGACCGAGTAACATCAAAGAGCCGTTGCAACATCTGCCAGTTGCTGAATATCCCTTTCAGATTATTTCAGCTGATTGGTTCGACCTAAATGGAAATAAATTTTTAGTAATAGTAGATTGGTATTCGGGATACTTTGACGTAAAAGGTCCATTTATCAACCCTGATGCAGCTGCGATAATTAGCAGTTTGCGAGAATAATTTATAAACACTGCAGTTTGTGATGTATTTTGGAGTGATGGTGGCCCTCCTTTTGGCTCATCAGATGTTAATGACTTTTTAAAAAGGTTGGGAGTTGAGTGGCGCCCGTCGTCCCCACAGTACCCTCAAGGCAACTCTGTGGCTGAATCAGCTGTTAAGTGGGCAAAAAGTCTTCTTCGAAAATGTTGGCGTGGCAGAGGACAGCCTTTGAGAACAAATGAAGAATGGATCAAAGGAATTCTGCAGTGGAAAAACACACCTCACAAATCGACAGGTCTATCTCCAGCCATCATGTTGTATGGTCATTTCGTACAGGACGCTATCCCCTGTCACAAAAGTTCTTTATCACGAAGTTGGCATGACGAAAAACTTCGAGTTGACAGGGAAGCAGCAAAAAGAAAAGAAAAATTGGAAAAATACTATAACAGAGGCACAAGAAACCTAGAACAGCTTAAAGTTAATGATCCAGTCTGCATACAAAATAATCGCACTAAGAGGTGGGATAGATATGGACGGGTAATGGAATGCTACCACCAATCACGCCGATACTTGATTAAGCTCGAGTCAGGATTAATGATTTGACGAAATAGAATTCATCTTCGAAAGAGATATTCTCATCCCAAGAATAACACTAATTCCACTGAACCAAGCAATTACCTCGATGATGGTGACGTCAAAAACAACGAACTGAACGATGATTCTGACGACGAAGTCGGAAACAACTTCAACCGAGCAGTAACCGAGACTGAAAGTTCATGTGATGAACTTAGACGATCTGACCGTAAACATCGGCGACCTCGTCGTTTTGATGATTATGTGATGGAATAATTCAAACATTTACCTCGAAATGACCTTTTATTTTCATCACACAACCTTTTGCTTGCTTATTTGTATGTTTTCTTATTTGTTTATTGCTTATTTATGTGCTTTCTTAATCCTTTATTGCTATAACGGGTTTATCAATCTTAAAATTAATTTTTACTTTAAAACTATATTAACTCTCGATCATCTATAAGCCTTGATATAAACAACTTTCAATATATGGGGGCATAGCCGTACCTGCCGGGGGGGCAGGGGGGGCAATTGCCCCCCAAGTTTCGAAGATTTGGGCAAAATTAAGATTTTTCGGGCAGTGAGAAGAAAATATTTGGGCAAAACCATAATTTTTCGGGCAGCGATACGAAAAATTTGGGCAAAGTCAAGAAATTTAGAGAGGTGACGATGAGGAACTGCAAAAAATAATAACCCAAATTTGGGTGAAGACCTTTTTTTTTTTTTAGAGATCACCATGATTTTAGGACAAAATTGGTTTTTCGTCTGAGAATCTCAGACAATTTTTTTGTCATATCCAAAATGTACTATAAAATCATGATTTGGGCAAACGTCACAAAATTTGGGCAAAGCTTCATTGCCCCCCCAAAATTTTTTGGGCTGGTACGGCTATGTATGGGGGGATGTAATATATTGGTAATTTTAATTTGACAACACGCAACACATAATTTGTATTTCTTAGTAACTATCACGGACTAGTCAAGAAGACGATGTATAATAAAGAAGAGCAAAACATATAAGACTGACTTGTGCTTTATAAGAGAGAAACCACAGAATATCACAGATGTGATTGCAAAGTTATTGGAACCCTGCAGTAAAAGACACTGGAAGCATCAGAAAATGTAATCATTTGGTGTTTCCTGTTGATATAACACATTGGTTTAATTAATTTTTTGCTAAAAATTGGTCACTGGGAAGAAGAGGTGTTGTTCTTGTTGTCCGCAATGTAGGCCTACAATAGCATGTTTGTACAGTAGTAGCCTACAGTTAAATGTACAATTGATTGCTTTTAAACTCTTCTTTTTCTTATGAAACCGCCTTTATGTGTGTATGTGCGGTAAATGTTGTAATTGTCCCAATTTTTCCCATAGCTCGTCCCGACTTACCCCATACGTACATGGGGTACGTTTGAGTGCGTCATTTCAAACCATGTTTTCTGCTGTTTCCCAATTTTGAAAAGAAATGTTGCTGTTCAAGTTAATTTATTAGTTTTTAAAGTTTTCTCTTCAAAGTTTATATTTTAAAATAGTTCATATGTTGTTTCCAATTTATGGTCCAAAAACGGGAATTTGTCCCGACTTAACCCAGTCTCCCCTATATATATATATATATATATATATATATATAAATGAATAAGACGTGCCATGTGTTAAGGCATTGCTGTGTTGGCGGAAAATGGTGGGATCACAACAAGCCTATGTCCTAAAGGGGCTTGGCAGGCAAAGAAACCCACCTAAAGAAATCCTGCCATGGGTCAAAAGGACTATTTCAAATACACATGACACAATAATATAAATCGTTTACTTAAATAAGAACTATGTCATAGTTTAAATGAAATAATAGATATATAGAATGAAATGAAAAAATAATAGATATATAGAGAACATGCAGCCTCAAAATATATACGTATAACAATTGCAGAGTTTGAAGAGAAAACATTTGCATAGTCTTCAGTTCACGTCTTCGAACCAGAAAATTAATACTGTAAAGGTGGATATCTGTCTCTCTGAAAATCAAAAGCAAAAAACAAACATGCAGCAGAACAAATTAATGAGCTTGAGGAAGGAGTTTAATTTATCCAGGTATTTGTGAAAGATTTAAAAGACGTTGAGTCAATTTTCTCTCAAAAATACTACTTGATTGCAATATTTTCTATTGTTACTATAGTTACTATTGTCAACAAAATTGTATAGTCAACAATTTCTACTAAATTTGAACGACAGCAGTATGGTTAAAATTGCTTCGAAAAATAAAGACCTTTAAGTTAAGTTTGGAGCGGAATGATGCAAGTAAATTTTAAACCGCGTCCGTACGTATCAATTAGGTTCGCCATAAATAAGGTGCTTTTTAACTAACATATTTATCCGATTGTAAACCGCCCTTGAAAGTGCACCGCACGAAATGGCAATAGGAAATTTCGGTATTATAAGCCGCCCTTAAAAGTGAGCCGCACCTACAATTGTAAAACTTAAGTTTTTTTTAACTTATGACCGTTTGTTACGCAACAAGAATGGAAATAAGAATTTTTTTCAGCGTGATCTTTATTTGTTTTATTGACGCGAATTTTATTTTTTTCGAGAAAAAATGAGTGGATTTGACCGTCAATGAAACAAACAAAGATCACGCTAAAAAAATACTGTAAACGGCTGTAAACGCGCCTTTAGGTCAAAGAAACACGTAAACAAGTTTCGGCTATTATTCGTATATTATAAAACAATCTTTACAGTAGCTTTCCACTTTCCTAACACCTTGCTCTTTTACTATCAAGCAGCTAGCATCAAGTTCTTCCTCGTTTTCTTTCAGCCACATTTTCGTTGGTGATAAGCCGATTTGTGCTGCTGTTTTCAAACCAGATACCGGTACAATTATTTAGTAGTCTATGCTCAAACAATAAAAGCCACCGGTAATTAACCTATAGTTTTTTGATGATAGTTACGCTTCAATAGTTCTCAATTCATAGCGAGTGATTAGAATGTTCACTTCTGAGGTTGTTACACTTTGTGTGATTCTTATTTTCACTGAAATGCTGCGATGAAAAATTATGAACCGCCCTTGATTGTAAACTGCCCTGGAAAGCAAGCCGCATAAAATGAAAGCACAAAACAATGTAAGTCGCCACTTACAATCGGATAAATACGGTATTCGGCCACGGTGCCGAATTTTGTGTAACAAACACGCATTAAAAAGGCATACATCAGCGGTACCTGCAAATACTACAGGAGCTGCATGGAGCCGCATGGAGCCGCATGGAGCTGCATGGAGCCGCATGGAGCTGCATGGAGCCGCATGGAGCTGCATGGAGCAGCATGGAGCCACCGTGTAAACTTCAAATACTACAGGAGCCGCATGGAGACCCTTTAAGTTAAGTTTAGAGATGCATGGAGCCGCATGGAGCTTCATGCAACAGCATGGAGTCACCGTTTCAATTTCAAATACTACAGAAGCCGTATGGAGACCCCTTCAATTAGATCTAGAAATGCATGGAGCCGCATGGAGCCGCCTGGAGCCGCCTGAAGCTGCGTGGAGCAGCATGGAGCCACCGTGTAAATTTCAAATACTACAGGAGCCGTATGGAGATCCTTTAAATTAGGTCTAGAGATGCATGGAACCGCATAGAGCCACATAGAGCCGCATAGAGCCGCATAAAGCTGCATGGAGCCGCATGGAGCCATTGTGTAAACTTCAAATAATACAGGAGCCGTATGGAGCCTGTTAAGTTAGGTCTAGAAATGCATGGAGCCGCATGGAGCAAATACTGCAGGAGCCGCATGGAGCCACATGGAGCCACATGGAGCTGCATGGAGCAGCATGGAGCCACCGTTTAAACTTCAAATACTACAGGAGCCGTATGGAGACCCTTTCAATTAGGTCTAGAGATGCATGGAGCTGCATGGAGCCACCGTGTAAACTTCAAATACTACAGGAGCTGTATGGAGACCCTTTAAATTTAGTCTAGAGATGCATGGAGCCGCATGGAGCTGCATGAAGCCGCATGGAACCACCGTGTAAACTTCAAATACTACAGGAGCCGTATGGAGACCCCTTCAATTAGGTTTGGAGATGCATGGAGCCGCATGGAGCTGCATGGAGCAGCATGCAGCCACCGTTTCAACTTTAAATACTACAGGAGCCGTATTTAGACCCTTTCAATTAGGTCTAGAGATGCATGGAGCCGCATAAAGCCGCATAGTGCCACTGTGCAAACTTCAAATACTACAGGAGCCGTATGGAGACCCTTTCAATTAGGTCTAGAGATGCATGAAGCTGCATGGAGCGGCATGGAGCCTCATGGAGCTGCATAGAGCCACCTTGTAAACTTTAAATACTACAGGAGCTGTATGGAGACCCTTTAAATTAGGTCTAGAGATGCATGAAGCCGCATGGAGCCACCGTGTATACTTCAAATACAACAGGAGCCGTATGGAAATATTTTAAATTAGGTCTAGAGATGCATGGAGCCGCATGGAGCTGCGTGGAGCCGCATGGAGCCTCATGGAGCCGCATGGAGCCACCGTGTAAACTTTAAATACTACAGGAACCGTATGGAGATTTTTTAAATTAGGTCCAGAGATGCATGGAGCCGCATGGAGCTGCATGCAACCGCATGGAGCCATTGTGTAAACTTCAAATACTACAAGATCCATATGAAGACCATTTAAATTAGGTCTAGAGATGCATGGAGCTGCATGGAGCCACCGTGAAAGCTTGAAATACTACAGGAGCTGTATGGAGACCCTTTAAACAAAGTCTAGGAATGCATAGAGCGGCATGAAGCCACCGTGTAAACTTCAAATACCACAGGAGCCGCATGAAGCCGCATGGAGACCTTTTAAATAAAGTCTAGAGATGCATAGAGCCACAATGTGTACTTTGAATATTACAGGAGTCGCATGGATACCTTTTAAAATATAGTCTAGAGATGCATGAAGTCGCATGGAGACTTTTAAATTATTATTTAAAGATGTATGAAGCCACAGGATAAACTGAAAATACTGCTGGTGCTGCATGGAAGCTTTCAAAGTTTTGCGTAAAGATACACGGCACCGCATGTAGCCGCAGATTACATTTTAAATACTACAGGAGTCGCATATAGACATCTAAAAATGTTGTTTGGAGAAGCGTGGAGCTGCATAAACATTTTTAGCATATTGTGTAGAAACGCGTGGAGCGGCATACAGCAGCCGAGTAAGCTTCAAGTACCGCAAGAGCTGTGGAGCGATAGTGATTTTTTGTTGTTTTATTTTGTCTAACTGTGAAAGGTAAAAGGCCGCTACTACTTATTGCGCAATCGTTCTATTCTTATGCTTATTCTAACTTTTTTACGAAAGCAGTCAAATAACAGCTCTTAGTGTTTAATTTCGGATTCTATTCTGACATTCAAACATAAATTACACCGTTGTTCTGTTGCTTCACCTTGTATATCATTTCTTGTTTCTTAATTTGACAAAATAAATAATAAAACTTTATTCTTCTGGGGCAACATAGGAAATGAAAAAAAAACAGTTAAAGTAATTGTTGATAATAAAGAACGCCGAGAAAAAATTCGGTTCAAGCCTTGCAGTCATCACAGATAGATAGATAAAAAACAGTTTATTCGCCTGATCAATTAGAACGCATGCAAAACAACACATTTAAATCAAATTACAGTACACTTGCTCAGGCCAGGAAGCATCGATGAACCCGAAGGTTTTTTAATCCAAGATGCTTCCTGACAGAGAAGAAAAGAATAAAAACAAAAAAAACAAAAAAAACGGAAAAAAAACAAAAAAACAAAACAAAACAAAACATAGAATTTAGCCAAAGTAGAAGAAATGATATAGTAAATAACTTAACATTGTTGTAATGTTCACACTGATAAGTTCAACTAATGCGACGGCAAGAATGAATCAGACAAAATTCAGTTTAACAAGTATACGACACGAATATTGATACATAATGAAACAACAGCATAAAATTTATATCTCCAGAAATTAGATCAAAAGAGTTAATGTAATATGTAGTATTGAATTGCTTTTTGTTTAATCTTTTTTTTGAATGATATCCACGATGATTCCTTTATTTTAGGTTTAATTTTTCCCCATAATTCAGTTCCTCTGTACGCCAGGGATTTTTTACCTGCTGACGTTTGAACGTGAGGTTTGAAGTATACTAGGTTGTGTTTTGTTCTAGTATTATGACTGTGAATTTTTGTGATATCAACGAAGCAGTCTTTGAGTGCAGTCTTAAATTTTTTATTATGAAGCTGATACATGAATTTGGCTAGTTCAAGTCGATAAATGTCATCTAATTTCAAAAAATTCAATGTTTTATACAGAGAGGTTACTGGACAATATTTGCTACTATAAGTTATGGTACGAACTATATTATTTAGTTTCACGTTAAGTTCACAGCCACATGTAGACCTCTAAAAAGTTGTCTAGAGATGCCGCATGAAGACCTCTAAAAAATTGTCTACAAACGCATGAAGCTGCAGATATAATTCAGATGTAGCAAGACCAGCAAATAGATTTTTTAAAGTGGTTCAGAAGTGGAACTGGAAATTTAATGGAACTGGATGGAGACGGTCTCAGCAACAAGCTGCTTTAAATTCAAGTCATATCTCTGAAGATAAACTAAGAACAGAAAAACAAATTTAAACCACACAGCAGTATCTTTGCATATCCGGAAGCAGGTCGGGGTAATTGCTTGAGAATTGCCCTAAGTAAGCGCCCCTGACGTTTTTCGTCCAGTCAGGAGAAGAAACAGGAATAAAAATAAAATTGAAAAATAATGATAATACCAATCATAGCCACGTTTTATCTCGGCGTTTCTCAACCTGGAGGTTGCTACCTCCGTGAACTATTTTCATAAGGATCGCAACGATAATTTATGCAATACTTTTTAAATCTTTTTACATTAATATTACATACAGAATATTTACATTAAACAGAGCGCAAAGCAGGCTATATGAAAATCGTAAAATGAATCACAAAAGGTAAAGAAATACTTTTTTATCAGACTGGAAGTATAAAGCAGTGCTTCTCAACCCCACGTCGCGATCCAAAAGTGGGTTGCAGTTTAATTGGCTATGGGTCGCCACTAGAGTAGTTGTGCAAAAGTTAAGTCATTTTGTTGAAAAAAAATTTAGAAGTCCGAGAGAGATTCAAAGTGAAAACTTTTTTTTTTAAATTAGTACGTTTTTGGGACAAAAATAGAGATTTTTATTCTAGCAATAAAGTCTTTAAAAAAGATTAGGTCTCCAAAGCTTTGTTGTCTATTTTTGCTTAAAATTTGGATTGCCACAAAAGGTTGAAAAGCATTGATATAAAGCAACAATTTTTCTAAACAAAATTTTTTTAATAAGATTTCAATTTAAAGAGTGAAAATATCATAATCAATTGAAAAATACTCAATTGAAAATACACGGCATTCTTTATTTTATAGGTTTGTTCATTGTTCGATGCGGTCGTTTTCGCTGCCTTTGTCCAATTTTTTTCCAGCATTTTTTCTGGGTTGTACCGTATTAAGTCTCATAATTCTTTGATCCAAAAATTTATTGAAGTATTCATCTTTTTCAGCATTTGTTTTCTTGGACCACGCATCAACCGACAACATAAACGATTTATATTCGTCAGACAAAACATAGGGACCGATTTTAAGAAAAGCTTTTCTAACATCATTGTATTGGCTATTCACTAAATTTGTACAAAATATAAATAAGGTCCGGAATACTTTTCTGTTTCCAATCAAGCGTGGCCTTAATAACGTGATTGAGTGATTCAGCGTTGTTATTCGTCCAGACAAATCCAATTTTTTGTTTTGGTTTCCAAACATGGTTTTTGATTTTGGGATATATAACATTTTTGAGGTATTGTATCGAAGTAGGGCTTTTTATTTCACAATACTCAAACAGCTTTTTTTCTTTAAAGGTAAAATCTAGTTCATCGCTGCTCTCAACTAAATTGTAAACTAAAGTTTTTATTTGCTGTCGTATTATTTTAGGAACTCCAATCCCCTGCAGACGATGCTGTATGTTTTCATTAATATGTTTCATGCATAAAACATGACTACAACCAGAAAATGCTGCCGTAGCAGCCATGTGCATTCCTTTTTCATCGTCCGACCCAAAAATTAAGTTGTCAAATTTATTTGAAAATGTTGATCGCAGGTTTCCAAAAAAATCAAAATACGTTGCATAATCTGATTTATTATGCAATAGCATTGGCCCAAAAAAGATTGGATTGCCATTTTCAGTTAAAACACTTAAGTTTTTAAACGAAGTTATTGTCACATGCACTTTACCTAAACTAAAAGTTTTATCGCAAGCAAAAACTGTTTTTCCATTTAAACAAAATCTTTCAATGTCTTTTACTTGGTAATCTATAAATAATCGTACAGAGACAGGATAGTTTTTGCCATGAGACACTTTTTTAACAAATTCATGAGTTTGGGCCATGTTCACGATTTCAATTATTTGTTCCTCATAATTTTTGTTTATTTTATTTTTTTCTAAATTTCTTATTTTGTTGAAATGTCTTTGCTTATGCACTTGATCTAAAGTTCGTGGGCCCTCAAATATATCGTATTCATTTTGCATTTCGGTGTATATCTGTTTTGAAGAAACACCTTGTTGAACTCTTTTTTTGACTTCTTCAAGTATATAAGGGTCGGTGCTAATGTAAATGGAATTGTTTGTTTTAGAGTTTCCATGACAGAAATGCCCAGGATATTCTCCAACATATTCGTATAAAGCGTACTTATCTTTTGTTAATTTATTTTTATTTTCAATCCAGGTAATTTTTCTTTTGTAAGAGGGTTTATGCTTCAATGTAGTATAATACACTCCCAATTTTTACAGATCTTTTTCTTGAGGCTGAGGATCTAAACAAACATATTGCAAACGTTTACCAGTTCTTATACAATATTTTTCATGAAAGAGTCGTACTTCGGTCATGTTTTTATCTGACAATAAATAAAGTTGTTTATTATATTTGCAATTGGTCCAAGAGCCGCAATTATCGTAAAATGTCTTTCTTTTTTCACTATTGGCGTTTTCGGTATTGTTTACAACAAAATAAATATTGTTTTTAGCTTTTCTGGGTAAATGTTTAATGCATGTAGTAGAAGACGAGAGTACTTCAATAGCCTGTCTGGTTGGCATGAATCGATTATTGAGTTTTCCTTCGGTGATTGTTTTGTTGAGTTCCTGCGGCTCTTCTACTTCAGAATTGTGCAAACATACCCGTTTCGGTCGATGTATTGACGTTAAAAGTGATGTTTCACTGGAATCACCTGGAAGTTCTAATGTGCACCTCTTATTTTTAACCGAATCGGATTGGTTTGAAGAGCTTAACAAATTATTTGCATGATCATCATCAGCTGAGTTTTCTATTTCAACTTTTGCATCAGAGCTGATGTTTTTTTTAGTCTCTTTGGAGTTATCAGAAAAAAATTATACTTAGCCTTCTTCAGCTTAACTGGAAAAGTCTGCAGGATTATTATTTAAAAAAGTTTCAAATATGAATTATTTGGTGTTGAATTCATTATTTTTGTGGCATTTTTACATAGTGGAACGAAATGATTTGGGAGCCACGTTTTTGAAGAGGAAGATAAAACTCTTGGCCATAATAAATGAACTTTATTCCCTTTCTCGACTTTTCCAAAAGTTGTATTCAGAATATCAAAAACCTTGTCTCCACGCCCATTGCAAGGAGGATAATAACTAACGATCGGAGCATGGATAATGTGTGATAATGCCAAAATTGTCCAGGAACTACTAAATTCTCCAGGGGTTGCACAATTTAGGCAAGCATCTTTATACTCAGGAGACACAAAATACAAGCTTTGGGCAAGTTGATCGTTCATATTCGCTTCCATTTTGAATATCTCAATAGATACAGCATTAAAAAGACAATTTCCATCACCTGTTGTTTGTAAAGCAATCCAAGTTTCATCTAAAACTTCATGTGTTCGTAAAAGTTTATTAGCATAAGCATCCTCCGTTTCAATATTTCTATGTATTTCTTGAAATGGAAGGACAAATGGATAATTCTCCAAAAACATACTCTCCATTACAGTGCAAGAGTAAAGTGAATCGAATCCTTGTTTTGCAGCCTGAAATAATTTACAAAAAATTAAATGAAATAAGATTACACGGTCGAAAATTAGAGTTATAGAGCAAAACTAATTAAACTGCTACAAGTACGGTATAATTTTTACTAATTTTTTTTGACCGATACCAAGCTGCATAAAATTCGCAAAGACTATGACTTTAATGTTTTATTTCTGCTCTATTTAATTTCCACAAGTGAGGCACTGCCTCTCCACTCTGCACTACCCTGACGGTACGGCCGTGATGATTACTTGAAACTAAAATTCACTGAACGTTAAATATCAAGAAAAATCAATTAAGGGCACAGCTCGTCACCCTATGCATCACCTCCTTTGGAAAGCATGGTGTGCATGGCATGGAACTAAAAGGGAGTGCAAAAGAGATTGGTCGATAAAAAAATTCTCACATTTGCATTCAAACCCAAAAAGATGAAAAATTTTTTAAAATCGAATTTCAAAAAACATAATTAAATTATTCCAATAAATAAGGCCATTTAGGCCATCTGAAAGAAACTTTACAGTTTTTATATTCAATTTACACGCTAATAATTAGGACTTTGAAAACATCAAAACCAATTTATTTAGAAAATCAAGTCCTTCTCAGTTTTTATATACAGTAAAATTTTGTTAATTCCTCACCTTAACGCGTTGCCTGCCACGCTTTCTTTTCGCACTACAGTACATGCAAAAGTGAGAATGTATCACCGGTGATACACGAGGCAGCCAACGTGTTGAGAGATCACAAAAGTGACGATTTAGGCGAAGTGATGAATTATGCAATCAGGTTAACACTTTATCAAGGTTTACCCACACTTCATCACGCGACTGTTAATTACGGACATTTAACCACTAGATATTTAATCACATAAACCTATTTACACTACAACATTTAATCACGTAGACCTATTAACATATTTAACTACTAGACATTTTAGTGTATTTGCGTGGTATTGCGTATTTATCGTATAAATAAACAATTACTCTAACCCTAATCCTAACCCTTACCGTAACCCTAAAAAAACAATTACATTATGAGCAGTGGCGGATATTCAAATTCAGGAACCCGAGGCAAGGATTTCCAAAAATTGATGTTCTCTAAAAAAGAAAAAGATCTTTGATCTTGTCTTTCACTTTTTTCTCTCAAAATCACGGTGTTCTCTAAAAAAAAAAAAAAAATCTTTACCTCGAATCGATCTTGTATTTCCCACTTTTCGTCCCGACTTTATAATAATCTCTAAAAAAGATCTGCATGTGCTATTTTTGAGGGAGGGGCCCCAAAAAAGGGGGGCCGAGGCAACTGCCTCATTCGCCTCACCCAATATCCACGACTGATTATGACTTTTTCAGGCCTTTTTACCCGCTAATTGCCATACTTAACTTAACCACACTTAAGAGCGTGATGAAGTGTCTCTGTGATTAAATTCCATGCGGCTCCATGCAGCTCCATGCGGCTCTATTCATCTCTAGACCTAATTTAAAGGGTCTCCATACGGCTCCTGTAGTATTTGAAGTTTACACGGTGGCTCCATGCGGCTTCATGCGGCTTCTGTAGTATTTGCAGGTACATCTAGACTTAATTTAAAGGATTTTCATACGGCTCCTGTAGTATTTGAAGTTTACATAGTGGCTCCATTCTAGACTTAATTTAAAGGGTCTCCATACGACTTCTGTAGTATTTAAAGTTTACACGGTGGCTCCCTCTTGCTCCATGCAGCTCCATGTGGCTCCAGGCGGCTCCATGCGTCTCTAGACCTAATTTAAAGGGTCTAAATACGGCTCCTGTAGTATTTGAAATTAAAACGGTGACTCTATGCTGCTCCATGCAGCTCCATGCGGCTCCATGCATCTCTAAACTTAATTGAAAAGGTCTCCATACGGCTCCTGTAGTATTTGAAGTTTACACGGTGGCTCCATGCTGCTCCATGCAGCTCCATGCAGCTCCATGCGGTTCCATGCGGCTCCTGTTGTATTTGCAGGTACATCTCTAGACTTAATTTAAAGGATTTCCATACGGCTCCTCTAGTATTTGAAGTTTACACAGTGGCTCCATGCGGCTCCATGCAGCTCCAGGCGGCTCCAGGCGGCTCCATGCATCTCTAGACCTAATTGAAAGGGTCTCAATACGGCTCCTGTAATATTTGAAGTTTACACTGCGGCTCCATGCGGTTCCATGCGGCTCCATGCATCTCTAGACCTAATTTAAAGGGTCTCCATACCGCTCCTGTAATATTTAAAGTTGAAACGGTGGCTGCATGCTGCTCCACGCAGCTCCAGGCGTCTCCATGCAGCTCCATGCGGCTCCATGCATCTCTAGACTTAATTTAAAGGGTCTCCATACGGCTCCTGTAGTACCGTATTTGAAGTTTACACAGTGGTTCCATGCGGCTCCATGCAGCTCCATGCATCTCTTGACTAAATTTAAAGGGTCTCCATACGGCTCCTGTAGTATTTGAAGTTTACACGGTGGCTCCATGCTGCTCCATGCAGCTCCATGCGGCTCCATGCATCTCTAGACCTAATTGAAAGGGTCTCCATACAGCTCCTGTAGTATTTAAAGTTTACACGGTGGCTTCATGCGGCTCCATGCGGCTCCATGCGGCTCCTGTAGTATTTGCTCCATGCGGCTCCATGCGGCTCCTGTAGTATTTGCTCCATGCTTCTCCATGTATTTCTAGACCTAACTTAACAGGTCTCCATACGGCTCCTGTAATATTTGAAGTTTACACAGTGGCTCCATGCGGCTCCATGCAGCTCCATGCGGCTCTATGTGGTTCTATGCGGTTCCGTGCATCTCTAGACCTAATTGGAAGGGTCTCCATACGGCTCCTGTTGTATTTAAAGTTGAAACGATGGCTCCATGCTGCTCCATGCAGCTCCATGTGGCTCCATGCGGCTCCATGCATCTCTAGACTAAATTTAAAGGGTCTCCATACCGCTCCTGTAGTATTTGAAGTTTACACGGTGGCTCCATGCGGCTCCATGCGGCTCCTGTAGTATTTGCAGGTACCCATACATCAGCATTTAATTATGTATCATTTTAAAAAAGTTCAGAATCGCGGTCCACTGCTTGAGTATCCCTGATATAAACTGAAGATTTTTTAAGAGAAATTTGTGCAGTCCAGGTTTGGGGCGCTAAACGTTTTTAGGAGAAGTATGAAGTTGATGGAATTAAAACATGTAAAAGTTGTATATTAAAAATTATTCAAAAAACAAACCTTCCCCCTTTGCTACCCTGATTTTTAATATAAAAGTCAATGTACTGGTAACAGTGTACCATACTTTAAATCTTTGAACTAATGCGGTAGGTATTTTTTAAGATATTAACCTGTCTGTCACAGTATGTTATATATTATAAATTGTAACTTTCATTTCAAGAAATATAAATACAGTGTTTGATTGCTACAACATAGCCACAGTTTAATTCTAAAGTTTTTTTTTTATATTTTATTATAACAATAAATAAATGTTTTGTTTAGGTGACTATGATTAAAAATATATTTTTTTAATTTAAGGTATGTACCAATGGGAAAATTAAAAAATATTTTATTTTGCATTATTGTTTTTTGCTTTGGTTTAGTTTTTTTGGTACTGTTATGCTGCATGCGAACTTTTATTCTTATCAATTTTGCAACAAAGCCTTTGAAAGCCTTCCAACTTAATAAACCAGAAGTTTTTAAAGTTGATGATGAATCATGGTCTCATTTAAAGAAATCTATAACATTTAAAACTGTTTCTATTGCCCCTGGTGATTATGACACAAAGGAATTAAAAAACTTTCAAAGATATATTTTAGAAAGTTAGTTTAAAATATTTAATAATTTTTATTTTTATGAAAACTTAAAAACAACTTTTTATGTAAGGCTAAAGCAAAACAATATTTAACTTGAAGCAATCAAGCTTTTAGAAAATAAGAGCTTGTGCAATATTTTTTTGTTAGAATAAAAACTGAAATGATGTAATTTAAAAGCTTTGATAATATATGTATAATAGTTATTTTTTATAGGCTCAGTCATGCAGCTTAAAGTTTTTTTTTATAATTCTTAAAAATTATTTTTGAATGAATCAGATATTTACTTATTTAAAATTTGCAAAAATTATAACTAAATGTTATAAAAAATATGATTAAGGATTTTGCAGAAGCTTACATGTGAAAAGTTAATATCTAAAAAAAAGTGGACTTGATAGATTTTATTGTTTCTTTTTGTTTAGATTATTCTTGCCTTTTTCAATCTCCAATAATCAGCTATGAAGAGATCAATGACCTCAGCTTGCTCATACATGTTTCGGGGCAGAATAAAACTTTGACACCTTATATGCTTGCAGCCCACTTTGATGTGGTACCTGTCATACAAGATCAATGGACTTATGATGGATTTACTGCAATTGAAACTGATAATGGTACCATGCTTTATGGAAGAGGAACAATTGACAACAAGGTCTCCGTCATTGTAAGCAAGATTGACTTTTTGAAATTTTTAATTGATTGACTGCCTGTTTCAGCTGGAAACAAAAAAATTAACTTGTAAAATCTGGATAATATTTTGTATATTAATATTGTTCTAGAATGTTTTAGTTTGTATGATTATAACTTGTTGAAGATATTTCACTGGATTTTTCATTTTCAGTCAGCAAAGTTAAAGAAAACAATAGTGACTCTCCAACTTTTTTTCAAAGTTTAGCTGTCAAGTTATTGTTGTTGAGTTTTTGAGGAATCAAATTTATTGGAGGAACCAAAGAAAGGCCCTGAATTCTGGATGTTGCTAAATTCAGTGTGTGCCAAATCTTAGCTGGCCAATTCTTGCAACCCCTGCAGATACTACCTTGCTTTTAATAGTAAAATAAAACATTAAAACTTTCTTAAATTATGAACTATCATACATATATCTTTATTTTGAAAAAATAGCTTGATAAAGGACTATAGAAGGGTTCCTTGATGTATATATGGGTAAAATGTATAGGTCGGCATGGTCAGTGTGGTTGGGGTGGTCGGCATGGGGGGTTAGGTTGCCAAGGTTGACTGGGTTGTCATTGTTGAAACTGGTTATATTTGTAATGTAAATAAGTAAAGCAATCATTCAGTTTTGAGAAGTTGGCTAGTTTGGCTATGTAAGACATTTAAATTTTGTTGAAACTGGCTGTATTTGTAATGTAAATAAATATAAAAAGCATAATTATTTAGCAAGATTTGTGTGGACAAGGTTGGTGAAGTTGACTTGCTATAATATGTGGAGACTGGGCTAAGGTTGGTTAGATTAACTAGTTTGGGAAAGCTTACTAAGTTGATAAGTTTTTTCAAAACGTAAAAAATTAGTATTTCTGCTTTGTACATTAATTTAGATTAGGCCTACAAATACTATTGGCTCAACCAAATTTAAACATACCAAGACAACCTTGCCAACCACGCCGACCTGTACATTTTAAAGATACCGCTACAGAAGAAATGGTAAAGTCCACTTAAGAATAAAAAATGCTAATTAAGATAGCATGCTCTTAAGGTAATGAAGCATTTTTTTATAATGAACCAACCCTTTATAAAATTTAACACGATTACGTTTTCTTAGTTGGTTGCCGGGTGTTGTTTATTCATTGTACTTTATATAGTCTAAAAAACTTAATGAAATTACATCAAAAAAACCACTCATTTTTTTCATTTAAAACTGTAATGCAATTGATCATAACCAACGTTCCCTCTAAGAGCTTGATTAGTGTGCGCGGAATGAAAGGCCGTGTGAGCAACGGCGGATATTCAAATTTAGGGACCCGAAGCAAGGATTTCATCTCTGATTTGCCTATTTTGTTCCCAAAATCGAGGTGTCTTTTAAAAAAAAGGTCTTCACTTTGATTTCATCTCTGAATTCCCTATTTTGTTCCCGAAATCAGGGTGTTCTGTAAAAAAAAAAAGGTCTTCACCTAGAATCAATCTCTGTATTTCCCATATTTTGTCCCAGCTTTTCGAAGTTTCGTTCTTTTATCGAGGTGAAGACCTTTTTTTTTTAGAGAACACCTTGATTTCGGGAACAAAATAGGCAAATCGGAGATGAAATCGAAGTCAAGACCTTTTTTTAGTGATCACCATGATTTTTTGGACTGAAAACTGAAAGATGAGATGAAAGCTATTTGAATATCCACCACTCTGTGGAGCTTGCTTCTGATTGAAAGCACGTATTTAGCTTGTCTTACCAATACTTATGCAGTGCAAAACGAAAGTACTGCGCGGGGGTTCTAGGCTAGCTGGGCGGCCGCGCAGTCGCGCAGCTTAGAGGGAACGTTGATCATAACCAAAAAGTCTTAATTTGCTCTCAAGAATTACGTCTTTAAAATGACAATATTATCAATATCTATATTAATGCGAATGCAAGGGAGCATATGTTAAGATCGAGCAGTGATATTTTGCTGCTGATCGTACTAAAGCAACACAAACTTTTCACTAAAAACTTATCGGTCATTTTCATCGTTTTTTTCAGGGAATGTTGGAGGCGCTGAGGCTTTTAATCAAGCGCGGGATCCAACCGCAACGCGGGTTCTTTCTTGCGTTCGGACACGATGAAGAAGTCAGTAGTTTTCTTTTTTGTTTTGTTGTTTTCGGTTCGCCTTTTTGACAGGTAGTTTTGTGGTATCCATTTATTTTGAATTTAGCACATATAGCGTTCTCTTAGGTCGGTGGTTTTGACGGCGCGTCTTACATCGCAAAGGCGTTACGCAATCGCGGTGTAAGCGAACTCTACTTTATCTTTGACGAAGGAGTGCCAGTTCTTACGAGTATTTTGCCTGGGTTTAAAGAACCGCTCGCGGGGTGAGTCGATCGAGAATTAAACGTTTTATAAGCCTGTTTACCCGCATAAGTACCGAATTGTTCTTTCATGGTTTAGTCGAACGTGTCTATTTAGCACAGTGGTCACCAAACCACGGCCCGCGAGGTGATTTTATCCAGCATCGCTGCATCTCTAAAACACTAAAAGAAATATAAAAAAAACAATCATTTACCAAAAATGTTATCAAATTTTGGTTGATGGGACGAACCAAGTGAACAAGGTTCAGTCATGGTTCAAGGGTTTGAAATTAATTTAGATCTTTCACCTACTATAGTATATGTCAAGAAAATTCGAAACAGGCAAATTTGCTTTCTAATCAATCACAATTATTTGTTGGCGGTATATCGAGAATTGGGTAGAAGTTTGAAAAATAAATCTTGTATCCAGCGGCGCTAAGCGAGTGAGCAAGCAACTGATTCTTATGACATCACAAACTCATTTATTCAATTATTTTTTGTTGGTCAAAGATGCAACAAAACATTTTACGTTTGATCGAGAAGGCATACTGTTTCAATGGCTTACCAAGAAAAGAAAATTAGATACTGAGTGTCGCGTGTTTAATGAAAAATGGGGAGAAAAATATTTCTTTGTGGAAGCAGATAACCACACTGCAAATTGTTTGATATGTAGCGAAAGCATTGCTGTTTTGAAAGAGTATAACCTTCGGTGTCACTATGAAACAAAGCACCAATCTAAATATTCAAAGCTTTCGGATAAGTTACGCACTGAAAAATTTCAGTCAATGAAACGGAATTTACAGGGCCAAAGAAGTTTGTTCGTAAAAAAATTTACTGAAAATGAATCGATCACTCGTACTAGTTATAAAATCGTGCAGAAAATAATAGAACGGGGAAAACCGTTCACTGATGGCAATTACATTAAAGAGTGCTTAATGGAAGCTGTAAACGACTTGTATCCTAAGAATTCCAACTTGTTTGCAAGTATAAGTCTTTCAGCCAGTTCAGTTGTGCGAAGAACGGAGGAACTTGGAGAAAACATTGTAGCACAGCTACAACAGAAAGCTGAGAATTTCTTGTGGTATTTTTTAGCTATGGATGAGTCTACTGATCTCACAAGTACCTCACAACTTCTAATATTTATTCGTGGTGTCAATTTAAATTTTGAAATTACTGAACAGTTGGCATCGGTTTGTAGCATGCACGGAACAACAACTGGTGAAAACTTTTTTCTTGAAGTAGAAAAAACTTTGCAATGTTATAGCCTTCATTGGAATAACTTCAGTGTGTTACAGTTAATGGGGGGAAAAACATGGCTGGATTGAAAAAGGGTTTGGTCGGGCGGATCATGTCTAAGTTGGAAGATCTTCATCTCGGGAAAGCTCTTTTTTTGCACTGTATTATACATCAGCAAGCACTCTGTTCAAAACATTTGGATATTTCTTGCGTGATGAAACCAGTCGTTTGGGCGGTGAACTTCATTCGGAGTCACGCATTAATTCACTGCCAATTCCAGAATTTTCTGAAAAGAAATCGATGCTGAGTATTCTGACTTACCTTATCATACAGCAGTTAGACGGCTCAGTTGTGGTAAAGTCTTACTTCACTTTTATAATCTTCGAAAAGAAATAACCTTTTTCTTAGGGATAAAAATAAAGCTGGCCCAATCTTATCAAATCCTGTATGGGTGTCAAAATTGTCATTTTTGGTGGACATAACATCCCACATAAATGATTTAAATTTAAAGGTTCAAGGAAGAGAAAACCTTATTTGTGATCTCTATAGAATCGTCAACGGATTTCGAAGAAAGTTTGTATTGTTTGAATCTCAATTAGCAGTCAGAAACTTATCGCATTTTCCCTGCCTTAAAGAATTATGTGCTGCTAGCGCAGAAGTTAACCTTGAATTTTCAAAGAAAATCATCAGCTACTTTTTTCAAAGAAAATCAAGAAAATCAAAGAAAAATCATTTTTTTATCTTTTTTTATATAAAAGATAAAAAAATGATTTTTTTATAGAATATAGAAAAATCATTTTTTTATATACTTTTTTCAAAGAAAATCAAGAAAATCAAAGAAAATCAAAGAAAAATCAAAGAAAAACTTGATTTTTCAAAGAAAATCAAGAAAATCAAAGAAAATCATCAGCTACTTCAAAAACAGAATTTTTCGGAAAGATTTTCTGTTCTTGACAAGATTGAGGACGACGTTCTTCTGTTTCAGAATCCTTTCAGCTGCAATCCCAGTGATATGCCATCGGAGTTGCAATTGAAGCTCATTGATTTGCAAGCAAATGGATTGTTGAAAGAGAAGCATAGAGAAAAAAGCTTTATGAGTTTTACCGTTGCTTACCTAATGATGAATTTCTAAAGCTGAAGAAATTTGCTTCTGGTAGGGCATCTCTGTTTGGAACAACTTACGTTTGTAAACAAACATTTTCAAAAATGAAAAACTTCAAATCGGAACATCGAACGCGATTAACTGATGAACATTTAAAGGCAATTCTCTTGGTTCAGTGCAGCGACACCAAACCGAACATAGAAGATATCGTTAAGAACAAAAAATAATTTCATAAATCGCACTAATCGTTTACTAAATTTTGCTTTGTTGTTTTCGTTTCGTTTTATCGATTTCTTAGATTCATTCAATATTTAAGTCAGTAAAATTGCTTAACCGCTCTATGATATTTTGTTCGAATCTGGCCCGCGACCATAGTAGGTTCACATTGTCATCCGGCCCATTGAAAAAAGGTTTGGTGACCCCTGATTTAGCACATTTTAAATAAATTTTTCGTCACTTTTTAATAAGTTATGGTTTGCTTCTCGCCCTTCGGTAGATTGACTAAACCATAAATGAGATGCGAGTCGCTGTTAGTAATTTTTTTAAAAAAATGTTTCAATGGTTTCGTTCAAAATGAGTTTGTTTTTCTTGTGTTTTACTTAGCTTTGCTCGTGCGAACAAGTTGGCCAACTTGTTTTTCTCTCGCTGCTATGCTTTGCTTCTTTCGACTTTGTAAACGCACTGCTGTAACCTTTATTGCGTTTGTTTTCAACATAACAAGAATCGACGACACAGCGGTATTGGTACAAGTATGCTACTGTTGGCTGAAAAGTTTTGAAAAAAAACGTTGGTAAAGCCGTGCTTTTATTGTCTTGTTGTTTTTGGCAAAGAATTGGTGTAACAGAGAAAGGATCTTTGTTTTTGAATTTGACTGTACAAATGGAAGGTGGACATTCGTCTTTACCAACCAAGCAAAGTAGCATCGGTGTTCTGTCAAAAGCAATCGCCAAGTCAGTTTTTTCATTACTTTTTTTGTAAATATTTTTGTTGGTTTTAAAAGCGTACGATGTGGAGGTTGGTACGACCGTATGACCAGCTTTGTGTCAAACTTTAAACCAACGAATTCAAGTTTTTTTAAATACCGCTTTATATTTAAACTTTTTTTTGTTAATTTTTTTGTGATTATAACCGAAAGCAAAGAGCATAAAGTAATAATATTTGGCCAGGTTTAAAAAATCTTCGTAGCGTTTGAATTTGGTGAAGTGAGCCTCGTAGCAATGCATCCCACTTATTTCCTTAAAACCTTGTTGTAAACCAGGGGTTCTCAAACTGTTATTGTTATGGAGCTCATGAAGAGGTTGACCATTATCTACGGAGCCCCACAATAAATTTATGAAACTAAAAACAAAAAAAAAACACATTATTACTTACCATAGCCGTACCAGCCCAAAAAAATTTGGGGGGCAATGAAGTTTTGCCCAAATTTTGTGACGTTTGCCCAAATCATGATTTTATAGTACATTTCGGATATGACAAAAAAATTGTCTGAGATTCTCAGACAAAAAACCAATTTTGTCCTAAAATCATGGTGATCTCTAAAAAAAAAAGGTCTTCACTTAAATTCAGTCTCCTGATTTTCAATTTTCGTCCTAAAATGAAGGTGTTCTCTAAAAAAAGGTCTTCACTTATCAGATTATTAGTATTTGCTGCTTTGTATTCAAAAAATATTCAAATTGCGGATTAATTGAAGTTACTTGTAGGTTGTTATTGCTTCTTTGGACAGTTGCAAAATTAGCCGAGTCAGTAGTTTAATAAGTAAACCAATAGCTCGCGGAGCCCTTAGGTTTCTCTCGCGGAGCCCTGGGGCTCCGTACGGAGCACTTTGAGAACCACTGTTGTAAACGACTCAAGTTTGCATTAAACCTCAATCGGTGAAATGCAATCGGGCGACTTTAGTGATGCAATTGCTTTTGTGTTTGCACAAAGGATCCGCTTTGTTAGTTGGTTGATTAAACCATGGACTTCTAAATTTAGATGTTTTTAGATAATTACTATTTAGAAGTCTCTGATTAAACCAACCTCGGTTGGTTAGCATTTTTATGCGTTTATTTGCTATAAACTGATGATAATGCATGGACTTACTACTATTTAAAAGTCCATGGATAATGATACCAAAATGGCACAAGCAATTTGAATAAATATGTAATCTGGTATTAAAGTTGAAAGTGTCTGAATGTTGCACTGTAAGATTTAAAAATTGCTGTTTCGATTTATCTTTACGAAGTAATTGCCGCTTTGATATCAGTTCCAATTCAAACTAGCAATTGCAACGAAGCAGCATGTCTATAGTAAAGCCCGTGTGTAATTGCATCAATGTTTTTTACTTTTCAGTCTGGAGGCAAAGCCGCATAGATTTATTTTTGATGAAGTGACGGAATCGTTTTTAGAAGGTTTATCTTTGAAAATGAAATTTCCGCTAAACGTCGTCATGTCTAATTTATGGCTCTTTAAGGTAAATAGACGATTGTTTACAGTTATCTTGCAAAAATCATCAGTATTCACAATTATTACTTATTTTTGTTTGTATATCGATGGCAAGGATATGATTCTTCCCTTTTTTCACGAGTCTTTTTTTGAGTTATTTTCTACACCTGTCATTTTATGTCTTTTTCTGTCTTGCGTTTTAGATATATGCATAATGCTGGTGAGAAAAAATAAGGAGTAAATACGACTTTTACACGTTGCTCACTCACCAATAAACAAGTGTATTTGCTTTTGTTGATGGCTTTAAAGAGGATGTTTGCGAGAGTAATAGACGAATCTTAACGGCAAAAAAGAAAACGTTTGCCACCTATTCCAAGATTTCAAATAAAACTTTGCTACTTGTTGTCATGACAATATTCAAGCAACCTACCAATATAAGTTGCTGCAGTAACGATTTTCCGAAAACACATTGCTTTAAAAAGTCAATATAATTGGCTTTGTAACTTATTCAAAAATTTTCATGGTTTAATTTCGCTTTTAATTTAATTAATTGTGCCACCACTCAGGGTTTTTTCACCGTTCGATTAAAGCAGCGTTTCTCAAATCATGGGTCGCGACCCAAATTGGGTCGCCAAGACTATGTGGATGGGTCGTGAAAGCTTGTAACTACAATTACTTTTAGATAAACGTACAACTAGTTTAGACAATTTGATTGCCACAAATAGAACAATAGCAGTACTTTTCAATTGTGTAAGTAACTTTTAGACGTTTATAGTCAAAAAAACGCCCTGTTACATTATGTTATCCCAGACCAGCGGTCGGGAACCTATGGCTCGCGAGCCAGATGTGGCTCTTTTGATAACAGCATCTGGCTCTTTTGTTGCCAAGCATAAATTACCGCACATAAAAGAAAAAGATCTGTGCCCACAAGATTTTAAAAGTGAAGACCCTTTATTAAGAGATCACTACATTTTTGATACGAAAATCGAGTTTTTAGAGTCAGATTCAAGGTAAAACCCTTTTTTTTTTTTTTAGAGACCACTACGTTTTTAAGCCGAAAATCAAGAAATCAAAATCAGTTTGCTCACGAACAAATTTCTGCCCAGACACACACAGCTAAAAATTAGAGGAACATTGTTGGCTCTCATGGAAATACTTAAAACTAAGTAGCCTTTATGGCTCTCTTACCCAATAAGGTTCCCGACCCTAGCATTATGCGCTCACTCAAATTTATTTGGGTCGCAGTCATATTTTTAAATCGTTGTTTTTAGCGATTTTGGGTCGCAGAAAAAAAGGTTCGAGAAACGCTGGATTAAAGGTTGCGTTGTTCGACTTCAAACTAGTAGAATTTCATCAATATCTTTTGGCGATGAATTTTGTCATTGACTTGAAGGCTTATATTTAAGCTGGACTTTTTTGGCAACTTAACTGTTCACTTAACGAATATGAACATTGTACTTGTTCGCGGCAGCATTTCCTGGCTCCCGCGCTTTCGACCGGTCCGATTGCTGCCTTGTGCCGGACCACTACCTCCGTCACCATGTTTCGCGCCGGAGTGAAAAGCAACGTCATACCCCCCACCGCCTGGGCCATCGTCAACCATCGTATCCATCCCAAACAAACCATGGAGGAGGTTCGATGTGACGTATTGAGCGCAAGTCACGCGCAGATTTACCGTAAAACTCTTGATTTTGGCAAAAAAATACGTTGCACGTGAATCGAAAATATTTTTAATAAAGAAAGGTTTCGTTCTTGGGATTCTAATTCAGGCTAATTGCCAATTGTTTTGCGCGTGTTGTTTCTCATCTGACCCAACTTTGTATCTCTTAGATACTGTCATTTAGCGTTAATAAAAATATTTAAGTTTAAATGTCCGCATGTACTTCTAGTGCAAAATTCAATATTTTATGGTTAAGAATACAAGACAAAGTTACGACTTTGCTTTTTAGATAATCAAAGAGGATAAAAGAATAATCAACGACGACCGGGTGGTTGTCACAGCGCTACCTCACGGTTTCAATCCTCATCCTATCTCACCGCACGATGCTACAAAAAGCATACCATTTAAAATCATTAAAAAGACTAGCCAGCAAATTTTTCCAGATTCAATTACGGTGCCAAGTAAAAATTTTGCTCGTTTGTTTTTTTTAAATTTAATTATTTGTTTTAGGGAAGAGATTGCACCAGTTCGTCAAATTGTACCCTGCGCGACCCATAGGCGGGTACGGGTTTCTCGGCCTAGGCCGCCGACAATCAGATCAATTTCAAAAAAAAGAAGTGAATGTATAGGGTGACTAAAAAAAAAACAGATCCTACACAAATTTTATTAAATCTTATCAACATCAATAAAATTTCAAGAAACTTGGTGAACTTAAATATCAATCTTTGTACCATCATTCCTCAAAGTTTCAGTTATTTTGGTTGCTTTACATTAAAGTTATGTATTGTTTCAAATATGCTCCAAATAGGCGCAACAGTATTGGAGGCAAACTTACAGACGTCACGCAAAATTGTCACACAATGAAATTGATCTCTCTTGAAATTTCTCAATTTTTTTGCTGTATTTAGTACCATTAGTTTAAACATTGATAAACTAAAGGAATTAAATACAGCAAAAATTTGAGAAATCTTAAAAGAGAAATGTGTTGGAATGATTGAGAATTTTGAGTGACGTCTGCAAGTTTGCCTCGAATACTGTTGCGCCCATTTCGAGCATATTTCAAACAGTACATAACTTTAATGTAAAGCAACCAAAATAGCCGAAACTTTGAGGAATGATTGTACAAAGATTGATATTTAAGTCCACCAAGTTTCTTGAAATTCTATTGATGTTGATAAGATTTAATAAAATTTGTATGAATTCTGTTTTTTTTGGGGTCATCCTGTACCATTCGTTACAATTTTTAATCTTGATCTTGCATAAATAATTACTTCCACTAAAAATCGATTTTCTAAGTTTCCTATTTTTGATAATTTCTGCTGGCAGTACTCAAAATAAAAAAGTCACCCGCTACTTACGGGCAAGTTATATTGAAACAATTACGAGTACGGGCGGTTATGGGCCGCAAAATATCGGCATGTACAGTTCTCTAGTTTAGAATTTTGTTTTTCCTCATGCATATATAACTTTAATAGTTTTTTATTAGTTAAATTTTGCCTCAGTGGAGAAATCATTGATTTGAACTAAATTCAACAATTATAATAGCTTCAATTGCTGATTGTGACAACTAATTAGTTTAATAAAACAGATTTAAAAAGTTATATGAAATGCAAAAGCTTGTTTTTTTTTCAACTTTGATTTTTCTACAGTTGCTTGGTTTGCTTTATTCACCACCATTTATGATATGACGTAGCCGTTGTATTTCAAACACACGTTCAGAGATTACCAAAACTGCCTTCAAACGGCTCGATAATACTTTAGTTTTGAAATTATAAAAAGTTTACTTGCATTAGATTCAATCTATAGTAGATGTTGAATTGCTTTTTAAATGGGATAATGAACTAATAAATATTTAAGTTTGAATGTCCGCATGTGTTATTGATTTAATAGGGATTTTTTATTAATGCTTGAATTACAAATATATTGTCGTTGTGGCTCAATAAATAATCTTTATTTTGAATGGCCAAGTTTCGAGTGTGATCCTTATTCAGAGCATTTTTTGCTATCATATGTTACATGCTTCTTCTAAACTGGTTGATTGCTAGAAGCACGTTCGTCGTCAGCATTTGCAGACCTACCTCGTAGATGAGCTGAATCCTAGACGACACTTTGATAAATTCTATTGTTTGTTTCAGCCACTATGGTCGCCAACACCGATACGAAGCATTATTTGGCTTTCACGAAGCACATCTTCAGGCACATGCCGTTTATTATTGATGCTAAAACAGATCTTCAAAGGTTAGTGTTTTATCAGATTACTTTCGAAAAGTTTTTGGAGGTTTTACTTTCCTCTTAAACGCCCAGTGCGAGGACCCAATTTCGTTTGAGAAAAAAGCCCCCCAAAATTTTGGAAACTCAATTTATACATTTTAATGGAAAATACAACTTCATTCAGAAGTTTTTTAATTGTTGAAAGAATAGCGATTGCAGGACACACGGAGATCAGTCGTCGGAGCTAAGTCGATCCTCATGTACCCTGCGATGAATGTAATTAGAACACGAGTAAGCTCCCGCACTCCCTGCTGCAAGCCTCGTAAAAACTTCTTCAGGTTTTGAACCCGCATGAACTTTGATTGTTTGGAACGGGTTCGAGCGGTGTTGTCGTGATTCTAATTCGAAGAGTTGGACAAACACAACTTGCAACGCCATTTCAGGAATCGCTCGATCGCAGTTTCGCGGAGAACGTGACCCGTTCAATTATACTTGTCTTGAAAGTTCTGCTTGTTCTGACTGCAAACAACTCTCCGCGATAATCGGAGCTGCAATAGAACAACATGACTCTGGGTTGTTTGTTCTTACCTTCAGCCTCTTATTGTTCTTTGTTTTTACCTATTCCATCTCATGAAACTTACCGTTTCTACGTTTTTTTAAAGCGTTTTTTCTTTTATGTTTCTCTGTTGTCGAAAGAAGTATTATTCAGCGTCTTATCATAGCACGTTGGTCTTTTAATCGTTTTTATGACTTCTACTCCCACACTTTTTACACCAGACCCAGTTGAATACAGCAAATTAAACAAACAAACACTATGAACAACAAAACACTCAAAAATTCTTGGAATCACTCTTGACCCAAAACCGACGTTTTCACAACATATAAACGTCATCATCACCAAAGCAAAGCAAGCGCTTAACATTCTGAAAGCACTCACTTCTACCAAATTTGCTAAACAAAAGGAATTAATTGTCTCTGCATTCAAAGCTATCTCTCGTTCCATTTTGGAATATGCAAATATATAGACTTATAGAATATGCAAACACCATATTTAGCCTTATCAAATCAAACACTAACATCAAGAAACTGCAAACCATTTAAAACACAGCTTTGTGCATTGCTAATGGCTGCACACAAGATGCAAACACTCAACACCTACACGACGAAACCAAGGTTCTTCCAATGGACATTCATCTCAAACTTTATACTACTCAACTTAAACAACTGACTCAAACGAAAACACATCCTTTACGTGGTCTTAATGCATACTCAGATCAGCCCAGAAACATGAAACCCACAATTGTTCATAACAATGAGCACACTAACATCATCTCAAAACATATAGAGAAAACCTCAAACACATTCCCACTATCATCACTTCACAATACTCGGTTCCAGAAAAAACAATGAAGTTACTAACACCACACTCTATGACATTCATCAGAACAAATATTACCACGTCATTTACCTAAAAAACTGGCACAGCTCAGAGCCAACAAATCACCGCTCTCGCAAAGTTACCTACATACAGTAAATCCTGAAACTTACATGCCGTAATGCCCACTATGCTTGTCACACATACATGACACTAATCACCTCTTTAACTGTAGTCAAGTACCAATATATCACAATACCACTAGTCTGTGGAAAAGGCCTTTAGAAACAGCAGAGATAATCCAAGAGTGGAAATCTAGATTGGTTTCTTTGAAGGGTTAAGAAATGGCTACTCCAAAACAGGAATGAGATGATTACATGACAAATGTAATCGATTACAATTACGATTACTTACCCATTCTACAATTACGATTACTCAAAATTTGTAAGTAATCAATTGCGATTACTTACGCATACTGCAACTACGATTATGATTACTAAAAATGATCATGTGTTTTTCGATTGCTACAAAAAAAATTCTGAAATGTAAATCTTTTCACACATTATGTAAGAATGGTCAAGTCAATCAACAAGCAAGTGCCGACAGATCTGTTTCGTCCTTATTTTTTTTTTTTATAATTTTAGTTATAAACACACACAAAAATTTAAAATTAAAAACATTTTTACGAAATATGACAAAATTTGTATATACCATAGGTTGAGATGTATAAATAGGTAATAGTTGTAGATTAGAATTTAAATCGGTTATATAATGGAGGGCAAATGTGAAGGAAAAAAGGAAAAAAATAATAATATAAAGTGGTAGATTTATATGGTGTACTTTGAATAAGAGGAAACAATAAAAGAGAAGGTAAAAAAAAGATTATTTTAGTTTGTGTTTGTGTAAAACAACATAAAATGTACAAAATATTTAAGTGAACAATGAATAAGTGACGGCAGAAATATTTACAATGCATTAAACAACTAAACAAAGGATATTTTTACACGCAAATTTGAAAATAATGACACCTTTGGTAAGTCTGAGGAAAAAGAAACAGGATGTCAAATTACTAAAACGAAAAGGTTAAAAAAAAGAATGCATGTACAACGCTAAAATAAAAAAAGAAAGGAATTTATTTCAAATAATCAGGGAAGTTTTGTTCAAGGAAGGATTTAAATTTTGTTTTAATTTTATATTTTTCTTCAATGAGGGAAGAAGTAGGGATGGGGGTGTTAAAGGGAGAGATATAGTTTCTTAGGTTATATAGAGAAAGTCTGATTAAGGAGGCTAGTTTGGATATTATGACGTGGGATGTACTTATTGTGTTTGTGTAGTTGAAAAGAAGTGTGTCTTGTGTGAGAGAAGTAGGTTTTTTTAGAATGGAAGTGAGAAGTGGGTTCTAGATGTGAAATTAAATTACGGGTAAATGGACAATGAAAAAAAAGATGATGAGGATCATCAGAAGGAGAAAGACAGATTTTACAAAGAAAGTCATTAGGGTTTCGGGGTTTGAAGTTATTTTTGGAAAAGAAACATCCCCAGGTATAGCCGCAAGGGCCAGTATGCTTAGCGGTGTATCGCAGTTATGCTGGTAGTGCATTGTTTTCATTGAATAATCTTTTCATTAATCAGCATCACGATTGGCATTTAAAATGTTAGTTACATTCATAAACATGTTTTAAAATTGTTTATCTCAGTCAACCTGGTCCAGTTTTATTGTTTTTTTTTTTAATTTTTAGTGCTCCGTAGAGAGCTTTATAATTTCTTGATAAAACGCTCCTGAAAATTGTAAACGTTACAATATTACATCAGGTTGGAAATGCATGTAAGTAAATCATGTAGCTAGCCCTAGATCGCAATAGTATTTTTTCTTTAGTGTTTAATTGGTCTCTAAATAGCTCATTTTTTTGATGTTTTTAGCTCGACACTATGCTTGGCCTTATACTTGGCACAGAATGCTGCTGTATATGCAATTAACTTTGTCAAAACAAACTGAATGAATGACGGGGTGTTCGTGCAATTCTTTAAAATTGAAAACTTAAAACACTGTTGCTTCACTCAGAGGTGAGATGGTTGTCAAAAGGCCTCAGCCTAGAAAGGCTTGTGATTTTGTGAGAACAAGTGATCAAGTACGCAAGTTCAAGTCCCAAATGGTTGATTGCAGATATAGAAAACAAGCTGGTATTCTGGAAAAACTTGAGAATACTGAGATAAAATGAAAAATATACTACCTTAGTCATACCTTTAAAACCGTGAATATGTTGAATTTTGAGCTGCAAGGTAAAAAAATCAGACATGGTTAACTGCGTTAAGCAGATAAAAGGTTACATCGCGGAACTGAAATAAAGAAAAAACAATTTGAGAAAAAGAACCGTTGACATTTGAAAATTAAATAAAACTGCTCCTACATTTAGAATGCATTACTACATGCATTGCTAATCTTGAAGGTCTTTACCCAGACTTTGGGAGAAAATTTGAGGATCTTTTGGAAATGGGTGATTCACTTTGATTTGTAGACCTAGAAAATTATGAGCCAAGAGATGAAATTTTCAAGATGGCCGAACACTTGGATTTAAAAGAGGATGTGAAACTAAGAGCAAAAATTAACAAGGGAAGAGGAGTATTTGCGTACATCTTGATAAAGATTTCACACCCAAATGCTTTTCAACAATTAAAAGCAAGCAATATTGTGTTCCGTACTGAAGGGATAGTGGAATCCGCATTTTCAGCTGTACTGGACGTATTCAGTTAAAAAAGAATGGACATCAACAGCAGAGGAACTATCAGATTAAGACTGAATAATTTTGTCAAAATATATTTTGTTTTTATGTGCCAGAAACACCAAAGCCATCCTCTATAGGGCTCTAGACTGTTCTATTGATTTCACTGTACCATATGTATATGTTTTGTTAAATTAAAATTTGAACTTAAAAGTATGTTTCCTCACTAATCTTTTGGTTGTTAAAATCAAACAAGTAGTTAGGTTGAATGTGCAAATTAAGAGCGATTGCTTAAAATCTTATCTTAAGTTTTCTCCTCTTGATACCTGCCCTGTGCATAGCTGTTTCCTTCCAACTTTTTTCGAGACATACATTTCTATCTGTCAGCTTGATCCGTAGAACGATCGCTTCGTAGTTTGCCAGTTGAATCTTGACGAGCCAGATAGCCTCGCAAACTGAATTCATTTGTCGATTACAGAATCCACGGCCGCGACGAGCGACTGTCAAAGTCGAACTTTCAATCTGCAATTAACTTTTATTATCATCTGATGCTCAACGCCGACGAAGTTCTGCTCCCAGAAAAACCTCATTCACACACTTCCGATCTCTAAGCGGCGATAAATTTATTCTATTTTGTTTGTCGATCTTGAAACCTTTTATTGTGGTTGATTGGTAAAGATATTTTTTTGAAAGATATATTATTATAGAATTAATAGTTGAAAATTTTATTTTAAATAAAAAACAATCTTGCCACTTAGTAAAGTAAGGTTTTCGTTGTGGTTAAAATAATTATTGGATAAACCATCCCAACTTAATACTCGAAACAAACTGTATGTTCAGCAATTTTCAGTTTTTAATTCGAAAATTCGCATCATATTTTTAATGCAATAACGCGATACTGTCAAAAAGCGCTGCTTTAAATTATTTTTAACCGAAAGCCACTGGAAATAAAGACCCGGTACGATAATTTATTTGCATTGACTTGTTTCTTTGCTGTTTTCTGATTTTGTTTAGTAAAGCTACAACCTGTGCGGCCACGATACGTCTCCATTGTCACTGTGACAAAAAGATATTCGACTGGTAGTGTGATTAATTTTGTTTCTGTTGGTGATTTACTATATGTAGCAGACCGTTTTGTATTCGGTTTTGTTTTTATGTTTGTGCTGCTTGTCATATTGAAAGTATTTTGCTTGCAGCCATTTAAAATTTGATTGAATCATGTGCAATAAACTCGACAGGCCAGCCGCCGTTGGCGTGGGCTGCAATTACAAAATTAATGTGTTATTTTTGTCGTGATTTAAAATACCGGTATATATAATAAAATTAATGTAAGTCTTTCACTTTTTGATTTTAGTGTTTTGCACACGACCAAATGTTTTTACCTAATTGTATATAAGCAAACTAACTCGTATTAAGTTTACTGCTCGCCCAACCGAACGATACAGATGAGCGCCGTTTTAATGGCAATTATGATTCTGAGGTTCTTAACTCTACCCTTGTCCTCCTCGTTCCTTAAGAGAGCGCTTTACGTGTCCTGTCAACAAATTATAAATTCTAGTCAAACAACCTGTTAAAAACTAAACGGAAATTCTTAATCGTACGACGCAAGTAAGATGCGGTAGTGAAAGGACGTGTTTTGTAGCTATTTAATTTTATATAATAAACGTTAAGAAAAGAATTATTATTTGGATCAACTCTAAAAAAAAAAATAGAAAAAAAATTTTTATTAACAATATTTCACGTTTACATAAAAAGATTTGAACTATTATCGATAAAACAATTAACCTACTATTTCTTTCTTCAAAGAAAGTCAGTAAATTAAAAAAGTAAAAGCAGCAGCAAGAAATAAATCTTTAAACGAAGTAAATTTGCTCAAAGAAGAAACTGCCGGGTACGTGATTTAACAATAATAAACTTAAACGAGCTAACTTTCAAAGATCAAAGTTTGCAAGAACAAGCATTCAGCAATTCCTATGATTTTTGCATTATTGACTTACTCAAATTAGTTTAGTAACCATAAAAATTAGGATATCAATTTCAGCCATATTTGCTTATTATTTCGTCATCAATTGATATTCATTTAATAGCAATAATTGTTAACTTAGCCTACAGCTGAATAACTATCTGAAGAAAAAAGTTTTTATTTGCCAAGATAAAAAAGAGGGCTGCAAGTAACGTCTTAATTGAAGAAGCTGGAACTGAGAAATTATTGTGAGAACTGATAATGATAATATTGCCTTGGCTATTTACAATTTGCTACTTCATTAGTACAATGTCTGCCGACGATATATTTAAACCAGAAAATCCTCTGAATCTCAACGATAACTTTTTCTCCGGACTGACTGACAATGTTTATGATTGTGAATAAACTGAATATTTTGAGTTTTCTAAACTGCCGTCTAAATTTTACTCCGCAAATGGCCTTTTGGTTCTACATATTAATATTCGTTCACTCCAAAAACACATTGTTGTATTCAGGGGCTCCAAAATCGGGGGGGCAATTGGCCCCCCTGCCTTTTAATATTTTGAAAACACGGGGACACAGGGGGGCAGATTGTGCCTTTTGAAATTTGTCTTACAGAAATATTTTTAGATCTGCTCTACATTTAGCCTATGTAATCTCGATCACTATCAAATGCAACGATGTTTCTAAAATTAAAGACATCCGTAAATCATGGTACAGTAATGAAAGTCGCGAAAATTGTAAGTTGTAGTGATGGATTTTGGGTGAGGCGAATGAGGCAGATGTTTGTTTAGAGTGAAAGAACGATTTTGAGTGAAGACCTTTGATTTTGAGACCAAAATAGGAAAATCAGAGATCGATTACAAGTGAAGACCTTTTTTTTTTTTAGAGAACACTATGATTTTGGGGCGAAAGCAGGAAAATTGGAGATCGACTACAAGTGAAGACCTTTTTTTTAGAGAATGCGCTAATTTGATTGCGACATGGTTGCTATAAACGACTTTTGTTGGAGTGCCTTTTTAACAAAAAGTGCCTATTTTTTTAAATTTGCCCCACCTGGAAAAAACCTCCGGCGTCCCTGGTTGTATTTTTCGTAGTAAAAAAAATTTTTTTTTTTTTCTTTTTTATGTCTTACTATTTAGAGCAGTGGTTCTCAAACTTTTTACAGTCTGGGCGCACTTACGATACTACAAATAATTCTGGGCACACTTTATATAAAAATGCACCAGAATGTCATAATTAAGTCAAATACATACCACTTAAAAATAACGAAATTATCTTTTTGTTAATGGGAAACATGTGCTTGATGAGCCTGTGAGATTTTCTCAATGTTCGGTCTTATGTTTGAGAGGCAAACTCTCATTTCCTCATCGATGCATTGCAGAGTTCCTCTCTTTTTACACTTAATTGTGGCGAGGGTAGAAAAGCCAAGTTCACATAAATATGACGTTGAAAATTGCAATAAAACAGTCAGTGCTTTTTTAGATATCGCGACATGTTCTTTTCTGATAGAAATCCAAAAAGCTTCAAGAGACCACTCTTTGTATTTCATCATCAATCCACGATCTGTGGACACAGCTGCCAGTTCTTCTTCTGTCAGTGTTAAACTATATTCAGAGGTACTTTCTAAAAAAGGATTTCTAATCCAGTCATATTGCGCAGTGTTAAGTGATGGAAAGTAAAAATTCATTTTTTCTTCTAAAGTTGATAAATGTTCAACTACAAGTGGAAGGATTTCAGTTTTGCAAGTATTAGTTACCAATGGGAACATTTCTAAACTACCTTTAATCGCTGTCCTTTTCCAAACGTGTAATTTTTTCTGAAACGCTTTTATCTTGTCAGTGGATGTAAGAACGTTTTCCCCTTTCCCTTGCATACTGGTGTTCAAAATATTGAGATGCTGAAAAATATCTGCCAAATATTGTAATTTAGCAATCCAAAATTTACACTGCAGGAGGTCACAAAAATGTGATTGCTTCATTGCTTCAAAAAATGCAAGAAGTTCTTGTCGTAACTCGTGTACACGAGTAAGCACTTTGCCTCTTGATAGCCACCTCACATCGGTATGTAAAAGTAATCGTTTGTGTTGAGAATCCATATTGGTACAGATTTTTTCAAATAGCCGCGATTTTGCAGGTCTTACTTTTATAAAGTTTACCATCTTAACAACTTCATCTAAGACCTCTCTTAAATTCTCTCCTAAGGTTTTTGACATCAAGGCCTCTCTATGCAGAAAGCAGCGAGTTACAATAACATTCTCGTTTTTCTTCTTTATAAAAGATACAAGTCCCTTGATACAACCTACCATAGAAGGTGCTCCATCTGTGCAAATGCCTACACACGATTTCCACGATAACTGCCACTTATCAAGGTAGTCATTCAGAATGTTAAAAACGTCCTCACCTTTAGTAGTCACACTTAATTCTTTGCAAAAAAGAAACTGGTTTGCTATTTCGTTTTCGTTAATAAAACGAACGAATGCTATGAGTTGTGCCTGGTTGGTAATGTCCGTAGACTCATCAACTTGCAGAGCAAAATCTGAAGACTGGAGTTTATTACCACTTACATTTTTCTCAATATCAGAAGACATTTCCAGAATACGCCTGCGAACAGTGTCGTCGGACAGAGGTATCTTGCTTATTTTTAATGCTGCTTCGTTTCCTAACATCGTACTGACAATCTTTTTGCAAGCAGGCAAAATAATTGACTCACCTAAAGTATGAGCTTTCATATTTTGAGCAATCAGTTCAGAGACTTGGTAAGAAGCAATTTGAGCTTTATCAGAAACAGTCACTATACTCTTAAAGGAACTTTCTGTTTTTTGTTGTTGCTCAGACATTCTCTGAAAATAGCTTGTGGGTTTATCTTGTAGATTAGAGTGTTTATTTTTAAAATGTTTAGCAAGTTTACTAGGGACCATTGATTCATTGGCCATCTTCATTCCGCAAACTAAACATACAGGCAAAGGATTATCATGACTTCCGATCCAGGAAAACCCAAAACTTAGATAGCTATCATCGTATTTACGAGTCGGTCGTGGTTTTGCTTTCTTACTAGTACATTTTTTTACGCTTAAATTTTGGTCACTTTCGGCGTCAACTTCATCAATGTCACGCTTTCTCTTAAGAAACTTATCCATATGTAAGAGTAAATTTTTCTAAAAAAAAAGATATTTACATCAACGAAAATTATTCTTAACTGATAAAATCCACATTACGTTTATTTACAACTATACTTCATTAATGACTGCCTACAGTACACTACTATTAACACCTCTACCACCTTTTCTATGAACACTAACTCAGCAACTAGCAATTTCTTTCTGCTTTACAATTACATTCTGAATCTACTCCAACAGTAAAAAACACACATAGACAATTGCTATTGTGAGCAACAATAGAAATACAAGTTTTACCGAATGTCTGCGACCGTGCCTGAAATTATCGTAATAATGCTGTTAAACGGAAGGAGCAGATAAGAAAATTGATCTAATATGGTAACTATTCTTTTTGTTTTTCATATTAGGATACTTTTTTAGGAATGCTGCTGGGCACACCTAGACAACCTCTGGGGCGCACCAGTGCGCCCGGGCACACCGTTTGAGAACCACTGATTTAGAGGGAGGCAGTTGACTAGAAGACCGTATGGTCATTTCGCTGCCTTCCTGTGCTTTTGAAAATTTTTTTAAACATATATTGGTGTGGCGATACTCAGCAGCACAATTAAATTCATAAAACTTTTATTTTCAAACGTTTTTGGCTTCTTAAGCCCTTTTCAAGAAAAACTTAAACTTAAATGAAATTAACAATAATGCGTCAAAACAAAGAAAATTAATTATTTATGCATGAATGATTTACATTGTGACGAATAAGTTAAAGCAAATAGAATTATAAAGCCAATTTTTTAGTTTCATTAAATTATTTAAAAAATGAAAGTAAATTTAAAATTTATAAAAAAAGAAATAAAAATTTTAAAATAAAAATTAAAAAAACATTTAATAAAAATGAAGAACCATTTACATAAAGTTGTCGATTTAAACCAGGATTACGCTTTTTAATAAATAATGCTTCGTGTATTTTTGTATGAAATTCCGACTTACACTTTTTAATTATTTTAAAGGAGTTTAAATTTAATTTGACAGAGGAACAAATGTTATTTATGAATTATTTATGAATGTTATTTATTTTATTTATAAATTTGCTCAAATGTCATTTATGAATTTGCATGTTCGTGTGACGCGAACTTGACATACATCGGTATGTCAACCCGAGATTTGAGTACTAGAGCTAAGGAGCATTTGGACTTCAACTTTCAAGTATCAAATGCAATAAAAAATCATATAATGTGTTGTAATGTTTGTTCCTCTGTCAAATTAAATTTAAACTCCTTTAAAATAATTAAAAAGTGTAAGTCGGAATTTCATACAAAAATACACGAAGCATTATTTATTAAAAAGCGTAATCCTGGTTTAAATCGACAACTTTATGTAAATGGTTCTTCATTTTTATTAAATGTTTTTTTAATTTTTATTTTAAAATTTTTATTTCTTTTTTTATAAATTTTAAATTTACTTTCATTTTTTAAATAATTTAATGAAACTAAAAAATTGGCTTTATAATTCTATTTGCTTTAACTTATTCGTCACAATGTAAATCATTCATGCATAAATAATTAATTTTCTTTGTTTTGACGCATTATTGTTAATTTCATTTAAGTTTAAGTTTTTCTTGAAAAGGGCTTAAGAAGCCAAAAACGTTTGAAAATAAAAGTTTTATGAATTTAATTGTGCTGCTGAGTATCGCCACAATATGGTTAAAGAAAATTTATTCCTTGCCAAAATTATATATATTGGTGTATTTTTCATTTTGAAGCTCAAAACAAATAAATAGATTGACGAACTGTCTTGTTCATGATATCAGAGGGTTGATTTCATGATATGAGAAGGTTAACGTTGTGTAGCTGCAGTTATCATAACGTCTTTCACCTAATATTATTTTTTTTAAATTCAATAATATCAGTAACTTTTTTAATTTCACCTTCAGGGTAAAAATAGAGCAAAAGGAAAATTGCTTGATTTTATTAGAACAGAAAAACGATAAACGTTTTAAACGTTTATCCTCTTTCTGTTCTAGTTTAAAATGTTTATCTTAATCTCTTATCCGCTGTTCTACTTTTTATGATACTTAAAAATCAAACATAAGAGGTGTTAAACTAGAATTAGTATGTCTGATAATGACCGGTAGCTTAATTGATAGACAATCAATTTCACGGACAATTGATAAACAATCGTAAATATCTTGCGGCAAACAGAGATGGTCTAAGAAATAGGGGAGGGCCCGTGCAAGAAAAATAAGGGGGGACACTTTTTAGTGTTTCGAAGCAAAGCGATCTCTAAAAAAAGGTCAGTTTTTTAAGGGAAACCACTTTTTAGTGTATCAAAGTGATCTCTAAAAAAAAGTCTTTATTTTAGACATGCCACCGTCCTGGTGCTGTTATGAAGAAATAGAGCAATATTTTATGTAGGAGGGTCACTTTTAAATGTATTTTAGGGGGACAGTGGGCCGCTCCATTTGCACCTTATTAAAGCCATCACAGGCTGTAAACCAAGGTGTAATATAGCATAAAGAGGGTTTTAAGAGCAACATAATTACAATATTGTCGGCAGCGTGGTCGAATGGTTAAAGCGCCGGAATCGTGATCGACACGGTCTTGGTTCAAAACCTACTCGCACCATTCTGTTGTGTCCTTGGGAAAGGCTCTTTACGGCGCTTGCCTCTACTTGGTGGTCTTGACAAGCAGTTTTAAATTAAAGTCATATCTCTATTAAAATTTCAACCGGACAGCAATATCTTGACATTTTCGGAAGCAGGTCGGAGTAATTGTTTGCTCTATGTATATAGTGTCTCCGGCGGTTTCCTGCGAGTCAGTGGGCAAATTGCGGCTCTTCTAGCTAAACAATAATATCGAAATCAAACAATGTACAATTGTTATTCACAGTTGAATTTGGGTCAAACAAAGATTTCTAATTAGGTGCTAAGTCGGATTAAAGCGTGGAAATAAAGCATTTCTTTGTTTGTTATTAAGGACCATATATATTACAACAAAAATTTGAGCAAAGTGAGCGCTATCTGTCTTTCATTAATTTCTCGCCCGCCGAGACATGCTGGTAACATTAGAATAAAAGAAACAAAAATAGTGTTCGCTTCTCTGTAATTTTTTTTTCTTTATTTTTATTTTATTTATTTGAGTCAGACACAAGGTCCATAGAAAAAACACTCACAACAACAACAAAAAAAAAAGAAAACAAGCCGGAAAGAAAAATAGAACATTTGAATTACATCAACAATTGAAGACAATGTTTATAAAAGTCACTCTGGTAGAAGAAATTGCTATACACCGTATAGTTAACATATACATTACTAGAAAGGCAACATCGTTCTATAAATCGATAAATAAGTTTTCTCTGTAGTGCATTGAAAGTGGGAATATTTGCTTTTACTTGTAGTTCTCTTGCACTAACGTTACGCTTGAGCCCATGAATTAACCGAAAGGAATCATTGTATGCAACTCGTAAGTGATTTAATGAAGAGCATAGATATTTAGACCATAAATGACTAGCATAAAACGAAGCAGTTGCAGGGAAGCAGTAATGAAATTTGTAAAATCATAGTATCGTGCAAGTCTAACAAATGAAGATTTGAGAGAATTAGTTCACACCGCTTTGACTTCATATCGCTCAGTTTTTCAAAGCTAGTTAATAAAGTGGAAGCCCACAGCAGATCTAACCCTGGTAAAATCTCGGAAAAATTGTAAATCGTGTAACGTTGTATTTGTTTTTATTATTTGATTAAAACTTGGGAATTTTGAGTGGGCGCAAACAGGAAGAAATGAAATCACATAATCAGGACTTCAAAGTAGCTCCGGCATGGATTATAAGCTCTGGGCAAATGGAATCAGAGCCCGGAGCTTTACCTGGTTTTAAATGTTGCAAGGAAGCAGTAAATTCTCTCTGTCAAAAAATGTCAGAGATATTTACTCGGTCTGGTTTTGTGGCCCTCCAAAGGTCAGACACTTCTTGAGAGACAAGTTGAGATGTCTTGCGGTCAAAAGCCTCGTATCTCCGTTTCTGACCAGCTGAGATGCAATAGCATCAGCTGAGATGAGACAGTGACGAGGAGAGTATCGTGACCTACCAGTAAGGTTGTTCAAAATACTCCATGCTTTTCGACTAGAGCGTGAAAATTCGATGCTCCGAACTGCCTCGGACCATCGATCCCTCCGCTTCCTGTCAAGCTTGGCAAGCAGAGTTGTAGCAACCGAACTTGAGTGGTGTCCATGAGGAGACTGTAGGAGCATGCTATAGAGGGATTCACACCCTGCATCCCAGCACGGAATATAGTTGTTCTGATACACGCGTGGGATGGTCTTTTTGGCTGCTTTCTTGATGATGTGGCAAAAGCCCTGGTAAGCCGCGTCCACATCAAGTAAATTAGGCGACAACAAAGTCTTTGCGAATTTATTCGTCAAAGCAATATTATGACGCCATTTGGCCTTTCGGAAGTTTCATCGCTTAACAGGCATGCTTGGCACTGCCAGAGCAAACCTTGGTGGTGTAATAAACGAAGGCCGATGTTGTGACCGGGGAACTTTTCAGGGACACGTCTATCCGGTAAGCGACTGTTTGGATCTACGCTAGCGAAAGTTAGATCTGGATTGGTGCCAATGTTCCAGAGGCCCGAGCAAAAACTGGAGGGGTCCTTGGCGTTGTATAGAAGGGCAAGACAATTGATACTTGCCCATTTAGCCAAGCACTCACCGTCCGGACTATTATCATCGTAACCCCAATCAACAGGACCACAGTTAAAACCGCTTGAAAAAAAGACAGTTAAGTTCGGTCTTGGCTCCGCTTCTATTTAACATCTATACATACGATCTGCCTTCCATGATTTCCAGAAAGTGTGCTTATGCTGATGATCTAGCATTGTTGCACTCTTCTGAAAACTGAAAGGACTTGGAGGGGACTTTAAACTAAGACATGTCTACAGTACACTTTCAGCGTATCTCCAGACTTGGAGGTTGAAGCTCCAGACTAAGACAGTGGCGGCAACCTTTCACTTAAATAACCGAGACGCCAAAGGTGAGCTAAAAGTCTACAACAATGATAGATTTTTACCATTGCGTCTACTTATCTTGGGGTAAAACTGGTCTGATCGCTTACGTTTTGTCACTATCTAGTGGCATTGCGCAAAAAAATATCCTCGCGCGTCACACTGCGGAGGCGACTCGTAGGCTCGGATGGGGTGCTGGTGCTAAAACACTATGCATAGCCGCCCTATCTCTGGTCTTCTCAACAGCTGAGTACTGCGCACCAGTATGATATCGCAGCGCTCACACTCGCCTCATAGACAGTGTCTTGAACGATGCCTTGTGAATAGTCACTGAATGCCTGCGTCCCACTCCAATGGACCACTTACTCATATTTTGAGGCATCCATCCAGCTGAGCTTCGCCGACTGGGAGCGACACTCTCCTTGGCCCACCGTGAATCTCTGAACCCTGATCATATCTTGTATGGTCTTTTAAGTGGGTCCTCAGATGCTCGCCAAGAGAGACTAAGATCTAGATGCCCATTTGTTCCAGCTGCGCAGAATCTTTTGGACAACCTTGCCGAACTTGGCATCCGCGCTTCTGATTGGACAAGTCATAAATGGAATGCGTAGTATTGCGAAAATTTTTCCAGGCTTCTTGTTTTTGTGCCCAAAACTGGTGCCAGGCCTGTTGGGATCAGCTTGTCCCGAGCAGCTTGGATTAAGCTCAACCGCTTGAGAACTGGTGGTTGGCGATTCCATTCGTCCATGCATAAATGGGGTCTCACTTCTTCACCGAATTGCGAGTGTGGCGCCTCTGAGCAAACCGCAGACCACGTTCTAATAACGTGCTCTATACATCGGAAACCACATGGAGAACGAGGTCTGACGGTTTTGGATGATGAAACTCGATGCTGGCTTAACAACACCACTGCCAGCATCTGATTCAGGCAGTACAGCAGCCTGGGGTAGTAAAAGGATAAACCTTCGGCCACAGTCCTGCTTGTGTCTGACCAAAAGTGGATGCCCTTCCAAACGACAATGATGACGATTAAAACTTGCTTTGTGTGCAGTGTTTGCATTAACACCTCAAACAGAATTTGTGGCTCTCCTGCAGTTTTGAATTTTCACATGTGACTCTTTCATTGAAAACTTTGCCCACCCCTGGTCTATAATAAAGTGCTTTCTGTTGCAAGTTACAGTTAGTAAAAATTATTGATTTCGTTTGGGTTGGCTATAGCTTACTAGCAAAAGCAGTATATTTTCTTTAGCATAGTGTTACTGAAATATGAATATCTATCGCAAAAAATTTCTCCCAATTCTGTTTTCCGACATACGTCTGCATATCTAGAACGTAGCAAAAACAAAAATAAGTTCAGCTATTCCTTATAGATGATCAAAAGAAAATAATCGATATGTTAAAATTATTGTTGTACAATGAATAAAACCTGGAATTTTTACTTAAACACACAGCTGGCAGCCTTTAGTGTTCAAGTCGACGTTATTTGTAAGTTGAAAACTAAGATAATGGCACAAAAACGCCGGTCTACTATCCATAGCTTTTTCAATAGAACAAGAAATTGTTTTATAGAAAGGCCTAGACGTTGTAGGCTATTAAAATAGTAGTAGTAGTAGTAATAGTAGCAGTTTGTTTTTATTTGCATTCAAAAGAACAATTGATTATAATTGAAAACAAAATAGAGAAAAGGTTACAAATCGGGAAACGGCTACTAAACTATATACGTTATAAAATGTACAAAAAAATTGTGCATGGTCACCGCACCAGTTGTGCAAAAAAGAGTGATTATCGTGTTTAATGTGCATATAGTAATTATTGTGCAAAAAAGATATTGCAGCTTTGGAAAAAGTGGGATTTTTGTGTGCAATTATGTCAGATCTTTAATATAATATCAAATCTATAAAATTATAGAACTTAGTGTAGTTTAGTGTATCTTAGTGTAATAAATATTTTCTGAAGGTATTGCATTTGCAAGGAACATTTTAATTGTTCAATTATAAAAATGGAAATATTTTGCATAAAATCAAAAATCCACTAAACAACAGATTTTATATTCTTACCAATTCAAAAGCGACTTGATGAAATTCTGATCTCGTTGCTTTGCAAACAAAAATGTAAAAAATTATCATAACATTTACCGGCCAGAGAAGGTTGAATAATTTTACTAAATTACCAAAACCAGAGTTTCCCAAAATGAGGTCCGTGATGAGCGCACAAGGGGTCCGCGACGATATGACAAAATTTGTCAACATATATACCTGGTAAAGTAATCCATATCATGAAATCCGAGACAGATTCGAAGTGAAGACCTCTTTTTTTTAGGGACGAATTTTTGTCTATAAACGAGCGTCCCGATTTGCTCCTACGGAAATATGGTATGCCTGTTTATAAGCAGTTATTTTTTAACGGATTTTGTGTTATTTGTTTTTGGGTTTGTTTTATCTTTCCTTGTTGGTTGGGTAGTAAATTGATGTGACATAAGATTGGGGTCCATGATAAAAAAGATTTGCAAATAGGGGACCGTAGTCCAAAAAGTTTGGAAATGACTAAACCTCTGTAATAGGTTATATGGAAATTAGTACGATTCTTGACAAACTTTTTTTAACATAAAAAACAAAGAAAACAACGTATTCATTAGGCCTCGTATTCGTATTCGCAACGTATTCATATATCCAAGGCATAATTTACTGGAACATATTCACTGCATGCTTTTCACATCCAAAGCATAATTAATTTTTAAAAGTGAACAGTTGGATACGTACGTTATTGGTTTCGTTTTTTTAAATAAATTTTTAAATGTCAAATAAAATTCAATGTATGACAGAGTTTTAATCATTATCATTAATTCATATTAGGTATTTAAAAAGTACCAAGTACCGGTACCGCGGTACTTTTAAGTACCGTGCCCACCACTGCATATGGGTATAATTTTTACAGTTTTCAAACTGTTTAGAAAGATTTCCGTGCTAACGCAAATATTATACAGGGTGTCCCAGAAGTCGCGCACCATATACTCATCTTGAATTTTTTTCATGTTTTAAATTTGATTTGATTAACTAAAATTTTCTAAATATAAGTGAGAAACTCACAATACAACAGTCAAATTGATATTTATGTTTGGAAGAAATTAGAAGATTTTATAAAACTTATATGGTGCGCGACTTCCGGGACACTCTGTATATATATATATTGCTCAAATGCTCAGTATCAGAATAATAATAGATTTACTACATTTAAGAAATTTAGTGTCAACATCCAAAAATCTGTTGGCTTTGTGAGTTTTAAGGAAAGCAATGATACTTTCAACCTTTCTTGAAATAGCTGGTTAGAGAAAAAGTGAATTTTTGACGTTTGTGGATGAAAAGACAGAGCTTTTTGACTTAAATTGATAGGTTTAATTTCAATTAATGGCAAAGGTTTGACGCATGTTCGCTGTTCAGTATCAGAACTTTTCGTTTGAACAACCGCTGTATTAATCTACAGCTTTATTGCTCGTGCTATTTTAAAAGTGAAATCAAATATTCCAATAGACTGTTTGTTAGGTAGCAAATGGTGCAATGTTTTTTGATCAAAAATTACAGCATCATCATTAAAATAGCAACTGATTTTTTCAACTTCTTGTTTTATTACACAAAAATGGCAATCACTCAGCAATCGAATAAATATTTTTCATAAGTTTTATTCAATATCTGTTGATTTTGAATAGAGACCAGTCGCTATGCTTGTTACTTAAAAAAAATTTTCACGATATTGCAACAGTAAAATAAACTAGGCTACATCGACAAACAGTTTTTTAGTATAGATTCTGGTCTTAACAAAACATTAGACAGACAACAATAATACATTGAATCAGTGCAAACCGATCGAAACAAACGGAAAAGAGCACAAACAAAAACTAAGGATTCAAGAGAACAAGCAGCAAGAACTTGAACGGGCTCCGTTTTATGTTTATGAATATTTCTTATAAGAAACCAAGTTTCAATTTAAATCTAATGGCTGTTTTGGTGGAAACATTGACAGCATTAGTTTTTTAACATAATTCATGAATTCGCTGTACATGCGTTTAAACGAACGTGATGTTTTAAAACCTTGGTTTCTATTTTATGACGTAATGTCTAAATCGCATAAATTCCATAGCAGCATCAATTTGAATTCAGAACGATGACAAATGCAATATACAAAGAAAGCAAGACTTTTAAGAACATCTTTTTGCTGTCTTCTACTAGTTCCGTTGAAAATCAGCAAAAATCTCGTATTTAAATATAAACGACGTGTCGAAGTGCATCAAATTGCAGAGAATTAAAGAGAAAAAACGAAACGAAGATTTGAGTTTGTTAACACCAGGAGAAAAACGGTTTTTCATGGTAGAAGCGCTGCGTGAATGTACGTATTCTGCCACCTAACGTTGATTCTCGAGTCTTCTCAACAATCACAGGCGGCATGCTAACCAAGTATTCGGGAGTTTTGTCTTGGTTCATTGCCTGACAGAGGTTAAGAATTTGACCGCGCATCACCGACATCTGACGTTCGAAAAGATTCTGATCAAAACCTTTGTCTTGCTGCAAAAAAAAAAAAGATTCTATCTCAAACTTGCGCTAATCAGGCACGTTAGCTGGGAAAGGCGAAAAGTCGAAATCAAGACTTTTAAGTGAACCTGGAAACGCGTAGAAAGACACTGGAAACGGAGTTTTGCGTCAGAAAAACAGAAGTGGAAAAAAGAAATTCTAAACTTTTAAGCGACGAGAGAAACAAAAATAATTTTTTTAACACGACTGTTCGCATGGTATGGCGTCGATTTCAAATGAAAGCATGAATTGATTTATTCTTAAAAAGCTATAATTGATAATAACCAAAACAAGAGCGCTAATGCAAAAATTGCATCTAGTTTAGTTCATACTTATCAATCATGGATTTATTTTCATTTCAATTATGAGATTATAACAGCGTTCATTGCAACGGTTAATTATTGACGAAAGCAAACAGAAATCGATTAATCTAAAACTAGGATTATAAACCAAACACATTTCGCAATGTACAAGTCAATTTATGCAATGTTATTACTTTTTAATCCTATTTGCGAGCGGCTTCACGGCCATTTTAACAGCGATCAGACGACTACAATAGCATCTTACCGAAAACAACTCGTGCAGCTGGGTGGCGAGAGACTCGATGAAGTCGGTATCCATCAGTTTCTTCAAGACGAGATCTTTAATTTCTTTTGAAAACGGTTGACGAGCTTCTGACAGCCACGACCAATGATAGGGATCTGCAATCAATAGCGCTCGCTCGTTGACACTGTGTCGTTTTGGTAGGTTGAAATGAGCAAACTTTTCAGGCCGGGTCAAAATTTTTCTATGTAGTAGTTATGACTTTCTGGTTTCGGAGCAGAAGGTCTGGAATTCGGTTTTAAAGTCGCCACATATGACACCTGTTACTTTATCGGTGTTGCAACGGAACCATTGTAGTGCCTGTGTTGCTCAGGTGCAATGTTGCAAAGGGCGCCGCGGAGTTCTGACAAGGTTTGACGTTTGAAGGGAACATAATGAATCCTTTCGTTTGTTTTGACAGTCCGCAATAAACGCTTCAAACGCGTTCTGTTTTATCGATTACCTTTGAAATCCAGGTATACCGGCATTGCAATGTGCTTTACTGAAGTAAAATAAAAAGCGTGTGCAGGACTAGATATTAAACAAAGCCAGGGGGACAGTAACGGGACCTGCTTGTATGTAGCCGTGTGCTTGATTGTATCCAGTCAAAACACAAACTCACATGCTCGCCAGGAGAGAGGGTGTTTAAACGGAAAGGCGAGTCCGTTATCGATCGCCGCTATCCGCACGATCGGCCGCTTGACGACTGACCACTCCGTCTCGGGCAGATCGTCCTCGTCGTCGATGTCGGGCTTCTCATACTTGATCAACCAGTTGTCGTTGCCGCGATCTAGAGCGAGACGTTCGCGTCAGAATTGTGTCCTTTAAGATCGACGAACGCGAAGATCAAGTTAAATCACGATTTAGAAAGGACGATTGACGATACGCTTCGATCGTGTTCATTAATAATTCATGAAGAACCTGTGTTGCGTATGATGTAGTCAAGGACGACGAGCTTTTCGAACTGGAACTGATATTCTTTCTCGGTGTCCTTCGGGAGCGGTTCGATTTCGAACTTTCTCAACCAAAACTCGGCGTCTTTATAACCAGAGACGAAGGTTTGCATGGAACCGACCTGAAAGTTGAAATCAAGGCTTTAAAAGCGACAACAGGCCGCGGCAAGTCGAGGTTTTGCAAGTTAATTCAAAAGCAAATGATTTCCATAGACTGCTTCGTGCAAATGGCAAAAAAAGTCCTACAGTGCAATGCATGAAATGCTAATACTAATCATGCAATGTACGTTATTCATGAGAGGAATTTAAAGGCTTTCAAAAAGGGCTTCTCGATAGAGAATTCACGGAACTCAATGTACAGTAAGTCTTTAAAACTTGAAACTTTTTTTGACGGAAAATGTAAAAGTACATTGAATAAGCAAAAATCGAAACGCCAAAAAAAGCGTTTTACTGGAAGTGCGTAAGTTTGTGTCGACCTCTTTAGTGAAGGTTCCACTGGCCCATCTACCTTGTTTCTAAGCGGAACCAACAAACATAGAAAAGGAGCATGCAGCTTCGTTAGTTCGTTACAAAGTAATTACAGTCATCTCATCTCGCGACTAAATTTCACAACCAGACAGCGGCCAAACCACAGTCAGCTTTCGGTTTCAATCGAGGGGTATTTCAAGCGCTGCGCGTTGAAAGATCGACCATTCATTGTATGTACAGTACAACATATCAACACAGCTTCCTGTTTACGGTAGGATAGAGTATGAGCGTACGTTCGACTGCGCGTAATTGAGTTTAACGTACGATAATTATCAATTTCATAAACGTCATAATGCTTATTGTGGCAGCAGCACGACAGTGTTCGAGTAGATTTTCGTAAGGTAGTTTGTCGGCAATAAGTAACCTTTCTTAATCAATCACATCCGCACGTTTACTTGAAATGAAAGAACGGTTATGTGAAGCAGTAGAAGCTACAAATTGCTTTTGAACAAGAGAGTCTGGTGACCACAACGTAGTTGTAATGATTTTAAGATTTTTATAAATGGAGTCGAGTCCTTCGAAAACCAGCTCGAGTCGAGTTCAAGTCCAGAAAAATTTAAAACCAAAACCCAACAACTTACTTTCGGGGGTAACCCGATCCTATGGAAGCGTCTGCCGAATTTCGGAAAATGTTCGGACGTGTATTTCTTCGTCTTCGACTTGGCGCGATCGATCGCGTTGTAATTAAAAGTCTTGCTAACCAAATGCACAACCTGGAAATCATAATAAAAAATCTTTAATTATGCAACATCACGTCGATATGGTGTGGCGAGGGTCACTGTGGTGGAATGTCATCGGGTCAAAGTTCAAAGGTCGAATACACACTTGTAGACACAGGTAATTGGTAATGAACCGAAAGCACCTCAGACAAAGAATCGGATTCAAAATCGAATTATATTCGGCGATATTTCAGGTCGTATCTACGCCATTGAACAGGATGTCTTACGCAACCATGCATGAAAGAGTAAACAAATTGATTTTAAAAAACTGCAATTTATTCCACGCTTGCAGTTGGAGTAATGATCCTTACAGAAGCCAGATGCTTATAGTTTTTTGACATCCTGGCCATTTTTCAGTTAAGTACGAATTCAGTACGGGCCAGTACGCCTAAACAAGTAAATTAGTGATAATAAAAAAAAGCCGGTCTTTACTGCATTAAGTTAAATAAACAAGATTGCATAAACCTTTTCGCACAACTATGCCATTTCGTGAACTTAAATCTCGAGTCACGTGATTCCGATCACAAGACTGAGCATGTGATTTGGTTTGTTTACTCAACCCATTTCTTTTGACGTTAAAATCGCTAAAACTCTTAATCAGTCAGCAAAGCGAGATCCATTTTTAAAAACAAAGAGAGGACACATAAATCGATTGAAAGCTACTTCATACAAATGTGGTTTGATAAGTGAAAAAAAACGACACATTCACTTTGGGAGTATTACGCTTTGTGGTTTTAAGAAATCAATTGCAAAAATAATAGCAAACAACATCGAAATTAATATACCGATTAAAGTGACTTATGCGAACAACAAAACGTGCGGTGGCTACCTTAGTTTTTGGAACAATATTCAAATTCAGTTTTGAATCGATCAATGACGCTCCTGCCTCGGATAAATAGCCTTGATTAGGAATCAAGCAGTCACGGCCAAAGCAACATGGACAGCACGTCTTATGCATCCACTTCGTCCATTTCGGATTCAGATGTCCGTACGGCTCCTCGTTCTTGGGCTTAAACACGGAAATGATTTTCTAAATAACAAAGTTTCTTCCGTCTCGATCAAAAGCGTTTTTAAAAACATTAAATACAAGCGCTAAAAAAAACTCCGTTAGTTCGAAGTTTACTATTTCGACTTAGCGTTGTTTTGAAGTTTCCAAATAGTAACTTATTAATAATAGCACTTTGCTTATTGATTTCTATCGAAATCAAATCCGGTGGAAAACCACGTCAACAACAACGCAGTACCGGCTATTGCCAATCAGCGTAAAAATATGCCGAAATCGAGAAACAAACACACTCGGGCACGCTTAATTCAACTTGTTCAACGCCGACAAAAATTGATCGCAGTTTGACGATAAGCGAAACACCGCATAGGCCGGTAGTCACGGCAGAGGCCAGCGGTTTGCAACCTTTTCACTTATACTCCACGGATAAATATTTAACGGGATTCTAGGCGATTTTTCGGCTATTTTCACTTTCATATAAAACAACTGCGGGGACACACCGGTGAGTCAATAATTTCCACAGAACGTCGAAAATATTAGACGGGAAGTTGACAAATTAAAATGAAATCTTTATTTTATCAGGTAAATTTAAGTTCAACTAAGTGCAATTGAAACAGAAAAAAAATTTCTAAAGGCCTTTAGGCCTAACCCTAACCCAGTAAAACCCAACATAAAATACATATTAAGAGTCGACATTTTAACTGTTGTGTGGCAATGAACAGTTTAATCATTGAAATCACATGCTTTGGCTTACGCTAATCATTAGATTGTAATTACAAAAAATTTTGGTTCTGGTGATTAGAACTTTGCAGTTTATTCAACTAAAAAGAGTAATACGGTTGTTACTGTTTTTACCTTTAGTCTAAGATATTTCAGAAAACTCATCCCTTATTTTTTAAGTTCAAGCAGAGAGGGCTTTCTATTATTAATTAATCTTTGCTGCCACAGTCGTAATATGTGCTGTAAGGTATAATATTCAGTTCTGTCATCAAATTCAGAAATTATGACGTTTTTTTATGAAAAAAAAACCAAGTTCACATGCATGAAATTGGCGCAAAAAAGTCATTTATACAGTACAAGTAAGAATTATTTAAAATCTAGATAAAGACTCGAAAAATTTCACTAATAAAAAAAAAGTAAAAACCAGCTTCGTTAATCTCACAAAATTAACACAATAGCAGATCAGATAACTGGCTCACTCACCTTATTTGGATCTCTCACAAAGTAACTTCCACTCGATCCCTGTGCGATCCGCTCCGGATAAACGCCTTTTTCGATGGCAGCTTCGGCAGAGCGAACCAGTGCTTGATAAGTTGAGTCATCCGGAAATTCGTTAATTAATTCCGAATCTAGACGGCTGCAACGAGTGTTCAGTGTTCACGTTACTTCAAAAAGCCGAATTTATAAAAAAAAATCGCCTAATGTACACGTAAAGGGGCAGGATTAGCTGTTTTGACAAGAGCACCAAGCAAGACTGTATACATTAACCAAGTTGAAGGCCGCTTCTGGCCTGCGAGTAAGAACAATACAGAAATACACAGATCGATTCTTAAAAATTCATAAAATACGTTTGCATGTTTTAAATCGACCAATCAAAAATCAAAGTTTATTTGTCTGCAAACTAATTTAAAAGATTAAAATGATAGCTTCCTAAAGTCTATTTGGTATCTTTGCATGGAAAGCAATAAAAGCGAACAAGCTTTTTATGTTGACTTTGGAAATTTTGCAAAGACGCGAGGTTATATTCGTGATATGATTATCAATATCGTCATCAAAGCAAATTTTATGATATAGAAAGCGTCTAGAGAAAGATTACGAAACTGCGGCAACATTTGCATCTTTTGAGGCAAAAGTAAATGAAATACAAAACTATTCCCTAGTCATTTAGTTGTATACAGACGCTCCTCAACTTACGTTTTAGTACCGTTCCGAACGGCCGAACGTAATGTAAAAATGAACTTAAGTTGTTACGGTACGTTCCAGTAATGTATGACCGTTCATACTGTACTATACATTGTGTGTGTAACACACACATAGCAACATAATTTCAATTAAATGAGTTTTATTCAAATTTACTTACCTTTAGCACGACCCATCACGACCTATACTTACCTTTGTGACGCAACAGAGACTTTTTCAGGAAGTTTAGCCAAGAAAAATTTTTACCGTGTTTTATTTTTTGCTCACTTTGAGTCACGTGACATGAGCCCAAATTGGGATCACCCGTCTTCAAAAAAGGGTAACACGCGGTGAAGAGCGCTCTAAACTCAAAAATCACTCGCAAATTTTTTTTTTACATACAGTCAGTTCAAACATAAAATCGAAAAAACGTAAAACGAATGAACGTAAGTAGAGGAGCGTCTCTATTTAGAAAAAAAGAAACGAACCAATTATGTAAAAGTTAATTAAATACATAAACAATACTACCCTGCACGGCAAACAATGCCTAGTAATTACTCATTAAAACAAGAAGATACCTATCGTAAAAAATATCTTGGCTGAGGCCATCCCCAGGTAGAATAGTTTTCTTCGCAGCCATCACAAGGGTTTTAAAATACGATGTTCAAACACGACGATCTTCAAGCATCGACTCACATGCTCATTTACCACTAATTTTTAAACGGTTTAGTCAAGAAACGTTGGATAAACTAGGAAGAGAAAAACTGTGCATTGACAAAACGAAAAAAATCTTCAAGTAAATTTTTAGATTTGCTTCAACTCAGCCGACGACAACTTAAAAACAACGGATAAACACAAGACAAAGTAAAAATAAAAACTTTTTCTACCTACTGCTAGTCGACAGTATAACGATTAATAAGTCTGTCAGGTTAAAAACTACAAACGGACATAACAATAGCAAGCACTCCAAAAAAATACTTCTTTTTTAATTGTGCGCTCGTGCTTACCGATTGTTAATACAAAATATCAAAAACGAATGCTGAAATCTAAAAAGCAACGTGTTGCCGCGACAATCAAAAGGTAACTACCATTTACTTCGCAAAATTTCTTTGCTCAACAAACTTTTTCTAAGTTTTAACAATTTCAAGTGCTTAAAACTTTAAACAAACAATAGACACGAAATAGGCATATTGCTGGTAATCTACTAAAACGAAAGCAGACGTTTCTTTCGCTAGCAATGATTTTATCAGTTCTATCAACTGGCTAAGATAGAAATAAATAAGTCGTGCAATAGATTGAAATTTTATATTACTCACGATTCCTGTTCAGCAGGAAAAAAGCCAGCCTTTTCCTACACATCAGTATCACGCAATATGAGGATCGCGGTCGCGATTTCTAGCTCGAAAGTAATTCTGTTATTTCATATCAGTTGGTCAGTCAAAAATTTTCAGAAACCAATTTTTTTGGGGTTTTTGTCAAAATCTGTAAACGATTTTAGCTTTGTTTCCTGGCATCGAGATTACCACACGACAAAGACGGTATAAGCTGAAGATGTTATGATCTATGACGTGTCAAGCTTGAAATTGAGTTTCAAATATAAATAATATGGTCTAAATTAACTGAATTGAAAGGTTGCATAAAAACTTTCGACTGCTCAATATTTACTAAAGCCACGCATTACACGTCACGTACTGTTAGAAACAGCACTGCTGCAAAATGACCAAAAGACGAAAACTTTATAAAACCTCTCAAACAAAATCTGGCAACCTACAAAAAGCAACTATTTATAGTCTAAATATTACTGACTGTTACTGTGAGATTTGCCACAGATACCAAACCGACATACAGTAAACTAACAATAAAGCTTGGATCGCACACATCGCAAACACGGCTTATAAGGATATCCTTTTTGCTCTGCAAACGACCAAGACAAATACGACGTCATGTCCTACCAAAATTGCTTTGAACAAATAACCTGATCTATAAATTACCCAGATCACACCATATGTGTTAAAAAATTATTGGGTACACATCAATATTAAAAACTAACCAAATACCAAGTATTAAAACTACCTGAAAAACGAAAATATCGTTTCAAATCTTGCCAAATAAAAGCACAACTTTTGTTTAACAATGACTGTAATCATTAAAACAATGCATGGATTAAGACGTCAACTAAAAACAGTGAAGAATCAATCGCTTGAAAATTATTTTTGCATTAAATGAAAGGTTTTTATAGCATAGAATAAATTTAAAACATCAGAAATAGATTGCCGCATAACCTGTTCAAAAATAGCACTATGGATTACAATATTAAAAGGATTAATGCAAAGAATCTTTTTGTTATATCAGAATATGCTCGTTAAATATAAAAAAATAATGAAAACCTGTGAATTATTTGAGTTATTCATTCAACATGTGCAAAATTTTTTAATGGAAAACGCTTTTTTAACAATTTATCACACGATGGCACGATATACTGTATTACATGCATAATATTTAATAACGTAACAGATTAATAGTTGAAATTAATAAAAAAATCTAATATCGTTAATTTCTCTTTTAATGAAAAACAATTCTTACATTGAAAATCAAACGTTAACCTAACAAAATCAAACTCAATAGCTCACAACTTTAAAAGAATGATTTTGAAATCTTTTGAAGATTACAATTATCAAAATGAGGAAGCGAGGACGCACATTTTTAAGAAAAGAAAGTTATGAATTAAAGGACTTGTTCCGTCATCAACTGCATTATTCAACATGGCCTCGGTTCAAAACCTACTCGAGCCATTCTGTTGTGTCCTTGGGAAAGACACTTTACGGCACTTTCCCCTGCTTGGAGGTCTTGGCAAGCAGTTCTAAATTTCAGTCATATCTCTATTAAGTTACAAGCGGACAGCAATATCTTCGCATCTCCGGAAGCAGGTCGTAATTGTCTGCCTTATGTATTAGCGCCTCCATCGTTTTCCTGCGAGCCAGGAGAATAAATATAGAGATAAAATAAATAAAAATTTAACTCGCCTTCTTTGTTTTCCGAGTAACGGCAAACTTTCATTCAACGGAGAAGTTGGTGGAGTTTTAACATTGGGAGAAGGCAGAATCGGTGCTGGAGGTTTCGTTAAAGTGTTAGTACTATTTGGGCTGGAATCATTGGCTTTCGACTTCTCGTTGACCTTGAAGTTTGCAAAATAAAATGAAACTTAATCTCTGTCTGGTAGTGCATTAAATTAGCTACATGCAAATAATCGATAGTTCGGTAGAATTTAGTCAATCAACGCAAACAAAGATAAAGATTAATAACTTTCAAAAAGATTGTTTGCGAGCTCTGAAATTTGTTAAAACCTAAAAAACGAGCTATAACCTCTTTTTTTTGGTCCTTTTTGGTAAAATCTTAACTTTACATTAAAGTAATATAATTTTAAAAACATCAAATTACAAAAACAATATAATGGGTAATCGTTTGATAGTTGTTTAAGATAAATGCTTTCACCTTTATTTCACGTTAGAAATTAATTAACCATGCAAAAAATTTTTAATTGTATGTCCTCATCCAATAGTGACATTCGCAATGCAGCAAAAACTATCAATAGAACAACTTACAACTTTATTTTCATTCTGAATTGCTCTGTCACCATTAAGATAAATTTGACCAACGGCATTTTGTGGATCCCCATGTATATCTGAATTGATGAGAAGATCGAAGCTACTTCCGTTAATACTGAGGTTCTTTGCATGAGGCTCAGTTTCGCAATGAACGTTCGATTTTACAATGACATCATCGTTCGGATTTCGGTTCAAATTAGCATTGTTGTTTGCGGATGCGAAAAATTCTCCTTTAATATTTTCAATTTCAGCTTGCGGTTTCTAAACAAAATAAAACTAGTGTGAGTGGTTCTTTTATTTGAAGTATTTAGAGTAGACTCGTTTAATAAAAATATATTATTTATAAAAGCAGGAAGATCGACAACCGTGTCATTAAGCTTCCTGGTCCTTGCATGATTATTTTTTATATTACGCGAGTTGCACTTTTAACTAATGATTTTGGGAGTGCTGGTAAACTTGTTTTTTTTCTACTAGGGGTTGCAAGGTTTTGGAGTGGTGGACGGGCAAATAAGCACACGCCTCAATAAAAGAAACGACAATGAGATACAATTAAAGTAGAAAACAATTGTAAAAAAACAAAGGGTATTAAACTTTTATTATCTAATGCAGGGGTGCACAACTTTTTTGCTATTGCCAGCCGCATTAAAGTTAGTTTAAACTAACCGCCGCCGAAAAGTTAAAGTAAATTATATGAAACGATGAATTAAAAAAATTATAATAAGTTTCTTAGTGTATCGAAAAATGTTATGAAACGAAGTGTCACAATTTTTTAACAAATTTATTCAAACACAATTCGAAAAATATTGTACTACTGTAATGCGTCTTTCGGCCTTGCACGCTGATAAATAGACTAGCAAAATCAGTCTTTCTGGGCAGCTAAGGCTTATTACAATAAAGCTGTTAACAAATTTAATAATAAAGTGCAATCGATCATTTGTACAAACAAGCAAACCAAAGGAGCACGGTTACAATTAAGGCCATTTTTTATTTTGACCTAGAAAGATTTTTTGACCTTTTTTTTAACTTTAAGACTTTACGATTATAAATGCCCTTCCAGAAGTTTTTACAGACAGATTTTGGTTAAAGGCCCGTTTCCACTACGAGCGATGCAGAATTATTCTTTGTTTATTGATTTTTTTTTACGCTTAAGCGTTGCGAGAAGTAAAAAGATCAATAAACAAACTAAGAATAATCCCGCCGACGCTAGTAGTGGACACAGGCCTAAGATATTGTAGAAGCGGTGATTTACTGTATATCAGTTAAGAAAAGCTACAATAGTATTTTGTCGTCATCAGTTACTATAGATACAAACCTCAATTTGCCTCGTAAGTAATCGCAAACACTATCGCAAACACTATAACAAGTACGCTTCTGCGTACCAATTGATAGGTATAAAAACTTTTAACATTTAAGCACAAAACTACATTCAGGCATCAACATTTAAGATTTTGCAATAAATGCTTTCACAACAAACACGTATAAGACAAATTTCCATTTCAATTATATAAAAATAATTATCTTTACTTTAACATAATTTTAAATTAGTGAAGATCGTCCTGATTATGATCAACATGGTCTCGGTTCAAAGCCTACTCACACCATTCTGTTGTGTGTTGAGGAAAGACTCTTTATGGCACTTACCCCTGCTTGGCGGTCTTAAGCAAGCAGTTCTAAATTCGAGTCATGTCTCTATAAAACTAAAAAAACAAAAAAATTTCAAACTGACAGAAATATCTTGGCATCTCCGAAAGCAGGTCAGGGTAATTGCTTGACCTATGTATAGCACCTCAGTCACTTTTCGGCGAGTAGGAGAATTCTAAATGAAATGAAAAAATAAATTAATAAATTGGCAGAATTTTTGAAACACATTGAGATTAGGCATGTTTAAACTGTGAGTTGCTTGCTCTTAAGAGAGTAAAAAGTCTTTAGAAGAGGTGCAAAGCTAGTGAGATGTTGTAAACAAAAAAATTTATATACAACTGATTCAAAACTTATAAAGGCAATGAGTAAACTTCAAAAAATGACGTCAGGTTGTTGCACCCCTTAGAGCTTTAGAATTTCTACTGTATTATGTAAAAACAGCATGGTCGTTTGGTTAGAGCACCGTGATGGTGATTAACATGGTCTCAGTTCAAAACCTACTTGACCCATTCTGTTGCCATAAAGACACTTTACCACACTTTCTCTTGTTCGGCAGTCTTGGCAAGCAGTTCCAAATTAGAGTAATATCTCTATTAAATTACAAACGGACAGCAATATCTTCGCATCTCCTAAAGCAGTTTGGGGTAATTGCTTACCCTATGTATTAGCGCCTCCGTTGCTTTCCTGCAAGTCAGGAGAATAAATATAGAGATAAAATAAAAATTATATACCATATACTGCAGGTCTCTTTATAGTTGCCAGAAAAATCACAAAAATAAGCAAAAAAGTACGTAATTTTTTGACAGTAAAACTTGACGAGACCAAATTTTGACTATAGTTTAATTGCTCTAAATTATACAACTCATTCAAATTGACTCTTGACCAACCGAAACCACCGTTACTGTAAGTTTGATAATGTAAGAATGCCAAATAAAAACTTTTTATTTTGTTGACTTTAGCAATTCCTAGTTAAAATACATGATGCCCATAAAGTTTCTTTGCGATTTAAAAAAATTATTACAAAGGCAGTTGATGAGATATCTTAAAGAGATTTGTTTTATTTTAATCAGTGTTTATTAAAGTTTTTTTTTACCTCATTTAATACACCTTTATATGGGCGCAATTAGTAACACAAAGAACATTAAGTTTTATTACCACATTTAATACACTTCTATATGGGCACCATTAGTTGCATGAAGGCCATCAAGATGGTACTTGATTTCCAGCTATGTTTGTTGTAACATGGCCTCATCAATGGTGCCAATGACATTAGAAATCCTTTGCTTCACATCAGTTATGTCCTGTACCTTTGTTTGATACAGCATATATTTCATGTAACCCAAAAGAAAAAATTCCAGAGGAGTAATGTCTGGTGAACGTGGTGGTAATGAAATTGGCCCATCTCTTCCAATCCATTGGTCTAGAAATGTTTCATTGTGGAACTGATAAACATTCACTCCTCAATGTGATGGTGCACCATCTTGCTAGAAGATGATGGTGGGTTAAAAGTCAATCAGCTGTGGTGTTGCATATTTGGTAAGAAGGTTGAGGTAAACATTTGTAGCAATTGTTGCCTCACAGAAGAAAAATGGACCAATTATTTAATTGTACATGATTCCACACCAAACATTCACTTTTGGACTATCCTGCTAAAGATCTTTATGCACATGTTTTGAGACTGAAATTCTCACATTGTGTCTGTTTAATCTCCTTAACACATAAAAACATTGCCTTGTCACTAAAACAAACTTGCTTGAGAAGTGCTTCATTCTCAGAAATTCATTTGGGCATGTTGTTTGGCAAAAATCCTGCAACATTTGCAATTTGTAAGCATACAATTGTTAAGTTCTAGTGTAAGACCTTGTGGATTTTTGAACATGGTAGTTCCATTGTCTGGTAGCAGTATAGAAGAATGATGAAAGGTGTGTCTTACATGCCCATGTTTTCCTTAGATGTTCTTGGCCATCCATTTCTCTTGTTGTTGTTGCCCCTCCTCTAAGGTCATCTTGAAGTAGCCATCTCTTAACCCAGTGTTTCTCAACCTGTGTGCCACATGAAATTTTCAAGTGTGCCTCATTGATCTGCAACCTTTTTTTCAGGAAACACGACTTTTGAACAGGGTTGCCAGACCAATTTTTCAAAAAAAGACCAAACAAACTGTCAAAAAATAATGCCAAATTGTTTTTTTTCTATCAATATTGCAAATGTAAGGTTAAGACCAAAAAAGGCCATCTCTTTCAATCAGTGTCCAAATCTCTGTTTTCATCCAAAATGTAAAGTGAAGACTAATAAAAAAAGTCATCACTTTCTATCAGCGTTCAAACTCTCTATTTAGGTCCCAAATTTAAGGTGATGACCATTGAAGATTTGGTCAACAATAAAAATTCTAAAACTTTTGCTTACAAACTTCAAATATTTAAACAAAAAGTTTTTTAAGAATAAGATTTTGTTTCATAAAAAAGGAAAAAATTGGCCAAAAGGTCAAATGCTAAATTTGGAAGCCAAACACCTTAAAAAAGGTCAAATTTCTCAGATTTGGCCTTATAAAAGCCAATATGGCAACACTGCTTTTTAGATATGAAAATCAAGAAATTTGAGACAGATTCAAAGACTTTTTTTTTTAGAAAACACTACTTTCTAGGGATGAAAACCACGAAATCTGGTATAAGTGTGCTGCAAATTTTGAAAAAGTCTATAAATGCTGCAAGTGGAAAAAGGTTGAGAACCACTGTCTTGACCCCTTAAAGCTGCAATCTAGATTCCCACTCTTGGATTAGCTCTGTTGCTTCTAAACACCTTTTCCACAAACTAGTGGTGTTGTGTTGTGTTGGTAGTTGACTAAAGTTAAAAAGATGATTTATGTCATGTGTGTGTGACAAGCATAGCTCAGGCATTTGTAGCATGTGAGTTTCAGGGTTCACTGTATGTAGGTAACTTTGTGAGAGTGGTGATTTGTTGGCTCTAAGCTGTATGCATATGATGTGGTAATGTTTGTTCTGATTAATGAATGTCATAGAGTGTGGTGTTATTAACTTTGTTATTTTTTCTGAAACTTATTATTATATTCTATACATTTATCATTTTACGATTGTCATGTTTCATTCATTCATGATCATGATAATCTTTTTTTTTTTAATTCTGAAATTCCATAAAAATCAAATTGTCATTTCAGTCATTTTGCCTTTCAATTTTTTACCATTTGCAAAAATCAAACCATCACTGACAAGACTTCAATAGTCAAAACAGCTGTCTGGCAAAGGATTTTGCTCCCCAATAGTATCTTCAATTCTTAATTAGGCTACATACACTAAGCTAAGCTATACCTTTAATTGTTTCTAATGTATTTTATGTTATTTCTAATGTATTCTAATGTATTTAATTGTTTCTAATTCTAATGTATCCAATTTATGACAAGATTACCTTTCTTTTTTTTTACAATTTGTGCCCCCCCAAACTATGCTTTCAATTTTCTAATATTTTATGTCTAGATAAAAAAATTTTTTTTCAAATCAGCTAGCTTGATTATTGTTTGCACTTTACCAAGTCAATTTTCACCAGTAATTGTCCTGGTTGTTGAAAATTAGCGCAATGCAGTCGTAAACAGCAAAGTACCAATGTGATATTGGTAGAAATTGAATGAGTCTTTGTACTTTTGCACAGTAATGTGTCATTTGCCTCGATGGTAAGAGCTCAAATTACCACTGAGTGCATTTTCTTGATCTATTGAATATATTGCAGGCCAAAAGTGATTTTGGTCATATTCATTAAAGCAGTGGCAGAGTTAGGAGTGATTCCCTATACTCATCTTTTACAGTAAATATGTAAATGTGTTTGAGGTTTTCTCTACATTCCTTAGGTGTCATATCTAGTTTTGAGATGATGCTATTAGTGTGCTCATTTTTATAACAGACTGTGGCTTTTATGTTTCTGGGGAGATCTGAGTTAACCACTCCTTTTTGTATCCAACAGTGTTCCTGTCTCCATAAATTTCTTGTGCCATAAACAAATTGAAGAACATCATGGTGGATCTCTTTCATACTTAGTTTTGTAATTATGATGGGTTTAAACATCTAATTTTGTCTCAATAAACCAGGATACACATAGTGCCTTTTCTTGAAAAGTAGCCAGTTTATAAAAATTTATTAAACACATAAAAATTCTATCTTAAACAAAAAATTTTAATGTGAATAAAAACTTTAATAAACACTAATTTTAAAAAAAGGATGAAAATTTTGTGGAGAAATTTCATCAATACCTTTATAATAAATTTTTTAAATTGTAAAAAGACTTTATTGACACTCTGCATAATATTGTTAGCTGTGAAAAAAAATTATTTATGTTAAATCTATAATGAGTTAAATGTGTGACATATGTGCACAGCTGCTTAAATTATTATCCAAAGACAGTGGTTGTAGACCATTGATCTAAACCCTAAGTTCTCAACCTTTTTTTGCCTGTGGCACATTTTGGGACTTTTGCAAAATTTATAGCACACTTGGACCAGGTTTCTTGATTCTCATCCCTAAAAAGTAGTGTTCCCAAAAAAACTCATCACTTTAAATCTATCTCAAATTTTTTGATTTTCATCTCAAAAAAAGTAGTGTTCTCTAAAAAAAAAGGTCATAGAACAATGGACTAATCATGTTTTTTTTAAAGTTTTGCCACACACTTGGAAATCTCTCTTGGCACACAGGTTGAAAAACACTGATCTGAACCTAATGCATAATTTGTTTAGGTACAAATTTACAACATGAATCAGATATGAAATATTGTATCTAAAAGACTTCAACATTTTTTAAAAAACTAAAAGTCATTTAAAATTGAATAAAAACATAACTGATTTTTTAAACTGAATACAACATGCTAAAATGAAATCAAAAACATAATTCTAGGTAAATTAAATTCAAAAACAGCATGGTTATAATACAGGGTGTTTCATCTCAATATGTCACTTTACAAAATCTCATATCTTGGTAACTGGCAAAAGTAGCAGGATAAAATTAGTTTTGTTGGATAGGTAAAATCTCAAATTTTTTTGTTTTGCCAGACCATTGTTATGTCACAATCAAAATTTCAGCTTTTTGTGTAAAGTATCATTTCCATCAATTTGCCTCTTATTTGCTTTGCTTAAAATGTCTTTTACGGGAAAGGAGAAAGTGTTTTGTGTTTTGGAATTGTTGATAAAAACAACTCGTGGACATGTGTTCAACATAAATTTCAGACAGAATTTTCAAAGCAGCCACCAGACTGACATACCATACAGAAATGGCATGCAAAATTTAAGAAGGAGGGATGTTTGTGCTCCCAGAAAAGAATTGTCTGATTACCTTCAACTGAAACAATCGAAAGAGTTCGAAACATCTTCCAGTGGAGCCCCAGGAAGTTAATCAGAAGAGCTAGTCATGAACTTCAGATGTCTTCAACAACTGTTTGGCAAGTGGTAAGAAAACACCTGCATATGATACCTTAGAAACTGCATTTGCTACAGCATTTGAAAGACATTGACAAACCAGCTCGCAAAGACTTTTGTACCCAAATGCAGGTGATGTTGGAAGAAGACGGATTTGATGACCATCTGTGTTCAGCAACAAAGCCACCTTCCATCTAACTGGCAAAGTCAACATACACAACACATGCATATGGGGAACTGAGCATCCTCATTCAATGCTGGAGCATGTGCAAGATTTTCCCAAGGTGAACGTATTCTGTGCCATATCGAAGAAGCATGTGTATGGGCCTTTTTTTTTTGAAGGAACAACAGTCAACAGTAAAGCATACCTTGATATGCTGCAAAATTGGTTAATGAAACTTTTGCTTGATGCAGAGCAAGCAGACTTTATTTTCCAACAGGATGGGGCACCACCTCACTGGAGTCTCATTGTAAGACAGTATCTGAACACTACTCTGCATAGCAGATGGATTGGACATGCTGGAAATGATGATTGCATGCTCCTGCATTGGCCCCCTAGATCTCCAGACCTAACTCCATGTAACTTTTTTCTCTGGCGCTATGTAAAAGGCTTGGTCTACATTCCTCCTTTTCCAACATCAGTGGATGATCTGAAGACTTGGATAACTGAGGCCATGATAACCATTGATCCCAATATGCTTGTTTGAGTTTGGCAAGAAATGGAATACCATTTCGATGTGTGCTGTTTAACCAAGAGGTCGCATATTGAACATTTATGAAAAGTTTAATAAAACATTTATTTCGTTGATTTTTGTGTTCAAATTTTTGCTGCATAAACTTAAGAACATTAGTTTTCAGCAAAAAAAGTTTGGTTTTCATATCTCCAACAGTTATTGAGATATAAGTTATCATAAAGTGGCATATTGAGATGAAATACCCTGTATATGACTAGCAGAAACTATTATCAATATGTACCAACAAAGCAATGAAAAAACTTTGCTACTAGCACTAGAGCAGCAACACCAACAAGCAAAGAATGCAAAAAAACTTAAAATTATAAATAACAGACTCTTATTAACTTGCTTCTAAATCACTGGTTCTGTTAATTGAAACAAAAGGCTCATGCAATTATTTAATACATAAGTATCAATAAGAATTTAAAGTAAATCTGTGTCTACCTTGCAAAACTAAAATTTCACAAAAAAACAATATTTACAAAATAACTTACACAAAGACCATTTTTAAAAAGAATAAACTGAAATGCAAAGAAATGAAATATTTTAGCATAAAAAAGATTGTAACATGGATACAACATTCTTACTTGAATTATTATTAAGATTAAATAGAAAAAAATGGCAATTTAAAATATTTAAATTTATAACTCATGTTTAGGACTGAAAACACATTAATAAAAATGAAAAACTATTCATAAATCTAATAAAAAAAATTAGGACTTTGTTATTTTAAAATTTACCGATGAACTGTTTTCAAATCCTGCTTCTGTGGTGGTTTCCATATTCTAAATCAAAGAAAAAATGTTGCAAATATTAATAAATGACATGAAACCTTAAGTCAAGAGTCAAAAAGCAATTTGCTTTTTAGACTTTTCCATTTAACACTTAGTCAAAGAAATACAGTATATTAACAAAGATGGTGTAATAATTAACCAAAATTAGTTGTACTAAATTTGACAGTAAACTATTAACTCCTTCTGCCCAAAAAAGAACAATTATTTCAACAAATAAGAGTAGGAACAGAAGGAGTAACATTAAGAAAAAAATCTTACTCCAGAGTAGGAGTAGCATTAAAAAAAGATCTTACTCCAGAATAGGAATAGAAGTAACCCCAAAATCACCACTACTCCCCAGCCCTGGTCAAAAGTTCAATTACAATGGGGAAATTACAAATTATTCAATTTGAATGAATTGTAATGCTAAATATTGATAACCCTGTATATTATGAAAAGGTCCTTAAAATATTTAAAAAATTAGTTGTTTAACAAGTGAGTAATAGTAACCTAAGCAAAATATATCAAAAAATAAAATATCAGAGCTAACTTTGTTTAATTAATCCTGCTTGTAGGTTTATTTTCCAAACCATATTGTGTCAAAACCTTCTGTTTTTACATTGTGGTTGGGTATATATTTGAAATTAATTTTAAAACATAACAGTTTTGAAAAGTGAGAGAAACAAAAAACTGTGCACTAAAGTTGACTATTTTTTATTAGGGCACAACAAGCTTTTGTGGGCTACTGCTCACTTCATCAGGTGCAATGGAAAGTGTACAGGGGACAAGGGAAACACCTAAATTCGTTAAGATAAACAGCCTCTGCAAAGTTCAGACTGTAACCCAATAGATTATCCCATATGAAACTCCTTAAAGGAAAAAATTTATAAAGGTTAAAGAGAGAAACTGACTGAACAGGTGTTGAAGAACAGAATAACTATGTCATGGGCAAAAAAATCGTTAGAAGAAATGATTTCATTTAGTCATAGAGGAAGATGGAAGCCATATTGAACATATACTAACAGTGAAATAAATGATTGTTTGCTCTGATATTATATTTTTTGACATGTTTTTACTAAATTCACTTGTTAAACAACCAATTTCTTAAATATTTTGAAGACCTAGTTATCATAATATACAAAGGTCACATTGTTAAAAATTTCATTGAATTCAGTTATGTTAACTTATAATTAAGATATTGCTTGTCAAAAAGTGTCTCACTGTTTATGAGACACCTGATACATGAAAATAATAAAGAAAAGCAACTCTAAGCACCATTTGCAAATGCATAAGAAAACTGCTGTCACCTTACACAGTGACCTTTGAGTTCTGGGTTTGCCATAGCTCCACCTACACTTTCCTATTATTGGTTGAATGAAATTAGCTCCTCCCAAACCTAAATCATTACTAAGCCCTTTAAAGCACCTTTCCAAGCTACTATGAGTTTTCCTGAATGCTAGCCATGAATAGAGAAATATGGCATATGCCTGCTCATCCCTATGTAATGATCACAGGTTTGCCATTGGGCAGAAGGGACTAAAATTTTTTTTTAAATGAAAGCAGATATAGAAAAAGTAAAGCATGTGGTGGAAAAAGCAAAAAACAAAGGGGAAAGACCACTCAGACTTAAGTAAAAAGCATAAAAAATGACTGAATCACAAAATTTTTTATGCTTAGCAGAAAATAATTGAAATTGAAGTATTTCAACTAATAGCTTGGTTTGGACTGAAAGCAGATGCAAAACAAGCAGGAAGTAAAAATATGGCTATGGTTTAAAAAATTATGTTTCTGCCAGCTTTTTCTGTGCCCATCTTCAGTTTGAATCAACCTTTTTGGAGAAACATTTATTTAAAATTTTTTCTGCACAGTTCTTAACTTTTTTCTCACCTTTGCACCATTATATGAAGAAATACCTAATAAACCAACATGAGAAATATAATCTGAACCACCAAAATAAGAATTGTTGGAAAATGATATTGATGGGTCTGAAAAGCAGATAATAAAGTCAGGTATTTATCACTAACTTTTATTAACCAAAGTTAAATTTATATCAAACAAAAGGTAAAATGATTGTAACTCAAAAACAAAAATTTCACATTTTGATACTACAGTGGCTTGCTGGACACACTAAATCTAATCAGTGATATAATTCAAAAGTCAAAACATTTGTCAAAATTTTAAATCACATGAGTTCCAAGCTATTGGCTACTTTAAAATTAATAAAAATGCTAAAATACAAAGATTGGTATAAAAAAATATTCTACAAATCAATCAAATTAATTCTTAACTGTTTGTAGTTTAACCTATGATTGTTAAAGCAAATTTTAAAACACAAGGTTTTATTTAGTCACATAAAACAACTTGGAAAATTATTGCAATTATCAAAAAAAAATTTACCTTAAAGCTTAGAAAAATTTGGACATATTAAAGCATTTTGAATTAATCACAAATAGTTGCTTTACAGTACATAAAAGATTTAAAAACAAATCCAAAAACACAATATAACAAATTATTATTTTAATCTAAATACAGTTCAAAGTTTGGCTTTCACACAAAAAATATTTATTCATGCAAAAACATTATATTATAAAAATACAATCAATAAAGAAAAACTATTTCTTTAACTTACCGTATATTTTGGCATATAAGGCGACCGTCAGATAAGACAAGGCACAAAATTAGAGCAAAATTTTATAAATTTATCATATATTGGTTGTATAAGATGACTGCTAAATCACGAAACTATGTTTGTTTAGCCTAGGCTAAAGATTGCAACACCCAGTATCTTATGAAATATTGGTTATGTAAAGATGATGCTATTACTTACTGTATCATTATAGATTCAAAATTACAATAATTGTGTTTACATTTTTTAAGATCATGGTCATTTTATTATTATATCCGTATCAGGAATGGAACTGCCAACAAAAAGAAAATATGAGGCAAGTTTCAAGTTGAAAGTCGTAGACGTAGCCAAGGGTTCGAACAACTGTGCTGCTGCAAGACAATTCAATGTTACTGAAAAGATGGTATGAGAATGAAGAAAGAAAGAGGATGATATAAGACAAATGCCCAAAAACAAATGTGCAATGCAGTGAGGAATCACACGTTGGTCGAAATTGGAAGACAACATTGTAGAATGGGTACTCTAGCAGAGACAACATGGCTACATTGTGACCAGAAATAAAATAAGATCTCATGCTTTGAAATGGGCCAAGGCAAACAAAGAAAGTAAAGACTTCAAAGCTACAGTGGGATGGTGCAGTAGGTTTATGAACAGAAGAAATTTAATAATAAGAGAAAAAAAATTGCTCAGAAACTACCAAAAAATCTCGAGCACAAAATAACAAACTTCCACCATTTCATAATTCAGCTAAGGAAAGGCATAAAAATCTATTATCCCATATAGGAAATATGGATGAAACTCCAATCAATTTTGACATGCTTGGTAATAAAACAGTGGATTTTAAAGGTGTAAGAACAGTAAACGTGAAAAGTACAGGACACGAGAAGACAAGATTTACAGTGGTATTAGCGTGCATGGCTGATGGTACTCAATTGAAACCAATGGTTATTTCTAAACGTACAACAAAACCTAAAATAACTTTTCCCCCTAATGTTTTGGTTCACTTCCATAAGAAAGGGTGCATGGACGAGAATGGTGTTAAGTTATGGATTGAAAATATTTGGAACAGACAGCCAGGTGGTATGCAAAAGGAACACAATTTGTTGGTCTGGAATATGTTTTGGAGCCACATAATGGCTAATTCTAAAACTTGTTTAGTGCGCAACAACACCAATATTGCAATTATGCCAGGTGGCTTAACTTCTGTACTTCAGCTGCTTGACATAAGCTTAAATAAGCCATTCAAGAATAATGTTAGAGCACAATGGAATGAGTGGATGATGAATGGTGAAAAGTCATTTACAAAAAACAGAGCTATGCATAGTGCCTAAATTGATGTTCTTTGCAAGTTTGTTATAAAAGCATGGGATAATGTTAAGGTAGAAAGTGTCATAAAATCCTTTAAAAAATGTGGAATATTTAATGCCATGGATGGTAGTGAAGATGATTTATTGTATGAAAGCAAAGATGAAGCCGAAGTCAACTTGCCAGAACCAGAATGGAATCCCTACAATGATGGCATCTGTGATGAATCTTGTGATGTATTCAAAAAACTTTTCGAAACAGACAGTGATGATGGTGATGAATTTGATGGGTTTTAGATATGCACATGGAGCACGTTTAATTTTTAATATTGATGATGTTAAATAAAAATAGTATAAATACAACTACCTGTACTGTAATACCAACTTTTATTGAGAATAAAAGTGTATGTAATCAACCATTTTTATTTACAACCAAAATGATACTAATTTTTTCATGTAAAATGAAAAAATCTGCACGTAGAATTTAAGGTCTGACTTTTGGTTGTATGAGACAACCCCCAATTTTTAAGAGTGGTTTTTTGACTTTAAGGGTCATCTTATATGCTCTGAAATATACGGTAATTAAAAGTAAAAATTGTTGTAAAATGCTTTAACAGTAATGCAGCATTTCTGCAAGCTGTTTTTATATGGTTTCAGGATGCAAAAAAAAAGGACCTGAAAAATGCCGCCATTGCTGTTGTTTCTCCTCCTCCAAGGATATCTTGGAGTGGCCATTTCTTAATCCATTAATGCCCAGCATATGATTTATCATACACTAAACTAAGTGTTTTAAACTAAGTAAATGCAATCAATTTTTGTAATGCGCACCAAATGATTTATCATATGCTTAAAATCACCCCCTCAAAAGCACTTATGCAAAAAATATTGTTTAAAATATGTTTATTTGAACATTTTAACAAAAATTTAAAAATTCCAATTTTTTGTATTTCGGGCATTAATGGGTTAACTCCTCAAAGAAGCCAATTTTGCAATTTCACTCTTTGATTAGCTCTGCTGGTTCTGAAGGCTTTTTTCACACACTAGTGGTGTTGTGTTGTGTTGGTACTTGACAACAGTTAAAGAGGTAGTTAGTGTCATAGCGGGCATTGTGGGATGTAAGTTTCATGGTTCACTGTAGCTGTAACTTTGTAGGTAACTTTGTAAGAGTGGTGATTTGTTGGCTTTGAGCTGTGCCTGTTTTGTATGCACATGATGTGGTAATAATTGTTCTGATTAATGTCATAGGAGATGGTGTTAGTAACTTTGTTGTTTTTTCTAGAACTAAGATATTGTGAGGTGACAAAATATTGAAATATGATGAGTGTGAATGCATTTGAGGTTTTCTTTATATTCCTCAGCTGTTATGTCTAGTTTTCAGATGATGATGTTAGTGTGCTCATTGTTATGAAAGATTGTGGCTTTTATGTTTCTGGGTGGATCTGGGTATGCATTAAGACCACATAAAGGCTGTATTTGTGTTTGAGTTAGTTGCTTAAGTTTGAGTAGCATGAAGTTTGAGATGGGCATCCATTGGAAAGATTGTGTAGGTGTTGAGTGTTGGTGTCTTGTGTGCAGCCAGCAGCAATTCGCAAAGCTGTGTTCTGAATGGTTTGCAGCTTCTTGATGTTGGTGCTTGATATGATAGGGCTCCATATGGTGTTTGCATATTCCAAAATGGGGCAAGAGATAGCTTTCAATGTAGACAATTAATTTCTTTTGTTTACCCCATTTGGTAAAAGTGAGTGCTTTCAAAATGTTAAGTTTTGCTTTGCTTTAGTGATGATAACATTTATATGTTGTAAAAATGTCAGTTATGGGTCAAGAGTGACTCCAAGAATTTTGATGTGTTTACTTGGTGGTAGTGTTTGGTTGTACTTTACCGTATTTTCCATATTTTTGTATTTTACCGTATTTTACCATATTTTACTGTAAAATTTACCATATTTTTCGCATAATAAGCCAAGGTTATTTTTTCTCTTTTTGCAGTCTTTACTCGTTTTTTCGTCAGTTACACACCAATGCACATTCCTTGTTTCTTTGACTAACATCAATTCTCCTTTCTCTTTTTAACTTTTTGGAGAAAGTGTTCATTTGCACATGTTTACTTGTGGAAATGCACAATATGATTGTGACATTGTTTACGCACAATGGTTGCAAAATGTCTAACTAAAGCCATTTAATGACCAATTTTGAACTCCAATATTTTCTGGTCTAAAGCAATATCCACCTAATAAGCCAACCCCCAAAAATCAGGTACAAAAATTAGGTCCAGAAAATTGGCTTATTAGGCGGAAAATATGGTAAATGATAAAGTTGTGCCATATTCAGCTCAGTCTGGTGTAAAAAGTGTCATGGTAGTTTTGTCTGTGTTAATATAAAGATTATTAGTGGTGGCCCATTCACATATTTGTGAAGATATGGTTGAATAAGTTGTTGGGCCTTACAGTGTTTGGTGTGAGATGCAGTAATTGTTATGTCATCAGCATATGTTGTGATTTGTATGTCTTTTGGGGAAAGTAGAATGTCAGAGGTATAAATATTGAATAATGTTGGAGGCAAAACATCACCTTGTGGTACTCTAGTGTTGATTTGCTTGAGTTTTGAGAGTGTGCCATTATACTGAGTGTGTGTGTGCTTGTCATCCTTTTATGTAGTTTGCTATGAACTTGATGATGATGTTAGAAATGTTTGTTAATGTGAGTTTGTGTTTAAGTTTGTGTATGTTCACCATATCAAATGCCTTGCTCATGTCCAAAGCTACAGCTACAGTGTGTTGTGGAGGCCTTGGATTGTTGAAACCTTTTGTGATTTGGTGGCAGATGTTCTGCAAAGCAATGTGTGTTGAGTGTTTATGTTTGAATCCATGTTAATAAAAAATGATGAAAATGTTTTCTGTTATGGTAATAGTGTTTTCTCTAGTGTTTTGGCAATGGGTGAGAGAAGTGATATGGGTCAGTAGTTTGTGCCAATGTTGTGGTCTTTGTTTGGTTTTGGAATGGGAATGATTGCGGCATGTTTCCAAAGATGTGGTATTGTGTTAGTGCTGAGGGCAATGTTGTATATGTTTGTGAGGTATCTGATGGCAAGTGGTCCTAGGTATTTTGAGGTGTCTAATGTTTATGCAATCAGGTCCAGTGAAAATGTTGTTTGTGCTGTTTGAGATGGCTGATTGCACTTGTGTAGTGGTAAGTTGTATTTTCTTAATGGGAAGGTTCTTGGTTGTATGGTCTATGTGTCCATTGATTTTGTTTTTACTACATGAAGTGATATTCATGAACTGTTTATTAAAACTATTGCTTAATCTATGTCAGTGAGGGCTATTTTACTTCTGAAGTGAAATGTTCTGTTCTATTGTGTAGGTGTGTTTTGGTTAGATAATTTTGCTATGGTGCTACACAAGGAGTGTGGATTGTGTTTGTGATCAATTTGTCAAAATAATGTTTCCAAGTGTTTGTTTGTTTATGTGATTCTTAAGAGTAATGATCTGTTTTGTTGGTGTATATGATTACAATAATAGATATGCTTGCAGATATGCATGGGTAATTGAGTGTAATTTGTGTTGTTGTGATTTCCTTTAAAGATGAAGAGTCAGTTAGCATCTAATTTTGTCTTAATAAGGTGTTTGTTTGCCTCATAAACATTTATGCTGTGGGGTCTGTAGGAGATGAGATCAACATATTGTTTAAACAATACCCAATTGGTCTTTTGGTAACATTTTATTGTTTTAATAAATTGAAAGTGAGTTGGTTTGGTCTTGTGATGTATATCAAGGGTGGTGAGTAAAAATAAGTGCTTGGATGTGAGAGAGTGGATGGTTTGCCTGCTAGTGCAGTCATGCAAATCTGCTGAAGCTGTGAGGATGTCTGGTGTAGTAGGTGGTTGTGTTTGAGTGGGTGGTAGAAGTGTTGAAGATTTGTGTTTAAAGCTGGCATTTTGTATTACCATCATTTAATCATCTTTCTGACTTAATAATCAATTACAATAATAACAAAGTAAAACTAACAAGTAATTACTTTAATTGTGGTTTAACAAAAAAATGGAGAAGAAGGAATAGTGAAAGATAAACAAAATAAGTAACCTTAAAAACTCAAGATAGTTCAAAAAAACATTTATGCAAAGTCCCAAAAAAGAAATGACAATCTTATTAATACATTAATGGCTTATAATTTAGGGAAAAATTATAGTCTTTTTCATGTCTTGTAGGTAGCAGTAACAAGCTCATACGTAGCAATAAAATTTAAATTAAAAAACACATAACACAAGCATACATATTTGTGGCTTTCATGAGCCCTCTTCAATTACATAAAAAAATCAAACCACATCCAGTAAATTTTAAAAGTAATTATAAAAACTTTATATCAAAATTTTTGTTTTAATAAAGTTGTTTTGATAAGGCAGTTTTTTTTAAATTTCAATAAAACTAAAACTCTGCATCAATTTTTTTACATCTCACTCAATCTATCATGTATCCGTCATTATATTTCTTTTATCAAGCAATACTGTAAATTAAAAAAATAATCAGAAAATTTTGCAATTTAAGTAATCAGTAATTTGTGGATGATCACGTAAAAGCAAGAGCAGCTCCTTAAATCTTACAAAATGGGGAAATAGGTTTTGCACCCTATTTTTGGTCACATCATGTGCTAAATACAACTGGGTCAAAAATACAACAACCAGTTTAAAAAATATTCAGCTAATTTAATATCCACACATATTTTAAAAAGGAAGTTTTGCAAAATTATAAATTTGTAAAATGTAACAAAAACTAGGACATCAGATTTATGGTAACACAAACTGTGGATTTAATTTTAGAATGTCTGCTATGTAGTAAAGTAGGAGTTTGAGTTAAAGGAGTTTGACATTAAAAATTTAAAATTTATTCAATGCTTTAAAATACAAAATAAGTTGGTATGCCTAAAAGCAAAATCTTAAAAATAAAGTTAAAAATCATGAGCTAAGCAAGCATGAAAAAATTAATAAAGTATCTCATCACTATTTTGTTTTGTAAGCCTATAGAAGCTATTTATTGCATGTGAAATTTTAGTTAAATTTTTAAAAAAGCTCTAGAACAAATGCATTTTTCTGTATGGTGCAAATATTGTAACCTTTAATGTACATCCACACTAAAATAAAAATATACCTTTTTTTTAATTTGACAAATTTGCTCATGATCTTGTTTTTTTTCTTATTTTTGATTTTCTCATTAGCATATCAATTATTTTGCTCAAGATAAATGAAAAAAAAGTACAAACAACTTTGTACAAACATAACTTGTCTATTAACACATTCACTGCCAGCACTTCATTGCCTGCATTAACGCTGCATGCCAGACGTTTTTAGTGCAAATGCAACCAAAGCAACCAAAGCAACCAAAAACTGTAGATCTATGTGGCTGGCACTCAACTGTTGTAAAGTCAAAACGTAGATTTACATGGTTTGGCAGTGAATGTGTTAATTTCTAAATTTGATTTTTTCTGAAAATACACAATTAAAATTTACCACTTTTAGTTGGCAATTTTGATAAATAAGAATAAAACCTTCTGCACTGAGAGCCTATAAAGTATGGCACAAACAGATCATACAATTGTTTTAGAAATTTGTTAATTTAGTAATGAGTTCAAAAACACTAACAATTGTCAATGTAATGGTTATTATCATGGAGTCCAGCAATATTGCCTTAATCTGTTAATGCTGGCAACCACCTTGCTGTTGGTGGGATAGTTTCAAGTAAGTGGCTGTGCTACTTAGGCACAGAGTTGCAAAGATGGGTCTCTTCAAGAAGGCACTGTGAATTTTGTTCATAAAACTAATTTGGATCCTCCCTGTGGTTACTATTGCTTTTTAAAAAGATCCTTTCATCCTTTCATCTTGGTTTCTTTTTTATTTCATCCTAGGGCTGCTGTAGGAAGTATTCCAGATTAGTTTTACCAAAAAAATTGTTTATGGTGATTTCATAATGAGAAACGCAAAGATTTGCTTGTTTTGGGATATAAAAAATAAAAAGCTTGGTTCTTTATGATTTAAAAGCCTGATAAATATGCACAACCTTAGTTATTTGCCTTGAACTTAATTACTTACAGTTAAACAAATTAGACTAAATAGTCTTGAAAAGCAAATTGCAAATATTACAAGTACAAAATTTTACAGACATTAAAATAACATTTTTGTATTAAAAATTAATTTAAAACAAATGTTGAGCTAAATCTTTGGGTCTCTTCAAAAAGTCATAGTGAGCAATTTTTTTTCTGTGAAACTAACCTGGAATCCCCCTTTCACCACTAAGATGAAATAACAAAGAAACTAAAAAAAAAAGGATCTTTCAAGAAACAATAATAATTACATGGGTATCTGGGTTAGTTTCACAAACAAAAATCGCTTATGGTAACTTTTTGAAAAGAACCAAATCTTCTTGTTCTGCTTAAAGTTTTTTACTTCAATAAAAAATTCATAATGATAATACAAAAAGAATGTATTTTGAAGTAATAATTATAAACCATGTTGCTTAGGCATTGCACACAAATGATTACACAAAACAATTGGTAAGCAATTATTTTAAAGTAAAATTATTTACTAAACTTTAATATTCCAATCAACTTTTCAAATCATTTGTTGGCAGTAGTTTTATCATGCATGATAATTTGAGTCTCTTCAAGGAGTCACTATAAACAATTTTTTTTGGTTAAACTAACCCAGAATCTCCCTTTCAGCACCAGGATGGAATAAAAAAAAAAACAAAAAAAGGATCTCTCAAGAAGTGATAGTAACTGCAAGGGAATCTGGGTTAGTTTCACCATAAAAAATCATTTATGGTGACTTCTTGAAGACACCCAATAATTTCTGTCTGTCTGTGTTTATCAAAGTATATTATTGGTTATAAAAAGATATAGAAAGATAAAGCCAAAAAATAATAAAAAACTATGTGATTTAAATTTTTGGAATTTGGGTTAATTTGCAAAAAAGTGCTTATGTTTTAGATTGGTGGGATAAAACCGACAATTTGGTTAGTGGTGTCATAGCAAAAGGTCTTAAAATAACAAATGAAATAAACAAGATTAGGAATATATATTATTCTGCAATAAAAAATCATTGGCAGGCAATAAGCAGCCTTGAGGAGTCTGGAGAAGAGTTACATCACATAATACTATGATATCAATAAATAGCAAAAAAGAAAAAGCTACCTGACACACCGTTCGGTGCAGCTACCTGTGGACCTTCTTCAAAATCAATCAAATTGCAACTGGGATTTACTGCCATTCATTAGTTCTACTACTTTAATTATAGATTCAGATTTTATAAATAATGATTAATAATTTAATGCACTCAGTAAAATAAATACGTAAAACTTTAAAAAATCTATAAATAATAAAAGAAAATTTTTCGTAATAAAAAATCGAATTTACGAAATGAAAAATTACGGTAGCATATAAAAATCAGCTCACTTCAAACTGTACTCAAATCAAAAATAAATCATCATTGAAGAACTAGTAATATTATTAAAATATGTTTCGTTTTTTATTTTTTTATTTTTTGTTTTTGTTTGTATAATTATGCTAGGTAATATTTTTGTTTTTGATTCGCTCCTTTCACTTTTAATCTACCTTCTGCGGCTGAGGTCAACCCGGCAATTATCCAACTCCTAACATCAATACATCGACTGAATATTTTATTTATCTATTTATTTTCTTTTTGTATATATGTTTTCAATTGCAATGATTAAATAAATTATGATTATATTTTTTTTATTGTTTTTTTTTATTATCAACTTTCATCTCTATTTATTCTCCTCACTTCAGGAAAGCGTTGGAGCTATTATACTTAAGACAAACGTTTAGCGATTACTCCGACCTGCTTTTGGAGATGCCAAAATATTGCTGTCCAGTTAACATTTTTATTCGATACTTTTTTTTTACTTGGACATATGACTTAACTTTCGAGTTGCTTTTCAACACGACTGACCAGAAGAAATTACGGAAAAATGTCTTTCTAAGCACGCTAGAGAAGAACGAGAGTAGGTTTTGAACCCACTATCGCATCGATCATGTTCGCCTTTAATATGGCGCTCCTACCCACCCGACTTAGAATAAGATACATAACCTAAGTAGGCAAAATTTCGGAAAAGAACTTGTTTTTTGTACCATGTACAATATAAAATAGTGACCAGATTTGATATAATTTTTTATGTTGTTTATTTAAAACTAAAAATTCTACTTTATACAAAAAAACAAATGTTTTCAATTTACTCAAGCTCTCATCATCAGGCAGGTCTCTGAAATTTAAGAATATTTACTTTAACTATCATGATGTTCTGTATAGACGTTTGGTGGTACAGAATTTGAAGATGACGTGAAGTAAAAGATTTTTCTTCCCAAAGCTTTTCATCTAACATGCTTCTGGGGAAATCGTCAGAATAAAGCACAAATGAAACCGAACTTGATTATAAAGAGGAAAGCAGAGTTCTTATTGGCTGAAAGAAGTTAGCCCATGAGAGAAAAGATTAAGAAATTTTCAGAGAGTAGACAAATTCTTTTTGTTTGCACAGAAGGGGATTAAGAGATTTAAGGAAAGTTGCTTCAAGAGCAGAAAGGTAAAAAGAAGAGCGACCACGAGCGAATTAAAAGAGCGAATTAAACAACACGTTCCTAGATTCATCACCAATCTTCCTGCCTCGCACAACGGTCAAAGCCTTTCCCGCTCTTGCAAAACTAACATACGCCAACAACAATTTCACGAATCCACCTTTGGTCAACATCTTCTTGACAACGCCCAATGCGCTCTTCACTACAGCAACGAAAAATTTTTTATTCTCGCTCGAGGTCGCTCTTCTTTTCACCTTTCTGCTCTTGAAGCAACTTTCATTAAATCTCTTAATCCCCTTCTGTGCAAACAAAAAGAATTCGTCTATTCTCTGAAAATTTCTTAATCTTTTATCTCATTGGCTAACTTCTTTCAGCCAATGAGAACTCTGCTTTCTTCTTTATAATCGAGTTCGGTTTCATTTGTGCTTTATTCTGACGATTTTCCCAGAAGAGTGTCAGATGAAAAGCTTTGGGAAGAAAAATCTTTTATTTCACGCCATCATAATGTTCTCTTTCTAAATTTAAAAATATTATTTGCTAAAGCTTAAGCGGAACTAAAGCAATAAAAATATAATTTGTCGAGCCTGAACCTGATGGTTAAATTAAACCAGCGGTGGGGAACCTGTGTAGTGATCCTGTATAGATCACTACAAGTTCCTATAAAAATAACTATTAATGGAATGGCAACACTAGATGAAGGAACAACGAGGAAAGAAATAAGTTGTGAATAAGAAAATTATTAAATAACTGTAAATAAGTGTATTGTATTATTTTGGCTGTTGTTATACGTTCTTTTAAATTTCCGTTGAACAAGAAGAAACAATCAAAGGAAGTGTTTGATTATTTGTAGAACAATCATCTACAATTGGTGACCCCGACAACTGACAAGACATATACAATTGGTGACAACTAACAACTAACAAAGTGACTTGGATCATATTAATCTATACAAATTATTTTAAAGGACTATCTTATCTCAAGCATTGTATTCAATATATAAAGAACATTATTTACAATTTTTAAACAATTTTACTAATTACTTGTATAAACATTATTATTATTACCTTATTTCTTAAAATTATTATTGTTGTCTATAAAATTATTTATTATTATTATTATTTATGCATTCAAATCAATATTTTTACGTAGTGTTAAATCTAATATGAATGATAATCTTACAGCCTTGGCTGAAAATAATTCTTCAACACAAACCCATTTGCAAGCACAAAGTGCTGATGAAATTCCAGTTAGTTCAGCTTCAATTCTACCTACTACTATTTCTCAAGTCTTTTCTACACCTTTATCATCATCTACTTCTGTACATCAATCTTTATTTTAAAATACTCAACCACCTACTATAATAATTCAATATTCTCCACAACTCCAATTTGTTCCTTCTCACATTGACATGTTTTTTCACACATTTGATGCACATTATTTTGGAAAGCATCTAACTGAAGAACAATTATATTTTGAACTGATAAAATGTTTATCTTCTGAACATTTTCACAAAGCACCACTTTGCATGTCAAGAGATAGTGTCAACAGCTATACTACACTCAAGGCTGCCTTAATAAAAGCATACAGTCTTCCTTTACACAAAAAATTAACCCAGCTTCGCACTGCTCCTCCTTTGGGAGACCGTTCTCCCACACAATTGTTATATGATTAAAAAACATTTTAGGAACAATCGACCCTCAAGATGAAACATTAAATTGGTTTTTACAAACTGAATTTATGAATAGGCTTCCTAACAATATACAATTCATTTTAGCTGCATTCCCTTTCAATTCTGTTGAAGAACTAGCTCCCATTGTTGATTTTCTAATACAAAATGATAAACCACTAAACTCATCTGAAGTTAATTCCACTGATAATGTTTTTTCTGCTATGTTAAAAGAATTTTCCTCTCTTAAAGCTGAAGTTTTGGCTCTGCGTAAAATTCCTTCTCACCAAACTGCCACACCTCATTTCACTTGCCCATCACACAATAGATCTCACTCCAAGTCTTTTAATCAAAACCCTCAAAATCATCCCCCAACTTCATCCCAACTATTACCATTTTCTTCTACTTTACGACCACCACCAGGTCCGAATCTCACTATTCCAGGTAGAGATAAGATTTTAATGGTCTGTGTTTTTACCACCAAAAATATGGAACTACTGCCAGATACTGTGTCCAAGGCTGCACTCATTTTGCTAGCTATATGAAGACTAAACATTTAAACTCACAAGGCAATGCTCCTCAATAAATCATGACTTGCAAATAAATACTATCAATGTCAGCAATGCATTGCCTGAATCTGCTGACAAATATATTCACTTAACTGATACACACAATAACATTGTATTTATTATTGATACAGCTAGCCCTAAATCACTGATTCCCTCTAACAGATATACTTGTGTGACAAATCCAGATCCCTGTAGATTATTTGCTGCTGATGGCCATCCTATACAACAATCAGGTGTCATTGAACTAACACTACATTTTCAGGAATTTCCTAATAAACAGTTTACTCATTCTTTTATTGTTGCAAACATTAAACATGCTATTCTTGGTTTGGATTTTTTGAAATTGCACAATTTTGTAATTGACACAGCTGCAAGCACAGTTGACATTTTAAATTCTACAAAGGAAAATACTTTAACTCCATTGCCCAGCATTGACTACAATATACATTCATATGAGGATATTTTAAACATGTTTCCTCATCTTGTATCTGGACAAATTAAAGTGGGAAAAAAGAAACATCCTTTTGAACATGTATTAGAAGTTGATGGACCCCCAGTAGCCTTTCGACCAAGAAGCCTCAATTTAGAAAAAACAAATGCTCTCAATAAAATATTAGATGACATGCTTGAAAAAAATATTATTAGTTCAACTACCAGCCCTTGGGCCTCACCAGTACATTTAGTTAAAAAGAAGAATGGTTCCTTTAGGTTGGTACATGATTACAGACTTATCAATAAACGTTGCAAAAAACAAAATTATCCATTACCAAAGTTAACAGATTTTACTCAACAGATTTATGGCGCAACCATTTTTTCTTCTTTAGATTTAAAAAGTGCTTTTTGGCAACTGGATGTCCGCCCCACTGATAGACAATTTACGGCTTTTTGCACTCATCGTGGTAACTTCATGTACAATAAACTTCCACAAGGTTTAACTTATGCGAGCAGCAGCTTCCAACGTTTTATCAATCATTTTCTACAAAATACTGATACTTTTTGTTTTGCTTACATTGTTATATTTTCCAAAAATTATTATATTATATTTTCCAAAAATGAGCTTGCACACAAAAAACATCTTTTAGAAATTGCTAATAGACTCAATTCTTATGGATTAACATTAAACATGAACAAATGTGTATTTGGTGCTTCTCAACTTAATGTACTTGGATACAAATTACATGCCAGTGGCATAACTGCATCTGATGAAAAAATTGCAGCTGTCAAAAACTTTCCTGAACCTGTAACCATCTAAGAATTACGTCAATTTCTTGGTCTAGTTAATTATCAACGTCGTTTCATTGAAAATGCAGCTGAATTACTTTCTCCGTTACAAGATTATCTCAAAGGTAAAGTAAAAACGAAACAAAAATATCATTAAATTGCAATGCACTGCAAGCCTTTAAGAAAGTAAAAAAAATTATTGCCAATCTTGCTTATTTGGCTCATCCTAAAGCTTATGCTAAATTACAATTAAAAACAGATGCATCTGCTACCTCTCTTGGTGGTGTACTCGAACAAATTTATGATGACAAAATTGAAGTTTTAGGTTACTATTTCAAATCACTAACAGATGCTCAAAAACATTACTCAACCGATGACCTCGAACTTCTTAGTGTTTATTCTAACGTTAAATATTTTGAATATATGCTACTTGATAAACCTTTTGTAATCTTCACAGATAAAAACCTTTTGTTAACAGTTTTGCAAAACCTTCTGAAAATCACTCTCCTAGGCAATTGCGTCAATTGTCTTATCTCAGTCAATTTGATTGTAATATTCAACATTTGCCAGGCAGAAACAATATTGTGGCTGATTGCCTATTCCGAGTTATTGTAGCCGATATTCTTGAAGAACCTATGCCTATTTCTCTGGAATCAATCGCTGACGCTCAGCAACATGAGTCTCAATCAGATGTTCAATCTTTTTCATTTCCTACTGACTCATCCATTAATATTAAATCTGTGCCCGTACCTAAAACTAATTTCTGCATTTTAATTGATACCAGTTTACCACATGACCGCACACTAATTCCTCCTAGTTTGGAACAGACGATAATATCTTATTACAATAACATGAATCATTTAGGCATAAAGGCCACTCAACGTTTCATATGTGCCAGATTTCTAAGAATATGAAATCGAAAATTCGTGATTTTGTTCATGCTTGCATCAATTGTCAACGAACAAAAACAAACCGACACATTGTTAAACAAATCACATCAATACCTATGCCAAATGCTCGTTTTGAACGCATTAACATTGACATAGCTGGACCATTTCCCAGCTCAAATGGCTATACACATGTTTTGGTTTGTATTGATCCATTCACAAGATGGACTGAAGCCTTTCCAATGCCAGACATGTCTACTGCCTCAGTCATTCAAAATTTAAATCTTCATGTTCAAACATTTGGTGCACCTGTAGAAATTCACTCTGATGCAGGAAGCCAATTTACATCACATACCTTTAAAGATTATTGTCAATTTATCGGAGAAACTCACAGAATCAGCAGTGTACGTTACCCAGAATCAAATGGACTTGTTGAAAGAGCTATCAGAACTATTAAAACCGCACTAACTGCAAAACTAGATTCAGCTAATTGGGCTTTTCATCATTCTTTCACTTAATACCATGTTTAAAAAAGATTTACAAGGCAGTTCTGCAGAATTATTATTCGGACAATGTTTACGACTCCCCGGTGATCTTATTTCTCCCACACATGAGAACCATAATGCTTCCTCCTCAGATATAATCAACAGCATGCGCGCTTTCACAGAATCATTACATCCCACCTCAACGAGAGTGGAACAGAAAAAATCAATTTTTCTTCCAAAAACATTAAACGATTGTACCCACATATTCATTAAAGACGATCCAATTCACCCAAATTTATGCCTCGCCTACTCCGGCCCATACCTGGTTATAGACCGCAATAATGACGTTTTCAAAGTTATTAAGCGTGGCAAATTAATCTCAGTTGGAATTAACAATGTAAAACCCGGCTTTATTCATAATATTTCTAACTTAACACCTGAAACTGAACCTATTTCAGACACTACTCAAAGCTCCATCTTGTCGCCACCACAGCACGTCCTCGCAGAAAAACTGTTTTTCCCCAAAGGCTGCGGGACTGTGTTGTTAACATAGAATAAGTTTATTATATTGCATCAATACTAATTGCTGTACGATATTTTGTAAATATTGTTATAACACATCCCATGTTACACATTTATTTCAATATTCTACTTATATATACAATATTTCGCCTCTACTATAAAATCCTTCTTCATTTTACCATCATTTTGTGTGTACTGTCTTCTATTTTTTTAAATTGCTAAATTTTGTCTGGAGGGAAAGTCTGTAGTGATCCTGTATAGATAATAACTATTAATGGAATGGCAACACTAGATAAAGGAACAACGAGGAAAGAAATAAGTTGTGAATAAGAAAAATTATTAAATAACTGTAAATAAGTGTATTGTATTATTTTGGCTGTTGTTATATGTTCTTTTAAATTTCCGTTGAATAAGAAGAAACAATCAAAGGAAGTGTTTGATTATTTGTAGAACAATCATCTACACCTGCGGCCCGCGAGAGTTGTCAATGTGGCCCGCGTTTGGTTGTGTGGAAGTTAAGCCAGTAGTAGGTTTTCGTGACGAAATTTGAAAAATCAGTGACAGGTCCGTTTTTAAAGATCACTGTGTTTTGGCCCAGATGGTAGGTGCTTTCACGCAGCCTGGACCGTGAGTAAGTCTGTTCATTGATTTTAAAATGACAGACCGAAACCGAACCTACCAAAACGGAAGGGTATCCACCCATTCCGATGTTCAGTGTGGGTCTGCTAATCGGCAAACGTCCTTTTCAGGACGGGGCAATGACAGGATAAAACTGCCCTTTTCAGGGCACATTGCCAACAAGTTCCGAAGACCCACTATTCTTCAACTGAACATCGAAGGCCTCACTGCAAGCAAGATGAATGTTCTTCATCACCTCGCTATGCAGTCTGAGACACTCGTAATCCTACTGCAGGAGACCCACTGCACTGATGCAGAGAAGTTGGTACTTCCAAACTACCAACTAGCTGGGTCTTCTTTAAGCAGGAAGCATGGTCTTGCCACGTTTGTCCACGAGCGACTGAGATACACGCTTTTGGACCAATCTCCACCGACATCGGAGATCGAGTGGTTGTGTGTGGACGTTGATGGTTATAAAATAGTCAACGTCTACAAACCACCGCCAACGCGATTGCGAACCCTGGATCTTCCAATGTTTCCTCACCCCTGTCTGTACGCTGGCAATTTTAACTGTCGTCATGCTGACTGGGGTTACGATGACAACAGTCCGGACGGTGAGTGCTTGGCTGGCTGGGCAAGTATTAATTGTCTTGCCCTCCTATATAATGCCAAGGACGCTGCCAGTTTTTATTCCGGCCGCTGGAACACTGGTACCAATCCGGATCTAGCTTTCGCCAGCGTAGGTCCAAACAGTCGCTTACCGGATAGACGTGTCCTTGACAAGTTCCCCAGGTCACAACATCGACCTTCGCTTATTACACCACCAAGGTTTGCTATGGCAGTGCCAAGCATGCCTGTTAAACGATGGAACTTCCGCAAGGCCAAATGGAGTCACTACATTGCTTTGACAAATAAATTCGCAAAGACTTAGTTGCCGCCTGATACACTTGATGTGGATGCGGCTTACCAGGACTTCTGTAACACCATTAAGAAAGCAGCCAAAAAGACTATCCCACGCGGGTATCGAAATACCTACATTCCGTGTTGGGATGCAGAGTGTGAATCCCTCTGTAAAACCTTTCTGCAGTCTCCTCAGGGAGACGACTCAAGCTTGGCTGCTACAGCTCTGCTTGCCAAGCTTGACAGAAAGCGGAGGGATCGATGGTCCGAAGCAGTTCGGAACATTGACTTCTCACACTCTAGTCGTAAAGCGTGGAGTATTTTGAACAACCTTACTGGTAGGTCACGACACTCTCCTCGTCACTGTCCCGTTTCAGCCGATGCTATTGCATCTCAGTTGGTTAGAAATGGGGAAATACAAGGCTGTTGACCGCAAGTCATCTCGACTTGTCTTTCAAGAAGTGTCTGACCTTTGGAGGGCCACAACACCAGACGCAGTAAATACGCTATCTCTGACAATTTCTCACAGAGAGAATTTGCTGCTGCCCTTCAACATTTAAACCCAGGTAAAGCTCTGGGACCTGATTCCATCTGCCCCGAGCTTATACTCCATGCCGGAGCTGCTTTGAAGTCCTGGTTACGTGACTTCATTTCTTCCTGTTTGCGCCGACTCAAAATTCCCAAGATCTGGAGAAGAGCGCTTGTGGTTGCGATCCCAAAACCAACAAAGCCCGTGGGGGACCCAAAGAGTTATCGACCGATATCTCTGCTCTGTGTCCCCTACAAGATCCTCGAGAGGCTTATCTACGCCCGCGTTGAACCATTAATCGATCCGCTGCTCCCTAAAGAGCAGGCTAAGTTCCGACGCGGGAAGTCAACCCTAGATCAAGTTGTTCTGCTAACCCAGAACATCGAGGATTCTTTCGAGGCTAAAAAGAAGACCGGTGCCGTATTTATCGATCTGACAGCTGCTTATGACACTGTCTGGCACCGTGGCCTTACCTGCAAGCTGCTGAGACTACTTCCGGATAAGCACATGGTCAAAATGATCATGGAGCTTGTCCGAAATCGAAGTTTTACCCTTACCACCGGTGACAGCAAGCAAAGCAGGCTACGTCGTCTTAAAAACGGCGTTCCTCAGGGATCGGTCTTGGCTCCCCTCCTATTTAACATCTATACATACGATCTTCCTTCCATGATTTCCAGAAAGTTTGCTTATGCTGATGATCTAGCACTGTTGCATTCTTCTGGAAACTGGAAGGACTTGGAGGGGACTATTAAGCCAAGACATGTCCACACTGTCAGCGTATCTCCAGACTTGGAGGTTGAAGCTCAGTCACATTAAGACGGTGACGACAGCCTTTCATTTAAATAACCGAGAGGCCAAACGTGAGCTAAAGGTCTACAACAACGGTGGACTTTTACCGTTCTGTCCAACCCCTACTTACCTTGAGGTAAAACTGGACAGATCGCTCACGTTTCGTCACCATTTAGTGGCATTGCGCAAAAAACTATCCTCGCGCGTCACACTGTTGAGGCGACTCGTGGGCTCGGGATGGGGTGCTGGTGCTAAAACGCTATATCCACCTTATCTCTAGTCTACTCAACAGCTGAGTACTGTGCGCCAGTCTGGTGTCGCAGTGCTCACACTCGCCTCATTGACAGTGTCTTGAATGACGCCTTGCGCATAGTTACTGGATGCCTGCGTCCCACTCCAACGGACCACCTACCTATACTCTCAGGCATCCAGCCAGCTGAGCTTCGCCGAATGGGAGCGACACTCTCCTTGGCTTACCGTGGATCTCTGGACCCCGATCACATTTTGCATGGTCTGTTAAGTGGGTCCTCAGATACTCGCCAAGTGAGACTAAGATCCAGACGCCCGTTTGTGCCAGGTGCGCGGAATCTTTTGGACAACTTTGCCAGACTTGGCATCCGCGCCTCTGAATGGACAAATCACAAATGGAAAACGGAGTACTGTGAAAATGCTTCCAGGCTCCGTGCTTTTGTGCCCCGGACCGGTGCCAGGCCTGTTGGGATGGGCTTACCCCGAGCAGCTTGGGTTAAGCTCAACCGCCTGCGGACTGGTGTTGGGCGATTCCATTCGTCCATGCACAAATGGGATCTCGCTCCTTCACCGAATTGCCAGTGTGGCGCCTCTGAGCAAACCGCAGACCATGTACTAACAGCGTGCCCTATACATCGGGCACCACATGGAGCACGAGGTCTGACGGTTTTGGATGACGAAACTCGATGCTGGCTTAATGACATCACTGCCAGCGTCTGATCCAGGCAGTGCAGCAGTCTGGGGTAGTAAAAGGATAAACCCTCGGCCCCGGTCCTGTTTGTGTCCGACCTGGAGTGGTACCTCTTCAAACGACGACTGTGTTTTTGACAGAAAAATCGGGAAATCGGAGGTAGATTCTAAGTGAAGACCTTTTTTTAGAGATCACTATGTTTTTGGGACAAAAAATTATACTAAAGCTTTTATGCGACCCGCATCAATTTCTTATTTGCGGATCTGGCCTGCGAGTGCAAAGAGTTTCCCAATTTCTGTTTTAAACAGTTTGACGCCCTGGTTTAAAATAGCTTGGTTAATCTGTATTTGATTTGACAGACAAAATGATCCGAATTTGGCAAAGATCTGGATAATTTGAAGTTTTTTATTAAGAATTACAGTACATAGGAAATCATTGGTACTTTTAGTTTTATCCGAGTTAAGCAAAATTCCGCATTAACCGAATCCGGATTAAACGAAGTCTACTGTAGTTTAAAACTTTTAAAAGCATGTAAAAACCATTGAATAGATCAGAAGTTTTCAACCATGGAGGAATTCCCCATTAGTGGAAAATTTTGTATTTTCAAGGGGGGAACTTTTTAAATGTAATTAAACTTTTTAGATATTAACTGTAATTAGGGCATCCTATCGAATGGAATGGAATAGAAGGAAAATTTTAGTATGGAATATAGAAATGTTTGAATATGGAATGGAATACAAGATTTCATTAGTGGAATGGAAAGAATCTTTCATACTTAATTACATTTAACATACTTGTGATTTTAATGTTGTTTTTATTCTAAGTGCAGTCAATGAAGCGGCCTTTGATCAGACGCACGAAATGATACAAGAAAAAAGTAAAAGCCAAAGGTTTATCCAGGAATACCTAAAGTACCGGGATGCGAAACTTGAAAAAATGCGAGCACACAGTAGGGCTATTGGATTTTTTCTTTTAAAGCTGCAATTTTGAGTTCTACATCATAAACAATATTTTTCCAACTAAGTATATAGATTAATCATATTGTAACTTGTGATATCGGATCTAGAACGTATTGTATAGTTTATTCTTGGCGATTTTTTGAAAAAGCAATACAAACCGTATTAAAAGCAAATTAACTGCAAATTTACACAACACGAAAATAAAAAAGTTAAATAAATTACAAGTTCTGCATTTGTACAACAATATAAACATTAGCACAAAAAGACCAACTATGAAACAATTGACAACAATCACAAATACATACTTTTTTGTGAATGTTGAAATGCATAAAATAATGAAATTTTTAATGAATATTAGCTTTGTGCATATTTTCTAGTAAGTTTTCGAATTTTTCGAATCATTGGTCCAAGGTTTTCAAGTTTAGAAGCATTTAAGCGTTTAAGTTCGTTTTTAGCGAAACAATTAAATGCAGACTGAATTATAAAGGGAATATTGGAATGCCCTTCCAAGCAAAGTTGGTTGAAAGCACACTTTAAAGTTGGGTGAGTCCTTCAGTATAGTTTGCACAGCACACAAAAACGCAAAGCACTGATTTGAATAAGCAGTTAGAGCCACCTAATACAAGCAAAAATACAATTTACATTGACTTGACTTTTCATCAAAGAAAAGAAATTATTTTAGTAAAACGTACTTTAATATTCGGGTCGCCAAATACGTATATTAAATTTACTTTAAGCTTTTTTTATTGTGACCAAAAAATCAAGAAGCATAAGATTAACAAAAAGATTTTTCACTGGTTGCAGAACAGCTACTACAAGAAAAATTTCATTGAGGTATTTTAGCACTTTATACTGTATTTAGTTTTTCTACTGGCACTAGACAGACAACTTACTTGTAATTTCTACAAATTGACTGCAGCATAAAAATCAAAACTGTACTTGCATATACTTGCATGTACATCTTCTGTCAAGTTCCATTTTGGTATTCTACAGGATTGGCTGTATACATTTCATTTATGAGTAAAGTTATGGCTTTTTTACTTTAGAAAAGTTAAGTGTTCTTTATTTGAGATATTGCATTTGGATGGAGCAACTTTCAATATTGTCAGCACATGTGTACATGATTGTTCTACAAATAATCAAACACTTCCTTTGATTGTTTCTTCTTATTCAATGGAAATTTAAAAGAACATATAACAACAGCCAAAATAATACAATACACTTATTTACAGTTATTTAATAATTTTTCTTATTCACAACTTATTTCTTTCCTCGTTGTTCCTTCATCTAGTGTTGCCATTCCATTAATAGTTATTTATATAGGAACTTGTAGTGATCTATACAGGATCACTACACATGGAAGTTGTTGCAATCTTTCAATTGAGGAAAGCACAAAAAAATTGCTAAGTTTTTTGTACAAAAATGTACTACAAAATGCAACAGTCAACAAGTCAGATGAATATCAACGAGCACCTTTACTAATATCTATTAATATTGGCTGTCCCACAAACAACTGAACTAAATCAAAAAAAATATTCTCATCTTCAATTCATTACCAGAATTAAAGTATTTTTCCAGAACATTAACAGCAATTTCTATTACTACAGTTTTGTTGACATACCTATTAGCGCTTGCCATGGGTTTTAAACCGACCTTTTGTCATTTCAATCATGCACCCGCTGCGTGATTCTTAGGAGCCAGCTAATAATTGTGTTAAGCGCCTTTTTCCTGCAGCAGCCAGCTAATAATTGTAATAAGCGCCTTTTGCGTGTTGTGATTGCGCCTTGTGCATTACTGTAGAATTTGTGATCTTTATAATCTCTTGAATCTATGTTTGGAGAAATGAGTTGAAGGCAGTCAAATTGGTTGTGACTTTGATTAATCAAGTCCGGGACCGTTGTAACGTTTTGTTTCTATTTTTAGAAAACGCATTGATTATTTTGTTTCTGGCTCTGGCTTTGGCAATTGCATAATAAATTTGTAATCCTTTTGTTAAGCTGTATTTGGCTTTGGTGAGAACATTTTTTTTACTAAGATACGACTCGGATCTTATTCAAGTAGAAAGAGAGATTAGAGATTGTCAGGACTTGTTACTTTCGCTTTCAATATCGGTAATCTTCCAAGCATTCATTACATACATTTTTGCAAAAAGCAAGAATATTGCACACTTCTGTTTGACTATTCACTGAACAAGAGCTTAATAAATGCTTATACATTTTCTTTGGAAGATGCACAGAATCTACAAAAGCATTTGGTATCAAATTTTCAGCAATAATAATTGATGCAATAAGTTTTGCAGCAGAGTTGACACCAGTAGAACTTTTTGAAAAGCAATGAAATTTACAGCATCATCTTTGAACAATTTAAAATAATCAGAAGGAAGGACTGCATTATCAATTTCAATTTTTAAAAATTCTAGGTCTTGAAATGAATTTTGTTCAATACACTGTTTTTTGTTCCTGCAGTAAAAAGTTCTTTTGCTTTGGTGCAAAGCAGTGCTCGAATTAAAACATTGAAGCAATGGTTTATTTGACAAATATTTAGAAAGATTGGAAAATATTAAAGAAACTGCAGAAAACTTTAATCGAACTATTTTTAACTCAACAAGTTGATTTCTACTTTTTTATATTTTTAGAGAATTGGTAGGGATGGTTTGAATATATGACAATAAAATGTTTGGTAAAAATTCTGCATGAACCACTAAATTTTAAGTTTTTTTGTGGAATAGCTTTAATCCATTTTTGACATGGAACTAGGTCTGAAGACAATCTAAACAAGGGGAACACAACAAGTATATCCCACAATTAAAAGCTAATCAAATACTGATTAAAAAAATTTACTAATACTAATGAGTAATTATATCTGAGTAATTTATTTGAGATGTAAATTCATTAAAATAAAAAAAAATATTAGGTAAATATATAGAAAGCAAAGGAAAATTTATATCAAGATAACTAAGATTCAACATGTCTATAAAACCAAAGTTTTTTGACTGGTTGTAATGAAGTACTTTGAAAATGGCCTGTGACTGAACAATCAATAGATTAAATATATCACAATAAATTTATTGCATAAAGCAACAAGTAAGCTTCTGAGTTTTTGAATTTACAAAAAAACAATTTTCATCATTAAACATAAGGTTATACAAATACAAATTATAATTTTTTTTACATTGTAAGTGTACTAATAATTTATTTCATTTAAAATTTTTTTTCAGAACATAAACATCATGCTATAATCTAAAAATTAAAAAACTATAAAAAAATGTTTTATTGATGCTCAAAAAACATCAAAAATTATCATGGGCCAAAAAAAAGCTGCAAGATTGTTTTAAGTACCACTTGACACATTACACAATATACATATGAATTAAAAAAAGTGGGTCAATAAGTTAAAAACAATTCATAGTTATTTCAAATAAAAATTCAAATAGTTAAAATAATGTTAAACAACTTTTTAAAAAATTATTTTTAAAATAAAATGTCACAATAAATTAAAATATATAAATTAAAAAATCTTAATATTAAGTTAATTTTATTAAGTAAACTAATTGTTAATTGTTCTAATAAACTAATTGTTCTAATAATAAAAAATTGGTGAAAATCTATAATATATATCAAGTAATGAATTACAAGATAAAACTGTTTATATCAAAAAACCATGATCAATTTAAAATTGAAAAGCTAATTAACATAAATTGAATAAAAACTAAAAATTAAATTTAAGTGGATACTGTTATAACTGTAATTAGTGTAAAGCAGCAAATGCATTCAATTGCACTAGCCCTACACCACTGTGATTCTAGCAGAATAACTCGTAAAGCGGGGGTCATTCAAGTGCATTTTGTTCAAAAACTAATATGGTGTTGCCGGAACTTGATTATATATCTGAAATCTACGTGAAATTCTGATCAATGTGATATCAAATTTGTCATTCAAATCGGTAGGGAACATATTTTAAATTAATCCTGAATAGTAGAAGATTGTTGCTCTCTTTTGTAACATAGAAATGAATGAAGGTTTGCGTCATTTGCGTAAGGTTTTTTCGCTTTTTTTCTTTTTTCTGTAAGATATGAGAGTTATTTTGCTAAAATCACAGTGGTAGCCCTACAGTGTGTGCGAAGTCGCAAGAAAAAAAGCGAAGTTTTGCATCCCGATAGTTCAGGTATCCCTGGATTTATCTAAAGAAAAAGTAGGAAAAAAGAATGGAACTTACAACAGATTAGTGATATCTCAACATCGGCGTTTAAACATTTTGCAACTACGATATAGGGCCTGTTTTAACGTTCAGGTTTAAATGCTAGTTTGCTTGCGGTGTGTGTCTCCCTTGGGAAATTTAAAGATAACTTTCCAGGTTGCCCAAGATATGTCCGGAATTTTGTTAATTCTTTTGTGTCCGGAAGGAATTTTTAAAAAAAGCTAAAATGTCCGGAATTTTAGCATCAACTGAAAACAACTTGCAAGTTTTTAAGAAAACACGTTGATTATGGAACAAAAATAACAAATTCATGGATCGATTCGAAGTGAAGACCTTTTTTTTTAGAGAACACCATGATTTTGGGAAAAAATAGGAAAATTCGAGATCGATTCAAAGCGAAGACCTTCAAAATCCACTTGCGCCATTCTGTTGTGTCCTTGGGAAAGACACTTTACGGCACTTCCCCTGCTTGGTGGTCTTGACAAGCAGTTCAAAATTGCAGTCATATCTCTACTAAATTACTAGCGGACAGCAATATCTTGTCATCTCCGGAAGCATGTTGGGGTAATTGCTTACCCTATGTATAGCGCCTCCGTCGCTTTCCTGCGAGTCAGGAGGATAAATATAGAAATAAAAAAAATAAAAAAAATTTTTTTGTTGGTGCGCCTATGTCTGTTCGGAATCTCGCCTATTCAGATTTGGCAACCATACCCTGTGGGAGTCAGAGATGAGCATGAACTGGAGTCGGACTGGAGCTGGAGTCGGTTTTTGCTAATTTGTAATGGAGTCGGACTGGAGTCGGAGTCTATCTTTTAAAAATCAATTAATTTCAAATATTAGAAGAATCATTTTTATATTATAAAATGTTTTTTTGATCTTCAAAATGTTTTATTTCTGGCATTTATTTTGAGTTTATTGCTCACACCTGACACTTGCGGCTACTTCTTTATTTATTATTTAAAATTGACATGTAAAATAATCGCTATTGTTCAAGCAATCCCGGCCTAACCAAACCTTAACCATAATCCTTGCCTTGACATGAGTTCCTTTAAATGAGTCCGTATCACCCTGTCTAATACACTGGTGGCTGGTATTATATTAGTTTTTGTTGTATATGTAGGTATTTGTTGCCTGCATAAAGATTGTCTTGTTACCAAAATGGTGGTATAAATGCAAAGATTTTTTTCCCATGGTGATAACCTATCTATATGATTTTTTTAAAGTTAAGTTTAAGCTAGTGCAAATTTACTTGTATACTTGTGTGATATTTGCCAATGTTAAGTTTAAGCTGCTTAGTTCAATCTAAGTTAAAATATTATTACATTTAGTTGAAATAGATTTGATATATCTAGTACCGGTATTTATTTTGAGCAGCCTTGATTACTGTTAACAAAAACATAAATTTTTCTTCTAATGAAGTTTGCAAACTTCTTGAAGATAACAAAAATTGCTGGAAATACCTAATACTTCTGGAAAGAGCACAGTTTGACAAAAATTTTTATATTTAAATCATATTGAAAATAAAGATTGTATTGGATACATAATTTGTAAAACTTGTAAGCAAGCATTAAAACATAATAAGTCGACTAGTGGAACAACACATTTAAATCATCACTTAAAACGATGCAAATATAATGCAAAAATATCTCTTAAAGTAACAGCAGATTTTAATAAGTCTGACATGAGCTTGTCAAAAGTTATAAAAGACACAGTGTTAAATAGTTCAGTTGCATTTGTTGTATCAGATGTAAGACCATTAAGTGCAGTGGAAGGTGATGAATTAATACAGTTTGCAAATGCAATAATAAAAGTTGGAGCTACACATGGCATTGTTGATGCAAAAGCAATACTTCCTTCTAGATTCACTATAAAAAGAAGCATAGAAAAAAGTGTATCATCTTCAAGTGAAAAACTGATAGAGGAAGTAAATAAGGCTATTAAAAAATATAGTTTAGTTGGTATTACCACAGGTTTATAAATAGATCAAAGATCATATAACTTTTATTTTACACCATACATTTTATCAGCAGCAATCTTTTTCAATTAAGAATGATATGAGTGAAAGAATGTAATGAGGCAAAAACAGCAGAAAACTTTCAAAAAATATTTTTTTAAAGTTTATCAGACTTTATAATGCTTTTTGAAACATTGGTGTATCATTGTTTTTTGTTTGATCATTGTTTGGCTGATTAATTAGTAAGTTACAACCAACTTATTGTTACAAGATTTTGTTTTTTGTTTGTATATATGAAATTTTATTAAAATGGAGTCGTATTGGAGTCAGATCATGGTTTAGAAAAAATTCTTGGAGTCGGATTGGAGTTGGAGTTTAAATCAATGGAGCCAGACTGGATTCGGACCTTAAAAAAAATGACTTTGCTCATCTCTGGTGGGAGTGTATGCACTTTGCAGTTTAAATAATATTAATAAGATGTATTTATAAACTGCTCTATACCACTTAAAAAATTCATATAGTCTCAGAGCGGTTGAGCATGAATGAAAAACATCACAACTACAAAGAAAAAATTAACAGTAAAGGCATGTTTACAGCCGTTTACAGTACTTTTTTTTCAGCGTGATCTTTGTTTTATTGACACTCAAATCCACTCATTTTTTCAGAAAAAATAAGCAAAAAATTGAGTAAATTGTTTTTTGCTTTGCTGCTTGCTAATGGTAACAAAACATTTTGGTTAATAATGCTACTATTAATTTTGTGATAATTAAATTGGTTTTTGTTTTCATTAGCTAATAATAATAATTTTGTAATAATGAATATTAGTTTAAAAAGTTTATGGAATTTTGGTTAAATTGTAAAAACTTAATTTTTTTTTTCTGGTGGGAAATTTAGTTTTAAATGTCAGTGAAAAAGGTTCATAAATTTTAAAAAGTTGAGAATCACTGGAGTAGATGTTTACAAACTACATAAAAGGATATAGTAATTCAGTTGCTAATTTTGTAAAGACAGTTTAAGACCTATTTCTTATTGTAAGAAAGTAAAAAAATATAGGCATTTGATTTGTATAATGTATTAAAATTTCATCACTCAATTATATTTGTCAGTTTCTCTTCACATTGCAATTGCACATTAAAGCTATAATGCAACATACTTTAACAGAACCTTACCAGATTTAATTTTGAAAAGTCTTGTCAGCTGCAATGGCTAATTTAACAGCAATATTTACAATCAAATAAAATAAAAATTGATCTCAATTGAACTAATTATTGGTTTAATTTACTTGTGTCTAATTTTTTGTGATTTTTTTCAGAATTATAATTTTTAGTGGTACCATAGTTGACTAAGCTGTAAATTGAATGTACTTATTGAATATAGTTTGATAAAAGTTAATTGTAATTAAAGATTTGACGTAATGTTATAGCTATAGAAATTAGATTAGCATGGCAACAATTATTGGTTTGTCCAAAAATGCATATTAAGGGCTTTGGTAAGATTTAATGGTTTGAAAAACTAAGTAATTTATTCCAACATGCTTTAGAACAGCTGTTCTTAACTTGTGTTACACAAGACTTACAAGTTACGACCTAAAAGAAAATATGGCAGTGATTAAAAAGTTAAACCGCTTACAAATATTTTTTGATTAAACTTCAATGTGTAAAAGTTTTTTTCAGTGCAAGAATCATTAATCATGATATTGGCCATAATTTAGAAACATTAGCCTAAGCAACAGAAAAAAACTTCACACATTGAAATTTAATCAAAAAATATTTGTTACTGGTTTAGCATTTTAATCACTGTCGTGTTTTCTTTTAGCTGATGGTTATAAACATATAATGCAAAAATAATTAGCAGAATTTGCAACCAAGCAATTTACACATTTAAAATTTATGCAACTTCTTCAAAAGGTAAGCTTTTTATTTTTATTGAGTAGATGGTAATACTTTCTTGCATTAAAAACCAATTTTCATATAAATTTCGTTAAAAAATGCTTACTGATATTGATGTTTGGTTTCATGAAATACTTTTTGTTTAATATCCATAAGAAATTACCTTAATTGTTAACAGCATGGTCAAGTGGTGAAGAGCGCTGTGATTATAAGTGACATAATCTTTGGTTTAAAATTTAGTGCCATTCTATTGTGGCCTTGAAAAAGAAACTTTATGGCACTTTCCCTTGCTTGGTGATCTTACAAAGCAGTTCTAAATGTCAGTCATATCTGCATAAAATTAAAAAACCAAATTAAAAATTTTAACTAAACAGCAATGTCTTGGTATTTTCAGAAGCAGGCTGGGGAAATTGCTTACCGTATGTATTAGCACCTGTTGCTTTTCTGCAAGTAAGGAAGATAAATATAGAAATGAAATGAAAATAAATTCTGTGATAGGCATAACACTTTCAAGATAGATAGTGGATGATGATGCAGCAGCTGCAAGTTTTCAACAAACAGAACTGGAAAATATGTATAATTGATACATTATGTTTACTATTAAATTTCTTGATCATTTTTATCATTTTTTGACTTTTTGCAGAAACATACTTCTGTTAGGCACAAAAAATAGCCGTATGGAAGGTAATAAAAGTGAATCAAAATATTTTGATGTAGTTCAAAAATTTGAGTATCTGGACCATACTGCAGATGTACAAATACATTCATGGGGAGATACTATAGAAGAAGCATTTGAACAAGCTGGAATGGGAATGTTTAACTATATGACTGACATTAATGGAGTACTTCCCACTAAAACAGTTGAAATAGAAGCTAAAGGAACTGACTTTGAGTCATTATTATTTCATTTTCTAGATGAGTTTCTTTTTCTTTCTTGTACTGATAATTTTTTTATGGCACGTGAAATTAAAGTTCAAGAATTTGATAGAAGTTCATGGAAAATGAAAGCACTTGGTTTTGGTGAAGATTTTGAACAAACCAGACATGGTGGAAAAGGTACTGAAATAAAAGCAATTACATACAGTGCCATGAAGGTTTTGGAAAAACAACCTCTATCAGAAATTTTTGTAATTGTAGATATTTAAAGTATTGCCTGTATGTATCGGTGCATATTTAATAGTACATTAGTACTATGAAGAACAAAAAGACATATTAAGAACAACGTACTAAGAAAAACATTACTATTAAAAAGAACATTTCAAGTTTCTGTTTAAAAAAAACAAAACAGTAATGTTCCAAAATTTTTCCAAAATGGGAATGTTGGCAATTTCTTTGCACTAAAAATAAAGTTTTTTTTCTTATGAAAAATAATATACTTCATAGAAAACAGTACAAGTACATGTTCAATAAAATTAGTTTTATTTTGATTAAATTTTTTTTGGCTTTAATGATGTTCAATTTTTTTTACAATACCTGTTCTAATAATGATGATGATGTCATAATCTTTATTATAATGTAGTAATACATGTTGCATTCATTCTTTAGTTGTGATCTTGCAGCTGTAAGCATTGTATAAATGTTTTTTACACCTGCACAAGTCACTAAAGTGTTCTTTGAACATATCTTAACTTTCTTGCTTCTAAGAAATGATTTACTTCATCATATATGACTGATTTATTGGGTATAGTAGATTGTTTTCTTAAATGCACAATTGAAGACCCTATTTCTAAAAGTACCTAAGTCACATTTTTGAAAAAATGAGATAAGCTGAAAAAATTGTTTGTTTACTTGCCAGAAATATTCTGACAAAAAATCTTTTCAGGAAATCACTTTTTGAATAGCACAGAGGTTTGAAATCTTAGCGTATTTCTATTGTAGAAGTAGGGTTTTTGACAACTTTAAACCTCATTTTCTCAAAATGACATTATGTGACTTAGGTACATTTAGAACTAAGCTCTTCAATTGCTTTTTCTGATCTAATTAAACCATTTGAAATTTTTGCAGAATGAAGGTGTGTGATTTTATTTTCATTTACAAAATCATGAAATGAAAATAAAACAACTTAGAAAAAGATTCAATAAATTACTAAATACACAAAATGCTGATTATTATTATTATACACCAGCTTTAACTTCTTTTCCACTACATGTGTAAGCCAAAGATAAGTTTTCAGAGAGAGTCTTTACCACAGTAAATGCCAAAAGTGTGAGGAAAGGCATCAGTACAGCATAACATTTGTATTTTGTAACTGAATTTTACTGACATTCTTTGGATAATTTTTTTACTTTGTGGAAACTACGTTAGAGGATCAAAAACTCATGTAAAGAACATGCAAAACTAGCAAAAAAATTTAAACTGTTGACAATAACTCTCATTTTTTTGTATTAGAAGTAATATCTTGGTAATTGTCAAGTCAGTGAAATGTTAATTATCTGCAATATTTAGTTGTTGTGTACATAAAAACAGTATTGTAATTTTAAGTGGTATTCTTTGTCATATCCCCAGTCTTTGTATAATTCTTATTCACTTAACTCAGCTTTTTTGACATGAACAAAACAATATTAAATGCATGTTCAAAGACAATAAAATAAAAAATTTGTTTAACTCAAAGTGTTGCATTCATCTTCTGTAAGTGCAAAAACAAGAATTATTTTTTATACAACACAGAGCATTATGCAATCAGCATGTGCCTATGTCATGTCTTTTTCATGTGCTTCTTCAACTTTTGTTGGTATCTTCATAATTTCTGCACAACACAACATAATGATACAAATCATGATTGCCACTATGCTTTTGCAAAAACATGAATTGCTAACAAAACATTTTTTTTGGTACATTACTCACCAATGTTCCCATTTTGAGAATTTTGGAAACTAATTTCGACTCAAATTTTTCCATAATATGTTTAAAGAAGATTAATGTTTTTCAAATGAACATTGATAAATAAAACTTTGGAATGTTAAAATCATACATTCAAGACTAAAAAGCACAAGCCTTTACTTTTCAAAAGTTCAACTTGTTTATAATGATATTAGTGGCAGCACCATGTTTTTACATAAGCCTAGGCTAATGTTCTTGAAAGTTTTATCTTCAAAAGTAAAAAAAGTACCTCTGTTGATTGGACTGTCAACTTTTTTTTCAAAGGTAAAATTTTGTCATTGATTTTTCAAATTATTATTGACAACTTGTATCAACTTACCTTGGTTTCAAGCTTGACAGGACACTGATGTTCCATCATAACTATGAGGCATTGCTCAAAAAAATTATCTTCATGGGTCACACTGCTAAGACGACTGGCATGTTCAGGCAGGGGCTGGTGCTAAAATGCTGCATGCATAGCTGCCTTAATCGTAGTCTACTCTACAGCAGAGTACTGTGCATCAGTTTGGTGTTGCAGTGTACACACTCATCTTATTGACAGTGTACTAAATAACGCTTTGCACATTGTCACTGGATGCCTACATCCACTCCAACAGACAAACTCTTCATCCTTGCTGGTACCCAACCAGTTGGGCTTTGTTGCCTGGGAGCCACTCTCCTCTTGGCCAACTGAAGCATCTTAGATTCTGAACACTTTTTGTATGATCATCTGGTCAGGCCATTGGATTCATAGCAAGAGAGATCAAAATCCAGACGTCTATTTGTGCCTGCTGCACAAAAACTGTTAGCTAATGCATCTAAACTTGATATCCATGTTGGTCAGTGGACAGACATTACATGGAAGATGGAGTACTTAAACAATCTATCAAAACTTGATGATTTCATCCCTGGAGTTGGTTCCAGACCCTTTGGGCTCAGCCTTTCCAGGCCTGCTTTGTAAGACTCAACCACTTGCAAACTGGCATTAGGTGTTTTCAGTTGTCCATGCATAAATGGATTTTGCTTCCTCTTGTAATTGCAAATGTAGTGCACATGAGCAAACTGCAGACCACATCACCTCTGCATAGCCAATACATTGAGCACCAAAAGGATGTCATGGCCTGTCACTCCTGGATGATGATACAAGATGTTGGTTGAAAAACATAACTGCCATCATCTAAGTGAAACCAAAACAACTGGATGATTCCAAACAAAGACAACAATGATTGAAAACTTTTTTTTTTATCATCTATATAATATAGTCATCAATTTGATTCATACAATACTATTCTTTTTTTACCAAAATAGATTAGCTAACTTTTGTAGCAAATTACTTAGCAAAGTAAGTAAATGAGAACATGCTAATAGGACTGTTTGTGGCAGAGTTATGAGCTAAAAGTTAAAGTGCTATTGGATAGAAAAATAAAACAAAGAATACTGTTATATGCAGATTGAGGTCATAGATAAGCCATTAAAAGCAAACTTTGTGTATGCAAAATACATTAATTTAAATGTGATGAAAGAAATTATCAAAAATGCATTGTCTATATAAACATTGTTTTTACAGATAATTTTATTGTATAATTTTGTTTGCTGTACATAAGCCTTCAAATATTTGTTATTTCTTAATTGAAGTTTTGTTTATTGTTTTATTGTTTTTAACCAATGATTTATTTTTCGTCTTACGTGTAAAAAATTATAAATTGGCAAACTTCTGTTTTATTTCATTTTTTTCAAATTAAGGTGTTGTCAGTTTCATCTAAATTTTCAAAAGGTTGAAAATACTGTACTAGATTTTGGTTTAAAAGGTTTATAACGTTTTTATTGTTTTTCAACTTTATATAAAAAGTTTATTCTAAAATTAAAGCATTTTTTACCCCTTTGTTTATAGCAATGTCAATTTTAACACTTATATGCTGGGGCAATTTTTCTCAGTTATTTGCTAACTTTTTTAAATATATCACAAAATGAATATTATATTTAAAATTAATAAACTTTAAAATGTTTCTTAAGCCATATTTATTTGGGTTTAAGCAAGAGATTAGTAACATTTCTTGCACTTTATGTATATAATTTGGAAGCTGACTTGCCAACATTTTCTACATGTTAGTTTTTGACAAAGCATGCACAATGACACTGTTGCATTCTTGCATCCTTGTACAGTACATTTTCTTTGTTTTTGTTGAGTTTATGGGTATTGATGTTATTGGCCTCTCAAAAGACTCTTAGCTTTGCATTGCTGTTTGCTTTGCTCTCAATTCTTTGATCAGCTCTTGTAGAAAATTGCAACTAGGCATATAATTTTTTGTTGATTTCTCTTGCATTTAAAAAAAAAACTCTTGCATTTAACTCAAGTTTCGCTCTTGTTTGAGCTCGTCAGTGATGCTTATCTCACTGAGAATCAAACCGAGTACCTGTAGTCTTGGATGCAGGTTGCTATACCACTAGACCACAGAACCCGGATGATAGATAATTTTTTACTATTGTTTTATAATAAAAATATGCTGATTGCATGCAAATTGCATGCTGATTGCATTGCATAATGCTCTGTGTTGTATAAAAAATAATTCTTGTATAAACCACAGAACCCGGACAATAAATTATTTAGATAATTTACGATCTATTGCCCAGGTTCTGTGGTCTAGTGGTATAGTAACCTGCATGGAAGACTACAGGTACTCAGTTTGATTCTCAGTGAGATAAGCATCACTGACGAGCTTTAACAAGAGCGAAACTTGAGTCTGGTGCTTTTCGTTTTCAAAGTAGCTTAATTTGTTATCATAAATTAAATCCTCATGTTTAATTATATAAAATAAAAATTTCTTGCATTTAAGTCAGCAATGTCTAAAATATTACTCCACACTGCCAGTGGCCATCTTGGAGAAGCATACTTTGTTGAATAAAGGCAGGCCATCTGATCAAAGCAGTTCATCCCACTTTATTTTTATTATAAAACAATATTGTGGTTTTCACTTGTGACTGCTCTGATCAACCTCAGGTAGATGATGCATGGAAGAAAGCAAGCAGACAGTTTTTTGGCTTTTGGTGGTATTTCATAAATGATGTGTCATTACTTTTGTTTTTAAAAAACTGACTGCAGTGCAAGCTTCCTTTGACAACATCTGTTGTTTCTTTGGTAATTTCACGTTTGATTTTTTCAGATAGTCCTTTTCTTTTGACACTTTCTGTTAACTTCATCACCACTGACTCTGCCAGTAGTATATTGTTACATTGTTTTTTTTCTGAGCAGCAAAGTATAAAACAATGTTTGAAACGTACTTCATTTTTACATTCACCAAGGCCCAAAATTTTATGCTATATTTATCAAGTTTATTATAAGTTATAAATTGGCAGCGTGATTTACAGAGCACTAGCTGTTTGTCAACAATTAGAGTATAATCATATGTGTACTTCTGAATGCAAAGGTAAATTACATAATTTTTATATTTTTCTGGCATAATATAATTTATTTCAGTTGTCTCTGTTATATCTTTTAAGCAAGCTGGGTTTATTTTTTTTCCAGTTTGGAAGAAGTAATTTGAAAACTTGCTTTGATTTTTTGTTTTGCTGCATCCTATTTTCACCTTCAATTGATTCCTCATTAACATCTTGAACTTCATATGTTCCAACAAATTCATTTTTATTTCAATCATTTGCAGCATTCTTTTTATCCATCTCATCTTCATCAGTCAATTCTACAGCCTCAGATAGAATAGTGCCACATTTATATCATTACATGGTCTTCTTCAATGTTTTCATCATCACTTATATCTTGGAGAATCATTGAAATTTCATCTTATGTCAGAGCTCTCTCCTTAAATGTGGCTTTGTTCAGTAAAAAAAAACAAAAAAGATATTTTTGCTCTTTTCAAAGTAAAAAATAAATTCTACATCACATTTAAATGTACTTATTTTCATAAATTGAAATAGTTGAAATTTATCAATAATATGACAATAGCTAAATTGCATGTCGCCAGTGTCCCATTTTTGGGACACAAAACTATAATGAAAATTAAACTTACCTTTTTTTAGAAAAACATGAACTTGCACACAGATGATGTTTAACTTCTTATAATGTTATTACTGAAAGAAAATTAGATTTCATTAAGTTTTTCTTGTAAAATTTTTTTTCTAGAATTATATCTGAAACAATGTAAAATTGGTAAATTTTCTATAATTTGAAACAACAAAAGTAGGGCAAATAATGGGTTAGCTATGTATGTACTAACAGTACTATATCCACAAAAAAATGTAAAGTTCTATTCAATTAGAAAATATATACATGTTTTTCTGTGTCCCAAAATTGGATGGCAGCAAGGAATGGGTTAACAACTTAATTGCTTTCATTGAGCTGAGGTTTAAATATGCAACTGATTAAAAAAAATTTTTGTCAAGTTTTTGCCAAATATAGTTTTTGTATACAGTGTATGATTTATCCCGAAAAAGTTAATTTTTTATTTAGTTTATACAGTATATGAATTATCCCTGGACTCCTTTGTGTATTACCTGAATCCTCGACTTTTACAGATGCTTTCCCCATCATATCCTCAAGATTGAGTCAGATAGAGTCTCTAACCTCCTTTTTTAGAAGTGCAATTTTTTAATCATTAATTTAACTATTATTGTAAAGGTATATTCTATTTGTTTATTTTTGATCAGTTAAACATATGAGCATAAAGACCGGTTTCCACTACAAGCTTAAAATAGAGTATTCTTTTGCTTCACTTAGCTTGTAACAGAGTTAAGATTAATTCCTCCTCATCTTTAAACATTCATTTTTTAAGTACATAAGCCGAGATTGGTTAAAATTTTTAGCTTTTTGTACTCAGGGCAGAATAAAAAAAGGACCGAGTCATGATATTTAATAAAAAAGCAAGGTTTTTATATTTTTTATTCAATATTTTAATCGATATTTTATTATTTAGTGGTATATGTGCTCTAAATCAAAAAATTAAACAAATTTGTATTTGTATTTATTACTATTGTTTCGAATTTATTGATTCACTTACTGTATTAATTGTTTTACTATGTTTTTAATAGTGACAAAAGTAGAATAAGTATGCTAGAGGTCACAATCAAATTGAATGCCTTTGCATTGAATTGTATTCGCTCTCCTTCCATCTATGCATGTTTTCAAAGAAATTATTACACAAAGTAAGCATAAGTTATATTTTTCTTTGAATACAGCAGCAGTTAATTCTTTCTTCTGGGTGTTATTTAAATTAAAGGTCGGGAAACTACGACCTGCAACGAATTTCTGTGCTGCCCGCGAAAGCCTTAAGGCTTAAGCAAATAATTAAAAAATTAATAAAATACTAAAAAAATCAAATTACTACAATTGCATTAACAAATACGAAACGTGCTTATAGATAGACATGAATGTGCGAAATTTTAACAAGTGGTTTGTGTTACAGAATTTGAAAATAGCCAACAAAAAACTCATCTTTAAGCTTTTCGTCCGACATTCATCAGGATATAAACGTCGGAATGATGGAAAGAAAAATTTTTTGATATATCCAGTCTCTTCACTCATGTTCCCTTGGCAGAGACTATTAATATTTGTGCTGACGCACTTTATGGCAGTGACCTTATGGCTCCGTCTTTTCCGCGTGAATTTTTTATTGAACTCATGCAAAAGCGACTAAATCTGTTGAATTCAATTTCAATAACGTTATGTACTTATGGTGTAGCCATGTGCTCTCACTTGGGTCCTATGCTGGCTAACATTTTTGTCGGTTATTATGAATCCGTATTGTTTGGAAGAGTGAAGAAACCACTGATGTACTATTGCTACGTGTACGATACTTTTGCTATCTTTGATAGTGAAAATGATTGCAATCAATTTCTTCATCAATTAAACTCCTTGCATCCTTCCTTGCGATTTATATTTGAAAAAGAAGTTAATCAATGTCTTCCTTTTCTTGATGTACTGGTGGAAAAGGTGGGCTCTAAATTTATTACATCTGTTTACCGTAAACCCACATTTACAGGACAATACCTGAACTTGAAATCCTTCAGCCCTGGAAAAAGGAAAATCAGTTTAATTTCCACCATTCCACATCGAGCCTTAATGATCTGCTCAGAAATTACACTGCAAATTGAACTTAGAAAATTTTTTCAATACTAATGAATGGCTACCCCGACCACGTCATCGAAAAAACAATTGCCCGTAAATTAAAAGATTTTACATTACCCACTAGTTTATCTTTATCTGCCCTGGTTGGGAACTTCTTCGGTTGGACTTGAAAATAAAATCAAAGCCAGTGTGGAAAAATACTTCTTTGCTGTAGAACAACGTGTTATTTTTACATCTCGTCCACTTCCTGCAGTCCAAAAGGATGTGTTGCCTGCTTCGCTTTTAAGCAACGTGACAGTCGGTACGTAGGCGGCACATCTCAACGATTACAGGACAGAATTTGTCAACACCTGCCAAAATGTATTAGAACTGGCCAAATTCCAAACTCTCGCAACATCTGCACTCGTTCTGGCAAATCTTCAACCCTAGTCATGTTTAGCGAATCTGCGATTGGTCAACACCTTTTAGATAACCCTATTTGCGCCAAAAATTACATGATTAAAATTTCCTTTTTCATTTGGCCGTTCGTCTTTTTATTTATCTGCTTTAGAAGCCGTTTACATCAAATCATGCAAACTAAATTTTAGCCGCCAAAAAGAATTTGTTTACAACTTGAAACTCTTGCGTTGATCAGGTGTTGTAACGCTTTTCTTAAAACATCCAATCATCTTCGTTCTGCTTTATTACAAAATTAATTGACTTTTTCTTTTTTTCATTCCGATGTTTATCTCCTGACGAGTGTCGAACGAAAAGCTTAGAAATTTTAACACTCAAAAAGCCTGGGCTGTGAGTAAGTCTGTTCATTAATTTAAAATGACAGACCGAAACCGAACCTACCAAAACGGAAGGGTATCCACCCATTCCGATGTTCAGTGTTGGTCTGCTAATCGGCAAACGTCCTTTTCAGGACGGGGCAATGCTAGGATAAAACTGCCCTTTTCAGGGCACATTGCCAACAAGTTCCGAAGACCCACTATTCTTCAGCTGAACATCGAAGGCCTCACTGCAAGCAAGATGAACGTTCTTCATCACCTCGCTATGCAGTCTGAGGCACTCGTCATCCTACTGCAGGAGACTCACTGCACTGATGCAGAGAAGTTGGTACTTCCAAACTACCAACTAGCTGGGTCTTCTTTAAGCAGGAAGCATGGCCTTGCCACGTTTGTCCACGAGCGACTGAGATACATGCTTTTGGACCAATCTCCACCAACATCGGAGATCGAGTGGTTGTGTGTGGACGTTGATGGGTATAAAATAGTCAACGTCTACAAACCACCGCCAACGCGATTGCGAACCCTGGATCTCCCAGTGTTTCCTCACCCCTGTCTGTACGCTGGCGATTTTAACTGTCGCCATGCTGACTGGGGCTACGACGACAACAGTCCGGACGGTGAGTGCTTGGCTGGATGGGCAAGTATTAATTGTTTTGCCCTCCTATATAATGCCAAGGACGCTGCCAGTTTTTATTCCGGCCGCTGGAACACTGGCACCAATCCGGATCTAGCTTTCGCTAGCGTAGGTCCAAACAGTCGCTTACCGGATAGACGTGTCCTTGACAAGTTCCCCAGGTCACAACATCGACCTTCGCTTATTACACCACCAAGGTTTGCTATGGCAGTGCCAAGCATGCCTGTTAAGCGATGGAACTTCCGCAAGGCCAAATGGAGTCACTACATTGCTTTGACGAATAAATTCGCAAAGACTTTGTTGCCGCCTGATTTACTTGATGTGGATGCGGCTTACCAGGACTTCTGTAACACCATTAAGAAAGCAGCCAAAAAGACTATCCCACGCGGGTATCGAAATAACTATATTCCGTGTTGGGATGCAGAGTGTGAATCCCTCTATAAAACCTTTCTGCAGTCTCCTCAGGGAGACGACTCAAGTTTGGCTGCTACAGCTCTGCTTGCCAAGCTTGACAGAAAGCGAAGGATCGATGGTCCGAGGCAGTTCGGAACATTGACTTCTCACACTCTAGTCGAAAAGCGTGGAGTATTTTGAACAACCTTACTGGTAGGTCACGACACTCTCCTCGTCACTGTCCCGTTTCAGCCGATACTATTGCATTTCAGCTGGTTAGAAATGGGAAATACGAGGCTGTTGATCGCAAGTCATCTCGACTTGTCTTTCAAGAAGTGTCTGACCTTTGGAGGGCCACAACACCAGACGCAGTAAATACGCTATCTCTGACAATTTCTCACAGAGAGAATTTGCTGCTGCCCTTCAACATTTAAAACCAGGTAAAGCTCCGGGACCTAATTCCATCTGCCCCGAGCTTATACTCCATGCCGGAGCTGCTTTGAAGTCCTGGTTACGTGACTTCATTTCTTCCTGTTTGCGCCGACTCAAAATTCCCAAGATCTGGAGAAGAGCGCTTGTGGTTGCGATCCCAAAACCAGGAAAGCCCGTGGGGGACCCAAAGAGTTATCGACCGATATCTCCGCTCTGTGTCCCCTACAAGATCCTCGAGAGGCTTATCTACGCCCGCGTTGAACCATTAATCGATCCACTGCTCCCTAAAGAGCAGGCTAGGTTCCGACGCGGGAAGTCAACCGTAGATCAAACCAGGAAAGCCCGTGGGGGACCCAAAGAGTTATCGACCGATATCTCCGCTCTGTGTCCCCTACAAGATCCTCGAGAGGCTTATCTACGCCCGCGTTGAACCATTAATCAATCCACTGCTCCCTAAAGAGCAGGCTAGGTTCCGACGCGGGAAGTCAACCGTAGATCAAGTTGTTCTGCTAACCCAGAACATCGAGGATTCTTTCGAGGCTAAAAAGAAGGCCGGTGCCGTATTTATCGATCTGACAGCTGCCTATGACACTGTCTGGCACCGTGGCCTTACCTGCAAGCTGCTGAGACTGCTTCCGGATAAGCACATGGTCAAAATGATCATGGAGCTTGTCCGAAATCGAGGTTTCACCCTTACCACCGGTGACAGCAAGCAAAGCAGGCTACGCCGTCTTAAAAACGGCGTTCCTCAGGGATCGGTCTTGGCTCCCCTCCTATTTAACATGTATACGTACGATCTTCCTTCCATGATTTCCAGAAAGTTTGCTTATGCTGATGATCTAGCACTGTTGCATTCTTCTGGAAACTGGAAGGACTTGAAGGGGACTTTAAGTCAAGACATGTCCACACTTTCAGCGTATCTCCAGACTTGGAGGTTGAAGCTCAGTCACACTAAGACGGTGACGGCAACCTTTCATTTAAATAACCGAGAGGCCAAACGTGAGCTAAAGGTCTACAACAACGGTAGACTTTTACCGTTCTGTCCAACCCCTACTTATCTTGGGGTAAAACTGGACAGATCGCTCACGTTTCGTCACCATTTAGTGGCATTGCGCAAAAAACTATCCTCGCGCGTCACACTGCTGAGGCGACTCGTGGGCTCGGGATGGGGTGCTGGTGCTAAAACACTACGCATAGCCACCTTGTCTCTAGTCTACTCAACAGCTGAGTACTGTGCGCCAGTCTGGTGTCGCAGTGCTCACACTCGCCTCATTGACAGTGTCTTGAATTACGCTTTGCGCATAGTTACTGGATGCCTGCGTCCCACTCCAACGGACCACCTACCTATACTCTCAGGAATCCAGCCAGCTGAGCTTCGCCGAATGGGAGCGACACTCTCCTTGGCTTACCGTGGATCTCTGGACCCCGATCATATGGTCTATTAAGTGGGTCCTCAGATACTCGCCAAGTGAGACTAAGATCCAGACGCCCGTTTGTGCCAGGTGCGCGGAATCTTTTGGACAACCTTGCCAGACTTGGCATCCGCGCCTCTGAATGGACAAATCACAAATGGAAAACGGAGTACTGTGAAAATGCTTCCAGGCTCCGTGCTTTTGTGCCCGAGACCATGGCCAGGCCTGTTGGGATGGGCTTACCCCGAGCAGCTTGGGTTAAGCTCAACCGCCTGCGGACTGGTGTTGGGCGATTCCATTCGTCCATGCACAAATGGGGTCTCGCTCCTTCACCGAATTGCGAGTGCGGCGCTTCTGAGCAAACCGCAGACCATGTACTAACAGCGTGCCCTATACATCGGGCACCACATGGAGCACGAGGTCTGACGGTTTTGGATGACGAAACTCGATGCTGGCTTAATAACATCACTGCCAGCATTTGACCCAGGCAGTGCAGCAGTCTGGGGTAGTAAAAGGATAAACCCTCGGCCCCAGTCCTGTTTGTGTCTGGCCTGGAGTGGATACCCTTCAAACGACGACGACGACGATGACGACGACGACTCAAAAATATAACTGTAATTTAAAATTTAGCTTGACTTTACCGATCCGTGTTAGCTGACTCGATCATGTGGTCAGCATATCGGAACCACCGCCAGTATGCCCTTGCGGCTTAGCGGTGTATCGCAGTTACGCTGGTAGTGCTTTGTTTTCGTTGAACTACTCACCCAGCGTTCAGGTCCACAACTGGCTGTTTGAAGTGTAAAAATCACAAGCAAAAAGTTGTGCCCGCTGTTTAAGTTTTCAACTTTTTCAACTGGGGTCAACAACAAGCTGTAGTGTCCTGACGAGTCCTAACAAGGACGAAGCAGCTCTGTCGGCACTTGCTTCTTGATTGACTTGACCATTCTTACTCAAAAATATGTTGCCATAATTTTTATTATACACATAATTATAATTATCAAATTTTAACTCTCAAAAATATGTTGCTATAATTTTTATTATACACATAATTATAATTACCGGTATTATAATTATATATATATATTTTTTTTTACATTTCATCTCTATATTCATCCTCCTGATTTGCAGGAAAGCGACGAAGGAGCTACACATAGGGCAAACAATGCCAAGATATTGCTGTCCCTTTGAAATTTCAATAGAGATATGACTTTAATTTAGAACTGCTTGCCAAGACCACCAAGCAGGGGAAAGTGCCGTAAAGTGTCTTTCCCAAGGACACAACGGAATGGCGCGAATAGGTCACGCTGCCACATTGATATTCGTGTAATAATAATTATTATATTATCATTATTAATAGGGGGAAGTATTATTTTATTATTAATAGTAAAAGTGTTTTGGTTTGATTTACTAAAGTTCTTTAGTTTTAATTATATTACAAACAAAATCAACTTTTGAATGTAGCCCTTGAGCTAAAAAGTATGCTCAACCTTGATTTAAATGCATACAATCGCCGTTTTGACAGTGATTCTGATCTCTCAGTTCGACTCTTACGCTCATTATGTTATTGTGTCTTTGGATCACTTATAATCTTTATTGTGTCTGAATAATAGTTTAAACAAGCATCCTAAATTACAGTCATATGATTATGTGAGAAGTAAAAATCAATTTAAAAATTTTAATCTACCGCAATGCCATATTTTGGCATCTGCGAAAGCAAGTCCAAGCAATCGGTTGACGGCTGCTTGAAGTTTAATGCTTTAAGCATATTTCTTCAAATCCTTCAAGTCATAAATATTCTGTCCCGTAAACGTGGATATCGATACCCCGTACCGGTGCTTACTTCTCAACATTTACAAGACAGTATTCGTCAGCATGTGTTAAGTCGAAACAGAACCTGTCAAAAACGAAAACAACAAGAACGCCAAAGTAATCAGCTAATTCAATGACTCGGCAATCGAAAATCATTTGTTATACAATCAAAAATGTGCATATTACAACAATAGCAACCAATTTTCTAATCTTTCTAAAGCAAGATCCGACTTTAATTTTTCAGTTTTGGGATTCGATTTTTATAACTTCTGTGTAAACCAAAGTTACGTCGACAAAAGAGTTTGTTTACAAATATGAATTATTAGTTTAATTTTGAATATTTTCTTTTTTGCGAGTAGTTTCGAATTTTAGCACAAAACTTTTATGGTCTGTTTTTTATTTGTCTAATTTTTTTTACGCTGACGAAACATAGTTTTACTTTATTGGTTAATCTCTTTTTTTGGATTTTATATAATTTTTAGTGAACTGTAATTTTCGGCCGATCACAACCAGTCTTGAAATTGTTTAAATATTACCTTTAGTTCTACAATTTATTCTTGCGAAACTGCCAGAAGAGAGCTAGACAAAAACGTTTCAGTTTTCTAAAACAGCTTCTTTAAAAGCTACCTATTTAAGCAAAAGAGTTTCGTATGAGACCTTTGGTTTTGCCAGCCATTTAAAAATTTGGTACCAGCAAAAAAACTTTCTAAAATTATGAAACTATAAAAGTTACTTTCAATTCCATTTTAATCTCATTCGTGCTTTTTATTATTTAGCTTTACTACACACCGTTTACGATATTTGCTGTGTTAAATCAATTCTTGCAACCAATTAAATAACATGGTTACGTAAATTATGTCTTTATGTAAAGATGTGATTTCGCAACTCAAAAACGAACAACTTATCCTCGCATGTACAAATCAAGTGTGTATCTTGAAGATGGATCAAGTGTCACAATTCGTCTCGAGACACCACGAAAATTTATTCAGGTACTTGTTTAAATAAAAAGCTTATTGATCGAATTAGAGTGATTTCTTGTATCTGTATGCTATGAAGTTTTTTTTAATTAAAATGTAGAATCTTAGTGAGACAAGCTTTGCACGCTATACAGATCAGGGTTCTCAAAACTTTCCTGATGAATTTCTGCAATAATTTCTTAACCCCTTTTTTGTTAAGTTGCATCCGTAATTTGCAGTTGGCAGACAATTCTTTCCGGTTTCTTATTTCATTCTTGGGTTAAGCTCAATCGCCTGCGGGCAGGTGTTGCCATTCGTCCATGCACAAATGGGGTCTCGCTCCTTCACCGAATTGCGAGTGTGGCGCCTTTGAACAAACCGTAGACCACGTTCTAATAGCTTGACCCATACATCGGACACCACACGGAGCACGAGGTCTAACGGTTTTGAATGACGAAACAGATGCTGGCTTAACACCATCATTGCCGACATCTGATTCGGGCAGTATAGCAGCCTGGGGTAGTAAAAGGATAAAGCCTTGGCCCCCCGTCCTGTTTGTGTCTTACCTAGAGTGGATGCCTTTTCAAACGACGAGACTTTTTCTGTGTCCAACTGAGTTCAGCATCCTTCTATGACACTACATTTTCAATGCGTTAATTTTTTGCTATATCTGCTTTCTAAAATCGCTCCGTCTTCTTTGAGCAATTCTTTGAAGTCTGTATAGTATGACAAAAAAGAAACGCAGAGAAAAATTGATTTCTGTTTTGTTTAAGCAATGTTATTCAAAAAATATATTGTCTTCTCAATATCAATGGGAATCAAAAAGGCTAATATAGAAGTATGTACTTGATAGTTTTTAGTCTTTAGTTGATAGAAGGCTCTAATTTTGTAAATTAGTGTGGCGTTATTTATAAATTATCTTTTTCAAGACCCAATCAGTCTGTTATTTTGTGGGTTTAGAGCTACACTTGCGTGACTAAAACTTACGTTCTACTAAAAGTGGATCAGCCGTGTTCAAAAAGTAGCTGACTATCTTACATAAGACCAGAAAAAAAGGAAATCTTCGCCTTAATGAAACAATTTTATAAGCTGCCATGGTGCAACGTAAAGAACGTGCTGTTTTTTGTTGTTGATAGATAACTTGAAACAACTTGCATTTTCAAATCCTCCAATTCCTTCAACGATTATTTCTCCCTTAAGATTACGAATTTCTATTTAGGGAGCCAAGCGGCTTGCTTTTGAGAAACACTGTATTTGAGGGGTGCCTGTCTAACCATCCTTGGGTTGGATATAGAAGTAGCGATGGGTCTTCCGAATTGATACAATTTGTGTCAAGTTGCTTCTGGGTTTTTCGGTTTAAATAGGAAGTGTCCGATCTGGTAGAAATATTTACTTGCTGCAATTATCAGATAGCGTCCAGACATATTTTTTGTAGCCATTGCATGCTCGCGTTAATTTCATTTCAACGCAAAAACGTAAGGAGTCGGGATTTTTTTGTCACATTGTGTTTAAATGGTTTGACTAAACATTTAAAAAATTGCGTAATAACTAAAAACCTTTTCTTTTGATGGTGGCGACCGGTACATTGTAGCACAGTAGATTTCACAATGGTCAATCCACCAAAGTGTTAGAGTCAGGGTTATGGTTTTTCACGGCAGTAAATTTTTAGTGCAATTTCGCTAAATTGTATGTCGCCATAATTGTCAATTGTTTTCTACTGGTAGATTTAACTTAGGAGAGCAACCATTTCTCAGTTACATCATTTGTACTTGTCGTAGATGAGAGCTGAAACTATAAAAAGAAAAATTTGCGTTTCATTAATCTGTTCATTTATTATAATTTTATAGCCTTTTTATTATGGTTATTTTTTTAGTTTCCTATGGATTTATCGTCAATGACCGAAGACGAGCGAAGAAAAACATGGCTGAGTAGAAAAGGAAAGATCGAAGCTGAAGATTTGGATCAAAAGACTGTTGATGAATATGATGTATCCAAATACAAAAAGTTTTGGAAATAAGCGTAACTTTTCTTTGTCCTGTTTCCTTCTAACTCCTCGCCGACAATGTGACCACGAGTTTTTTAGAAAGCAATAGCTGGTTAAAAGCGTCGAAATTTGAATGGTTTCATATAGTACTGTAGTACTTATCAAAATGAAAAATAATAACGAATGCAAATGTGAACTTGTTTACAATATTCTTTTCATAATAGTTTTTTTGCTTAAGAGAGAAAAATCAATTGAATATTTATTTTGCGCTTATCAACCGATTTGAATTTTCCACATCGAAAGCCATAATATTTCAAAAGAACCTTTCCTTAAGCTCGTTTCTTACGCTGAAATATGTTACCAGTTTGCGGTGCCTTTCTCTTCTGGATCTTTGTTTTCTGCGGAGTTGATCCGCGCCTTCATCCCTCGGAGCGAGTCGAGTAAACCCACCACCACCACCACCGCCGCCGCCAGTTTATGGTGCCGATCTTTAATGATTGCGCCTGGCCAAGATAGCCACTAGGCGAGCTTTGGGCGACGTCGGCTTGGCCGGCCTGAGAACCGAACCCGACCTCCCTCGCCTGAGGAGAAAATAATGACCACTGGACTTCCGTCATTTATTTAAAAGGTGATCTAGGTTTGAGAATTAGAATTGGAAACAAACAAAATTTTCTTAAATAAAGCAAATTTTAAAAAATATTTCTTTGCAAATGCGTCAGTGCAGCTGTTTATTTATTTCTGGGGATGCCACTTGCTTGTTTGATAATATTGTTTATGTCAGCCTAAAATCGTTCCGTTCATAAAATAAATAAAACCTTTGTAATCAGTTCGGTTGATTGAACCTTAAGTTTTGTTTTGCGGCAATCGTCATGTTACAGACAATGTCGAGAAAACGCTAGACTAGCACTAACATTCCTATTTCGATATTGCTATTGTGATTATCGCAAGCATAAGCACTCCTGAACTCATTAGGTTTGAATAACAATTCTTGAATCAGAAGCTATTTTTACTTCATTTTTCAACCTTTATTTTGACTTAAAGATTTTGGCCAGTTATTATTGGTTTATAGAAAATTTTTTGTGAAATAGTTACAAAAAGGCTAATTAACATCAGTTTTTAAAAGAAACTGGTTTAATTTTTTTGTCGACAGTGAGATAACGCTAACACGTATTCAGAGAAACAATTTTATTCATCAGAAATTGTAAATTTGTTCTCTGTGTGCTTTTTCATTGTCATATCTCTTTATCCCCTAAACTGCTTTTAAGGATACCAATAAATTGCTGTCCGGTTGAATTTTTTTTAAATTTTTTAGTTTTGTAGATATGACTGAAATTTAGAGCAGCTTGTAAAGGCCGCGGAGCAGAGAAGAGTTCCGTAGATGTCTTAAGAACACAACGTAATGACGAAAGTAGGTTTGTAAACCGTGACCATGTTAATCACGTCGGAAAAGTGTCTACTTCAAGGTAGAAGGCGCTAAAAGTCCTCGGAAAAAGCTGAAATGTTGGTGGAATATTGTAAAACATATAAAAGTTATGCCAGTGATTCAGAACTTAAAAAAACGAGGACAAAAAGTCTTAAGATGAACGCGAAGGGGTCGCAGCTTGAAAATTTTTAGAATACAGTAGAACGCCTATTACACTGTCAACAAAAATTTTGTACCTGATAACCTGAAAAGTGTTTCAGAGTGTTTTGAACGCTGAATCCAAATCTGCAATCAGATGTTTTCTATCACGTCTAGTTTCTGAAATATTGAATATATGATAAAATCTGACTCAATGTATTCTCGTTACAGTGTTCAACATGTTACAACATCCCTAAAAGTGTGAACAATAGCTGCTACTACAAATAACATTATTTATTGAACTCTATTAAAACAATGTCTATGAAAGTGATGATACAGCTGATGTTACGCTTATATCGCTAGAAAACCAATTGAAGCGTAGACATATGGGAGTTAATCTTTGAATTTGGCCTATATCAAATTTATGCGGTAAGGGCAGCGCCGGATCAACCATGTAGCAGATGTAGCATTTGCTACGGGCTCCGCGCTTTTTAAAACCATAATTCAGAATAAAGAACAACTCGTATTTACAGCACAAACTCTTCATAAGCTAATTTAAGCCATCTACTTGTGTTCTGTGTTTTTATGACATAACACTGACGTTGTCTGTCTTTAATATTTAAAGATTTTTCTAGCTTATTTGTACTTAGACCATTGCTTAGTTTTTTGCTAAAAAATGAGTGGTAACACCAGTAGAATTAGAGACAAAGTTCGCTATTATATCCCTCTGAATGGAGAAACGTAAAGCAAAGAATGACAGACTGAAAAAGACTTAACTAGCGATTTCAAAAATTCAAAAAATGACGGAATACTTTACTGAGCAAAGAGATATTGGAGATACCGGTAGGTCAGAAAGCGAAAAATCCATAGCAACTACTGAAGCTAATGTAGAAACTGTGCAGCAAGAGAAGGAAACTGTTGAGGAAGATGCCAGTACCACTATTTTCATTTTTTCGAATGACCTTGGTATGTGGCCAAAAGATTGAGCGAGACTGACCGTGAGTACTGGATCGAAACAGGAAATAAGGATTGGCAACATTCTAACAGCAATTTTTCTAAATCAACACGATTTTACGAAGACGAAACGACTCCTAGAACTTGCCACGGTTCTTACTTCCAAACTATTCATAGACTCACAAAAAAGCAATACGCAAGAAATTGGTTATGCTATTAAGAAAGCAAAGGTAGGCTTTTCTGTTTTCCCTGCAAAGCAATGGTTTGCTCGGGTTCCGAATCACAAAATGAGCTTGTCGAAGAAGGTTTTAATGACTGGAAAAACGCTAACAATTTGCTGCGAAGGCATGATAGATAGATTGTGTTTTATTTGCCTGAGCGCACACAAAAACAACAAAAACAGTATAATCAACACACGTAAACAACAAATTGATAACAAGAAATATATGCAACAATATTATAATAGAACAATAAGTGCGAAAGAACAGTAATGTTATCAAGTCAGATGCTCCCTAGCCATATCAATCACGTACAAAAAAAAAAATATATATATATATATATATATATACATATAGCTTAGATAATTAACTTACAGACCACAAAATTTTTTAATTTAACATTAATTTTATTAAATTAAAAAATTTTGTGGTCTGTAAGTTAATTATCTAACCGCTCTGACTCGATGTCATTGAGCACTTTCCTGATGAGCACCAACCAAAAAATTTTGAAAAATTTCTATGCATATAGCTTACATATATAGTATTCGTAAAAAATAGTATGTTTGTAATAACAACCAATGCACATTCAAAAAAACAAAGTTAAATCTATAAAAATGATACATGGTAGGCCTATAGTGAATTAAAAACGCGGTGACAAATTACTAAGCAACAAAAGATTGTATCTCCAATTCTCGAATTAATATTTACTAAATTTTTGTAGCCTCGCATAAAACATTTGATTTTTTTAAATTTTCGTCCATTCTGAATAAAAGATTTTTAACTGTTTCTACCCTTGCATCGCTTTTCAATTTTTTCGTAACCTCACATAAAGATTTTTAATTGCTTCTGCTCTTGCATCGCTTTTTTAAATTTTCGTGCATTCTGAATAAAGCGTTTTGAAATTGTTGCTGTTTTGTTTAAATTTTCGTAATCTCGCACAAAGATTTTTAATTGTTTAAATCTGTTTGTGAATTTTCGCGCCTCTTGAATAAAACCACTATTTCGAATTATTGTGTACGTCTTTTTTATAAAGATTTACTATCCGTGACACCCGTCTCAACAAAACAACTACAGTTTAGAAAACGCATTTCTCGAAAAAACTAATCCAGAGATAAAAACCAGGTTGCGCGCTTAAGTAGTTCAAAAAACTATCTACATTTGCTTTATTAAAGCCAGAAGCCCTGGCCAATGAGGTTGGTTCTGAAGCACGCAGTGATATTTCTGGATATCTTTTCAAAAATCCATACAACCACTCTTTTCCAGCGAGCTTTGTTTCTGTGTTAAATCGAGTTTTAATTTTGTTTATGGTAGCAATTTCAAATGCAAGTTTTCTTACGTCGATTGGCGACAGTTCATAATATCTAGTTTCCAAATCAACAATGTTGTTCCGTTCCTAAAAATCACCCAAATTATGTAGATTCACAATCTCATAAAAAATATCTTTGATTTCGCTTTGGTCCGGCTCAAATAGCCGAAGAAATAACAGTTTTATAAGTAATTTAAATATTTTACATTTAGTTATAAAAATATGGCAACACTGCATAATTTCGCTTTATTGAGAACATTCTGGATTTCCGCTTGACTTGTTTTTTGCATGTGACGCAATAATGCTTATATGTGATTGGCTTCATTGAGATAATTTCAGAACATTCGAGTAACCTTACCGACTAGTATAAATAAGGTTCGCTGAAAAGCAGTATTAATAATTCGATGTTTCGTTGTGGTAACTTAAAATTGGAAAATTGTTAACTGTGTGAAGTCATAGTTTTTGAACGCAAGTCTTTGGTGGTCTACGTGATTGTGAAGAATTAAGCTATTGAATTTATTTGCTGTTATACTATTCGGGCTCCTAAGTGGATTGGAGCATATTTCTTAATAAAGAAGATATTGTGGTAGTCTGAGCTGTGATTTAGCTAGACTATATTTTTGCTGTCGCTGGTTCGAAGGTCAGATCCAGCAAGAAGATTAAGAATTTTACCATTAGTAGACACCTAGATTGCGTTATTGGCGAGGCCTTCTTTACAGGCGCCAAAAAGGTAGACGATTAAATAACGTACTAAGTTACCGAATAAATTTGCTACAAAAATTTCAAAAACTATTTACTAAATTCTACAAAATTTCAAAAACTTTCCAAAATTTAAAAAACTAAATTTTGTGGAAGTAACAAATGTGTTGAGCGAGTTGATTTTCTAATGCTAGAGGAAGATCAGTGTTTCTTCCGAGATGTTTTTTAGAACCAGTTGCAATTTTATTTTCACCCTGAATTCGTTGCCGTAATGTTGTTTTTGGAATTTTGAACTGCTGAACTGCTTTGTACAAAGTCATTGTTCCATTTTGAAAAGCCTTAATAGCTGAATGCCTATTGCCTATAATAGATTGCTCAGTCCATAGGGCGAGAAAAATACCTTTATTTTTTCGGGAAGCACGGGTTGTCATTGTTCGCAAATATTTATAAATTTATTTCCAAATCCTTGTAAATAGAAAAGTCAAAAAGGCTACAAAAAGTTTTACGGATGAATTAAATTCAGTATCAGTATCAGTATCTTTTATTTCTGCTCCGCCACAACAAAAACAGAAAGAAATAAACAAACATATAGGACAATAGCAGAAGAAGAAAAAGGAAGAAGCAACAAAACGTTAAACGTTATAGCATGCAGACAGTAATATTTGATATAGTAGTTATAAGAATGGTGCAATGTGCATGGTTGCAACACCTTATCTAAGCTTTAATATATTATATTTTTAGTTGTTACGTAACGCAAATCGCTTCTTCGGAGGAAATTAGATTTTTTAAAATTAACTGCAATAACCTGTATCGGTTCTAAGTAACCCAAAGGCATCGACCTAATTAAATAATCTCAATGTGACCTCGTTTTGGCAGTGATCTCTATAGGGCATAAAATTGATTTTTATTGTTGAATTTGTCGTCTGAGCCACGTGTCCCGATTCGGGTTTATTATATATAGAAAGAGATCGCTCTTATCACACAGTAACCAGAATTTCGGTCTGAGAACGGTGACCATTGTATTGTTTATGCTGTATTGTGTCAGTAGCTGTGCGCGTGAAACCGCAGATAAAAAATAAATTCAATCCTTTCCTACATATTCAAGTTATAGCTATATTTTTATGAATCGGGCGTCATAGAGTTACGCATAGTAAATAAGGGTAGTTTGTAACTGGGAGGGAATTCGCTGACCTTATTTAAACAAATTTAGCACTAGACGAATATAGTTATTGAATTACGTAAATCGTCGGACACGTCAGCATTCTCTCAACGAAGAGTGAACTTAAGAATCGCGAGTCTTTCCTTCATCAACAAAAATTGAATTTAATCTCTTTCTCTTCTCCAAAAATTGAATTTATAAGTAGTCTTTATAAACATTAGTTTAAAATTTATTTGCTTGACTTGTGTATTCACTTATACCAAAAGTAGCGCAGAACCAACTTTGTATAAAATGGACTTTCCAAACTACACATCGAGTAGTATAGGTCCAATTTAAACAGTATAAAACCTACTAACTTAAACTAATGTTGAGATTAAACGTGATATTTTTCACCTTAATTTTTTATATAATTCTTATCTGCATTAAATTTACTTTTATATAACCCTCAAAAGTTTCCAGTCGACCATCACTTAATTTTAACAAGCACAACTCAAGTGTAAGAATAAAATTTTTTAATTCCAAAATCTAAATTTTGCCTTATATTTTCCAGCATGTGAGACTAAAGTTGAAAAATTTGTTTCTGAAAGGCATTGTGGGATTTCTGTATTACCTTAGGAAAACGTGTTCTAATTGTTTCAAGAAAATTTTTAATAGTAGGCCTATAGGTTTGAATTACACAACGGTCCGGCTTCCACGACTTTCCCTATTATTTTATTTCACGATCATCAATAAACATCACATATTTTTAAGAATTACTTAAATTGCGTTGGAAATTAATAGTTGGCGCAAGAACAACAAAAATATCTGAGAGATAAAAGAAAAACTGGTCAAACATACAAAACTAAATAACATGTACTGCACCAGGGTGATTACCTGACACCAAAATAAATAATTTTGCTTTAAACAAATAAATTCAAAGTTTTTGAAAATTGGTCCAATCCCGATACCAATTGGCAAGACAGTCGTCATGTTTAACCATAGCAGCCAGTTCTACTTGCGACATGACCTTAATATTGCAAATAATTACGTCACCACACACGCGATTAAACGTAACAGCGATTATAACTTTGACTTTTGCATATCTTGCATCAGCTGTTCCAGCTTCATCGCCAGCATCATATTGCCTTCGATCTTCAATTTCCCGCTCATAAACGCTGCCGTCGAATTTAATTTGCCCTGAAACATGCTAACGAAGTCGTCAGCCGACATCGTTATTTCGCAGTCGGCGTCACCGTCGCCGAGCGTAATACTTCCGCTGCCATTCTTTAAGTCAAGAATCCACGTGTCTGTTTGTTGGTCTAAATAAAAAACTGTTGCTTGAGTGCTTCCGAAACTGCCGCGCGAAAGTTTTTACAGTTCGGCTTTTTGCGAAAAATATGAAATTGCTACTTGATCGAAAAAAACGATATCAAAATATGACGTTATATTCACAAAACTACTTTAAAAACTTGAAAAGAAAGCGCTATTGTAAAACAGCCGATACATAAAACACATAATACTGTAAGGTGAAAGCGTCTTTGTACCGTAATTCGAAACGGTTTACGTGGTAAACTGAAGGCGGGTGTGCCAACTTACTAAAAAGCAGCAGCCTTCCAGGATGTAATGATTATTAAACCTTACTTGAATTGCCATAAAAAGCAATGAAATAAAAATATTTAAATGGTACATAATAACAGCCGGCGTTACCATTTATCTTGAACTTGATTATTCCTCCAACTTTAGCAACCAACGAAGTGCTCAAAGCCTTCTCAATATCTTGAAAGATTTTTGACAGTTCGCTATTTTGAGGTGGTGCGGAACTTTCTTCTAGATTTTCGAGTTGAGCTTGAAACTCTAACTCGGAATCTTCAAGAAAAAAATCTAATACCAATGGTCGGCCTGCAATCAAATTTATATTTAAATTTTTGTACAATTGCAAGTAAATTAAAACATGAAGAACATCTAATAGAAAAAACGATTGTAATAAAAAAACTTTATTAATAGCCAACACGAAGCAATAGCAACTTATACGTCAGAAATGTAATAAAATGCAAATTTATCAGTAAAAAAAATGAACTAAAGCACCTGGTTCAACAGCGTATTGATCCAAGTCGGTAATCCCTTCCTTTTTTAGGACATCCTCATCTATAAGAAATTGTCCAGTGCAAGATACATCACGAAGAAGAACAGCATACGCTGCATCAGCCATTATTTCTGGCTTGCGACAACTAGAACCGACGTTTTGTCCTCCGAGCATTTCCATTGCAGCTGTTAGAATGGCTGGCGAAAGAAAATCAATAAAAACAGTGAGAAAACGAACAAGTAAACGTAACGATTCGCGAAAAATGGCAGCAAAAGGAAGCAAAAACAATGTGGTTAGAAAACCGGAGTTAATTTTGGATTATAAAGTGTCAAAAAATAGGTATTTTTTTAAACAATTTTTGGAAAATTATGTTAAGTTTGTTAATAGCTTTTGGTACTCTTAATATATGATGCCAATCAATTAAGTTAAACTTGCTTACAGCAGTTGTATCAAAAAATTTTTTAAATTATAAAGAATATCGTTTTAACATGCTTCAATAAACTTACCATGTCTTTGACAATGTGAGCTCACTCTTTAACGACTAAGCACCAAACATAAATTCTAAAGCAGTGCTCAGGCAACCTTTTCGCGCCCGCGGCACACTTAATTTTCAAAATCCGCGGCACATCTACAGCGGGATGAAGATTTTATATTTGCATTACTTGAACGCTGCATATGTCAAATTAAACCTCTGCAAAGAAAGTGAAGACCTTTTTTTTGTCTTTATTAGATTTTAAATGCATAGATCTAACCTAAAAAGGCTACCCATAACCCAAAAAGTTTTTTACTTTATTTGCAGAGGTTTAATTTGCCTTAAATAGCGTTTCAGAGATTAGTATAGACCGAAATAGAAAAAAAGTCTTCACTTTTTTTGCAGAGATTATAATTAAAAATGTTGGGCTTTTTTGTCCGATAAAGAAACCTTTAAGCATAAAAATGCGTTAGCTTTTTAGTCGCAAAAACATATTTTTTTATTTCAAATAGTGTGTTTACAGTGCCTGACGTTTTTCCGCGGCACATCGGTTGCGGAGAATTGATCTAAAAGAAGCAAATATGTTGATGTAAAGATGTTTATTATTAATTGCCAAAAAAAAGTATCGGCAAAGTGATTGGGTAGTTCAGAACAGCGCAAGAGCAACATATTAGCATCGTTGAAGGCAATAGTGCAATCGCTTGACCGCTGCTTCAAGCTTAATTGGCTTCGAGGTTTTCTTGTTGATAATAGGATTAATAATCAATTTTTCGACCCGTATACGTATAGAGCAAGGGCAGACTTGGGATGGACATTACAAAGATTTTTTTTATTTTGACTACTACCACTATACGTAACCAATAAAATGTTTAGCGTTTCAGCAATTCATCAAAACAAAATACATTACTTATAAAAAAACAAGAAAATAAAATAAAAAATCAGTAGCAACTTTAATATCCCAAAGATTGCAATTAAAAAAATAATCTGTTAAACCTGTTTTGGGCCATAGTGCATTGACTGCCAAGCCACGCTCTTCAAACTCGGCTGCCATTCCAAGAACACACATAGACATGCCATACTTTGCCATAGTGTATGCAGTATGATTTTTAAACCATATTGGTTTCATAGACATTGGTGGACTTATGTTCAAAATATGGGGATTCTTTCCTTGCTGTTTAGATTCCAGCAAATATGGAAGGCAAGCTTTAGAACTACGAAAAACATATTTTTTTAGTGTTAAAAATACAAAGAATGGTAAGTATCAATAATATTGAATAGATCACTACGTATCTTCTGTTGCTTAAAAATATAGCAAGTAAACAATTCAAAAAATAAAATAGATAACCATGCACAATCACTTATATAGTGCCAATATTGACTACAAATTTATTTCAAACTAAAACTAAGCAATTGTAATGCTTGAAATATGGTGAAGTCTATTATTTTATTAATAGATAAACGTTTTTAAAAGAGTAAATACAGTACAAACAATTTTCAAAATGCCACTAAAAAAAATAATTATAATTTAATCTGTACAAGATTAAAAACAATTGATTAATAAATATGCTCGAAATAGAAAATGACAAACCATAAATAAGTTCCTCTGGCATTTATTTGATTCATTAAATCATATTTTTTCATTGGTGTAGTTAAGGTTCCTGTTAAACTTATAGCACTTGCATTATTCACCAAAATGTCAATACCACCAAAAGTTTTAACAGCTTCATCTACGGCTTTTTCCACTAAACTTTCATCACGAACATCAACAATACATGGCAAACACTTTCCACCAGCATCTTCAACTGTCAAAATTTATATAGTTTAATAAGTTAATTAGCTACAAAAAAGTCTGCCTCACTTTCTTTTGCAGCTGTGTAGATAGTTCCAGGTAATTTAGGATGAGGTTCAGCAGTTTTTGCTGCTATAACAATATTAGCACCATCTTTAGCTGCTTTAAGTCCAATGCTCTTTCCTATACCTCTACTTGCACCAGTAATAAATATTGTGTAACCAGCAAGTTTTCTGAAACAAATGAAAAAATATAAATCATCACAACAAGTAAAATAAAAAGTTTTGTAGAGTTAATTTCATTCACAAATATGAGAAATCAAAAAATAATGCAATTTTTGTTTACAGAAAAAAGTTTTTTGATGACTCCTTATGAAATTTGTTACAGATATTAAGGTGCTTTATACTTGTGAAATTCACGTGTTTCCTGTGTTTTTGAATGCAAGTAAGCATATATTGTTTAGCTGAGCTTACAGTGAAATGACAAACTGTTAAAAGTCTGTATAAAGCAAAGGGCAGTAATTAAATTCCTTTTTGCTGAAGGAGAGACGCCTATTAACATTCACAAGAAATTGCAAACTGTTTATAAAGATAAAACCTTGGACTATAACAATGTGTGGAGACGGGTCCAATGTCTGATGAAGAATTTCGAAAATTCCAAATAATTGGGAAATGCAATCAATGGAAAGGTGCCATACAATGTCTTCAAAACCAAAAAAATTCAAGGCACAAATGTTAGCTGGAAAAATCATGGCCATATCTTCTGGGATATCCAAGGAGTTATTCTTGTTGATTTTTAACCAAAGAGAAAAACAATCAACTTCGAAACATAATATCAAAACCCTACAAAAACTTAGAGCAAGAATCCAATGAGTAAAACCAAGGCCTTCTATAACTACAGGCCTGGAAGCTCTAAGAGATTTTACAAATGACATCACAAATGCAGGCGGTCAGCAATACTGGTTTTTTAATAATGTAGACTGCAGACAAAAAACTAGCAAATTTGCAGAGTAAAGGAAGCTTGTTGGAAGGTAGTTGTCTAGTTTGTTAATTTTAACATAGATATTCTGAAGGGAGGTTACATAGTTCTAAGTTGAAATATGTCATATCAGCAATAAAACATTTTGATTCTAAAACCCTTTAACTGTAACAATCTTCAAAAGAAATTTTAAATATCTGAATAAGTCGAATTTTAAGAGTAGGTGATGACATTACAAAGGTAAGTAAATGGTTTTCTGATAAGCTACCAAATTACAATAACTATTCAGTCATTTTATTCGATGTTGGTTAGCTTAGATAATATTTAGTTTCATAGTAAAACATTATAAATCTATTTTATATTAGTTTGGTGGAAAACTTTTGCCTGCAGAATTTCTATTTTTCTATAATTATAAAACAACAAGTAGCATTGATATTTTGGTTTAGGTCAAAGAGACTTGTAGTTTTGGTAAGCTTGCTGATACACCTATAAGCAATAAGCCAGTGAGGTTAAAGATAATGCACAGAAAGACAAATGTTAAATATTATATTAAGTGCAACAAAATGTTTTCGTCATTGACTAATTGATTAGATCTTATAACGTAAAAAACATTGCACTTTAGCAATATTTTATGATTAGTTTTTATGTAAAATAGTTATGGTCAATAAATGTTGCATGGCCGGATGCAGGTCCAATTACAAAATCAAAAAAGGTGAACACAGTGTTACTTGCTTCATGTTTCCTATTAAAGAACAATTAAATGAAAAATGGTTAAGAAAAATTTCTCATCATAATCTGAAAGTGTCAAAACACATGATTGTTTGCATAAAACATTTTCATGAAAGTGACGTAATTAAAAATGATGTTTTACCAGGAAATATTTAAAAGCAATTATTCAAAAGCAAAAAGTGACAATGTTAAATATACCTCTGCAATAACCAAAAAAGTTGTGAAATTTCGATGCCTAGAAATTACTAAAAAAATATCAATTCAAATGCATTGTTGTAATTTTAATTTGTCGAAAAGTGTCTGTTTTTATTGTTACAAAAAAAGTTGAGAAGATATGAGAATCTATGGTTGATAAGCACAGTATTAGTAACAATTTCTGTAACCGTAATAACACCAGTTTCTATGCTTTTCTCCAATTATTTGCAGTAGTATTTTAGTATTTATTTCATCCAACATTGGGTCATAATATTGTATTTAAAACGTACCATATTGTTGAATTTGCTAATTTAGTTTTGTTACAATTTATTGAAAAATGCAAAGTATTCCATATCTTTTCGTTGTAACTAATAAGTGAATTAACAACATTTTTGGTAGATTCCTTAAAATAGTCTTATAATGAACAACAAAACTGAAGTATTTGTATTGTCTTATCTATGTATCATTGTAGACTTTAAATGCGTATGACACAACATGATTGCCCGCCATTTTTTTGCTTCCAGGCCTGTAGTTATAGAAGGCCTTGGTAAAACCCAATTCCAAGATAAATAAAGTTTTGCTTCAAGATGACAATGTCTGACCACACACAAGCATCAAAACAAGAAAAGCAATCACTTCTTTTGAGTGGACAACAATGCCACATCCACCATCTCCCATGACTTAGCACCTCCAGATTACCATCTCTTTGGTTCAATGAAAGATGCTCTGAGAGGCAAACATTATGGCAACAATGAAAAAATGAAAATTGCTGTCAAGAATTGGCTTTGTAAGCAACTACTTGATTTTTACAAAACTGGAATATTTGCCCTCATTCAAAGGTGGAACACAGCTATTGGATGCAATGGTGGCTATGTTGAGAAATAGCAGTGTAAACCTCTGACATGCAGCTTAATTTTGGTTGTACGATTTGTTTTGTGGCGTTCTGTATTTAAAATATAACAAAAAAATTGCATCACTTTTTGATTCACCCTTGTATTAACAATTAAGTCTTTTACAAAGTAACGTTAAAAAAAGTAAAAAAGTAATTTTTGTGCTTTTTTATATTAAGCATTTTTTACACTTACAACATATGTTTCTCACTTATCAAATAGACACAAAAAGTAGCTGTTTCAGATAATGTTACTGTAAACACAAAAGACTGGGTCTCATTCACTGTTCACAGTCACTAACCATGCAGACTTGGAGATTTTCCAAATTTTCTAAAATAATTTAAGTTTGAATGGCAAACAGTAAACGAGATCCAAACAACTTTGATTAATTATGAGTATGTGGATAAATAAACTATTGAGCAATCTCATAAAATTAAGGTAAATTGATTTGCTTAATTGTTTGAATAAGGCAACTATTACACCCTTCTCTGCTTTCAAAATTCTATACATTAATAAAAATTAAAAAAAAAAAATTATAAAAAAGATACTAGTAATAACAGTTAACCACATCTCTGTTGCGCAGTAAAAGCTCAAGAACTATTAAAATTTAATCAATTATTTTTGCAAAATTTCAAACTGCCAAAACTATTCAAAAATATTTTTCTGCAAAAAGTAAAGCATAAAAGATAGCAGCATTTCATTACAAAAAAATATCAACTTACCCTGTATTAATCATTGTATCTACAATTAATAGTAAAATATAGCAACACTTATAATGTCTAAAAAAAGACTTTGTATAATAAATAAGCCATTTTATTATTTTAATAGATTGTATAATTAAGTTAAAGCTAATATGTTTTGAGTCTCTTTAAGAAAACTGTTAGTGTTTTTTGTCAGTGAAACTAACCAAGAATCCCCTACAACATAAAAGCACCAAGAGGAAATAAAAAAGAAACCAAAAGAAAAAAGATCTCTTAAGAAATAATAGTAACCACAGACAAAGATTTCAGGTTAGTTTCATTAAGAAAAAATGGTTAGGGTGTCTTCTTGAAAGGACCCTTTATTTCATTTAAATAAATTTTAGTAGCTAAGTAGTACATATCTCAATTCAGTAATTCTACATTTAAAATCTGTGGCCATTTTCTATGGGACCCTTCCTCTTCTTTCAGTAATTTTTCTTTAAATAAAGTTATGTAAAACTGGATTTTCAGGTGACTGTCATTATATTTTCTTGTTAGTGACAGAAAAACAATGCAGTTAAAACATAAGGCCACCAACAAGCAACTACCCATTACCTGAAACTGCCTTTGGCAATCAAGAAAAGATATTGCTGTCCAGTTAAAAACTTTTGGATCTCATTCACTGTTCAGTATTACTAACTTTGCAGGTTTTGGAGATTCCCCAAAATTTAAAAGCTCAAATTATAAAATAACTTGGCAAATAGTAAACGAGAACCAATTTGTAATTTAGTTTTTCATTCATTGATTATCTTTATTTATCTTCTTTAAATTGCAGGTCCATTGTCTTCAAAGCTTTTTCTGTATTGATTTTGAGAGTTTCGTCGAATGACGACCTGAGAAGCCTCGATTCTTCCGCTGCCGGACGAGAGACTAGTGCCCTCTAAGGAAAGGGCCCCATTTACGTCGTAAAGGCCCGTTTCCACTACGAGCGTGGAAAAGAGCATTCTTTCTCTCTTTTATTGATCTTCGATTGAAGCGAGCGGTTAAAATTGAAGCGAGCGCAAAAAAAAATCAATAAAACAAACAAAAAATGCTTTTTTCCACGCTCGTAGTGGAAACGGGCCTTAATCGTTTTCAAATTAATTTTTATTTACCATGGTTTGTTCGGTCGCTGGCATCTGTTTTCCCTAAAACAATTTGGGTGCTTAACGGGAGGACCACAAGAAGGTTGCCAGCATCCTCCCAGATCTCCCCTGATGCTTTTAAAACTATATTTTTTATTTCATTCTTTTCAAATAAAACTTAATCCAATTTTTTCCAACGTAACATCGTTCAGTACGTTAAAAATTCCTAAAAATGTTATGCAGAAACTTGGTTATCTTAAAAAAAAATTTTAAAAACATTGTAATTAGAATAACACAGGGAATACTTTTAAACCGCAGTCGTTTCATTATTAAAACTGAGTAAAAATCATTAAGTAAAACTTTTCTGCCTTTGCTACTTGCTTAAAAGGGCGTAAGCAAGGAAAAAAATAAGGGGGGCCAAAATATTGTGCAAAGATACCTCAAGAATAAAGGATAATGGACAGTTAGAAATCATAATTCGACCAAGAAATGTATACTTTTTCGTCGATGACCAGTACGTATTGAGTATTTAGAAGTTAAACAATAGAAGCAGAAAACCTGTAAAACAACTATGGATATTGAAAAAGGGTTTATGAATGAAAAATTTTTTTCACATGGAGGTTTTGTGGACAGATTTTTAAAATTTCTGTGTAAAAACTTTAAGGCTTAAAGTATAAGCCTAATTATCATTATTTAAAAATTCTCTCAAGAGCCTTACATTTTAAAGTTTTTAATACGAAAACACTAGATTCCTTCTACGTAAAAAAATTTAACTTTTTTTGAAAGGTCTACCTTTCTTCTAAGTGTCTTGAATTTTAAAGTTTTTAATACAAAAACGCTAACTTGCTTAAAAAATCCAAAAAACATTTCTTCCAAGCGTCGCAGAAGTTTTTACAATGTTAGTTTTTTTAGAATAAAATTCTAAAAAATTGTGTTTATTTTAGATTTTTGCTTTTTTTTTTCAATGCATAGCAACAATTCAATCTCAAAATTTTTGTCATAATTGTTTTCCTACAAAGCACTAATTTTGAGAATGTTGTAATTTTGCTAAATATAAGGAGTTTAATGAACAAACTGGGTTGTTACAATTGTGAAATAATGGTAAATATTCGACTTTTGCAGAATTATTTTACTCAATTTTTTCCAGAGTGTTCTCATAGATTTAGAATATCATAGTTTAGGGCAGTGGCGAGCGGTCAGGTCATGCAAGTCATGCGTCGGATGACCAAATTTTTAGGAATTGCATGACGAACTTTTGCGTGATGAGGTAAATATTGTTGAATCGGATGAGAAATATTACTTTTGTGAGGCGAATGAATGTGAGGCCGATTTGAGATGAAGACCTGTTTTTTGTGTTTTTTAGAGAATATTGTGAATTTAGGGCGAAAAGTAAAAAATCGGAGACTGGTTAGAGGTGATGACCTTTTTTTTTTTAGAGATCACTGTATTTTTAGATGAAAAAATGCATTACTCCGATGAAGCGATGACCTGTGTTTTCTTTAGAGATCACTGCATTACTTGGAATGGTTTCAAGCGATGACCTTTTTTTTTTAGAGATTACTGTGTTTTTAGGTCAAAAAGTGCATTACTCAAAATGATTTCAGGCGATGACTTTTTTTTTACAGATCGATCACTGCATTTTGAGGAAAGTCCATTACCTGGAATGACTTCAAGTGATAACCTTTTTTTGTTGGAGATTACCTTCAATCTAGGACGAAAATTGGTCTTGAAAATACCAATTTTAGGACCTGGTTTTGGCATGTCAATTGCATGGCCAGTCTCAGAGGTCACCGCACGCTACTGGTTTAGGGAAATATCGCTTAAATTGTTTATAAGCTATCGCTTAACTTTACCTACCAAACTTTCAAAGAGTATTTTTGAAAAATATCTTTAGCTGCCGAAAAAAAGATTTAAGATTTCTTAAGTTCATTTCATATAAAACAATTGTTTGTGGCGAAAACTTAGAATTATAGTTGTCATTGGGAAAATGGCTTCCTGTTCACAACACACTTTCATTTAAAAAAAAAGAACGAAATATTTAGGATTTTAGTGTAAACATCTTGCAATCTTAATTTCCTGATCAAGTTTTTTTTCTTACTTAGACGCACCTTGTAACGTTTGTAGACAAAACGTAGATTTTTTCTGAACACTAAGACTCTATACCTTATTTAAGCCTCACTGTCTATCTCTTTGATGAAATAACCAAACAAAACTTTATTAACTAAGAATCACGGTTAAACTCCCCCCAACACTCCCTCTACAAATACAACAAGGTTGTATTTGCGATTGACATTGGCGACAAGTAGCCAAGTGGAGACAAGGAAAAGCTACCACCTCCCGCACTGCCTCTAAATAAACACAGCAAGTTTTGTTATTGGGAGGTTGAGACCTGGGAGGTGGGGAAGAGATAGTGTTGGGAGGTGATGGGAAAGAGGGAGTATTGGGGAGGGTAGTGAAAAATAAAGGGTGTTGGAAGATGGCAAGAAAATATTTTGTGGGCTGGTAGTTGCCTGCAATCTCCAATGCCTATCTTCAAGATTCAATACGTCGGGCAACTCAAACGACGCCCACTACCTCGTTCACTTCCAATTCATCTACAACGACGCACACGCAGATCGTAAACTGAAACATTTAAAAATTGTTTCTTAGTTATTAAATAATATATAAGTTTTGTGTATTTTGGTAATTCAAACCAAAACATATAAACGGTGAATCGTATGGGTACACAATAGATTCTTTTTTTTTTCCCGGTTTTAATGTTTGTTATAAATAACAGAGGTTTTCCTGTTTTTCAACGGTCCGATTGAGAATAGATTCTACTTGCTGGCGATCGTCGGATGGTGGATGTTGCCATTTTGCGGAAAACTATTGATAACATATTCAATTTGACTGCAAAAAAACCGGTGGTTTTGTTCAAGGACTCCAGCCAAATCTTTATATATTGTTTTTTTTTGTAAGTTGATGATTTAGCATGAAGAAAATTTATTTATTGCGCTATAAAACATCGAACTGTGAAGTGTCAATCAAAACTTTTCGCAAATGGTTTTAAAAGCGAAAAATTAAACACACGCAAGTATAATAAACCAATAAGCTGTTGTTACACTTGTCTAATTAAATTAAGGTCGCAAAGCTTTACAATCGCGTCCACAACTAACTGTAAACTACTTGTGTACTTTTTACTTTTCTTATATGAAACTTTGACTTTAATTTTTTTTTATGGTTATATATAGGCTGGTTTCATATATCTATCAATAATTCGATTTTTTAAACACTTTAGGTTTTATAACTTAGCGGTTTAATTTTGCAGTATTTTGCCTGCTGCAAAATCACAAAATTTTTATGAGTTTGTCTTTATTATTAAGGTTTTGAAATAAAAAAAAAAAAATTTGCCAAAATTATTATTATTAATTTGCACTATTAAGCTTAAATGTTTTCATTATTTACCTTCGCTTTCAATTCAAAACAAACTTCATCATTTTGCATGTCTTACACACCGGGCACCAAAAGGTCGTCGTGGTTTGTCAATCTTGGATGACGCCAGATGCTTGCTCAATAACATTAATGCCATCATTTGATGAAACAACAACAACCGGATGATCCAAATAACGACTACCTGATTGCTTGCAGTGCTGTTTTTGTTAGCTGAAATGAAATTTGCTAATACGTTTATATGTACTCAATAAGTTTCTAAAAATTTTTTTTCAATAGATATTGTTCACTCATTGCGATTTTGCATTCGCAACATTTATGTTAATGCTTGCGGCAAGGTTTCTTGCTCCTTTTTTGTTTTGTCAATACCCTTTGGTCGTCTTCCAAGGCTCTACGGAGTGGCTCCTTTTGACACACCAGCAAGTTACCTGCTGATTGCTGTAGGCTGGCATATTATTTTTGCCCAGAATTTCTATACAGCATTTTAAGTTTAAATTTTAGTACAGCTGATAGAAATTGTTGATTGGTGTTACAATATGTGAATTAATCTTTAAATTTAATTAAAGCTGCTGTAGCATACTCACATTCTGCAACCTTTTGTACAGTTGTTTTTCCGACATTAACTTATTTATGTTATCGATCAAAGCCTTGTTGGTATCAAAAAGATTTTCAGCGTTTTTGTTTGTGGTGACATCTCGATTTCTGTCAATGTTACAATGTCTTGAATCGCCAATTTCAGTACTATTTGTAGTATTATTCAAAGATGTCGTTGCTCTGAAAGGTTTATCCTGATGGTGGCACATCTTTTCCTAAAAATAATAATAAAAATCTTTGGGTCTGATGCAGAAGCGGCTGTCATAAATTTTTTCCTCTTCCGATTGCAAGTAGAAATTCTGTAGTTGAATGTTTTTGTAAAATATGACACCTCTTTGATGTTTGCACATCGAGCCGTGGTGGCCGATGGGACAAGTGCACGTAGCCTAACATCAACTTTATAGATTGTTGATTGGTTGGTCTCACTTTTAACTAGAAATATGTGACTATTTTCTGTTGTACTAATAAAATCCACGTTAATCAATGAGCTGTCAAAAGATATTTTTCTTTTACTCTGTAATATGATGTTCAAAATTTTGTTAATAAAATGTTGGTTGCAGACTTCCGCAATAAATTTCAGCGATTCGCAAATGTTGAAAGCTTTGCATCTAAAAATATAAATAATTTATTTATGAATGCCCATTATTTGCAGATGTAATACATTTGTTTCTAAAGGCACTTGTTTAAAAATGATGTCTTTAACAATTCGATTGATTGCTTTGTAGCAATTATTCGTGTTTTGACCTTGTGTCAAATAACTTTGTCTGTACGCTAAGCACCTACTTTCTTTTTTTGGTTATACATCGTTTCGTGTAGCTGTAATCACACCTTTTATGATTTAAAATTTTAAAAATAATTTTTGCTACATATAAACATTTAAAACTTTTTTTTAAGCACAACAAATATTTGAGGATTGGCAGAATCAGCATATGCTTAACTGAGGCCCTCAAATAAACTGGAATTGGGTCTGCAAAACTAGGAAAATAAAAAAAACGTCTTTCAACAGTATGTATTTTGAAAAAATACTTACCTCAGAAAATTTTGGCACTGCAAGTGATTACACAATTGATTCAAATCATTAAATAAAACATTTACAACTGCATTACTTTGCTTTCTTCAATCAAGATAGAAAAAAAAAACAAATCATTAAATAAAACATTGACAACTGGCATTACTTTTAATAACCTTTTGGATTCAGTTACATAATTTTTGAATATATTTCTAAAATGTCTTGAAAATCATGCTACGAAGAAAGAACTTTATCGAAAGAAAATCAAATTTTATTTTAAACCTTGGCTGACAAAAGTACCCAAAAAAGTATAAAAGAGAAAAATAGACTTATCAGATTTCTTGTAAACATTTAACTTCAGATATTCATTTCAAAATAAAATTTACAAAATAAAAAAAAATATTCACAATACAATAACGTACTAACACATGAACAACAACAATCAAAACAGAATCATTTGTAGCTTAATAAAAACAATAGCAGAAATACATGGAAGATGATAAACAGCCAAGAACGTGCCCTTTGGGTAGGCAAGGTAGGTAGTGCTTACCCAGAGAAATATACATCAGCAGCATTTTCCTTCTAGGAAAAAAATATGCACCTAATACAACAAAATTATAATAGTTGATTAAATTGCTACACTTGAATTACCAAAGAGTTTGATATATTTGCAGATAATGTAGGCACAATTTGCACCTGCTTTTCATTTTCTGTATCTATGATAAGCAGAATATGCATAAAGTATACAGAGGTGCACCCAGGGGGCTGATTTGAAAATCATGTCAGCCCCCTTTTAAACATTTTTGTCATTCTCCTTTTCACCTGATGTCAGCCCCTTTTCGCGCTGATACGCAATAAGATAAAACTTTTGCGCTGATAAGTAAAGTGGCATTTCTGATAAGTTAAGGGTTTTTTCGGACAGTGTCCAATTTTTAGCAAAATGTCCGAAAAATTTTACGCATTTTCGGCAAAATCTCTTAAAATTTAAATGGTTTGCACAAAAGTTTGATCTATAATTGCGTTTGTCGTTTTTAGTATCTACAACGTTCAACAAAAATTTTGCGTGATGCTTTAAGTATACACTAAACATCGTTCGCTTCCTAACAGACGCCCTATACGGTGGATGAATTTTAATTGCCAAAACGATTGCGAAAACCGTTTTATATTTACATTTTACCGCATTTAAAAAGAAACTCGAAATCTTGGATTTTTAGTCAAATTTGCAGCTTCCGCGCTGGATGTGGTTACCCGATGGCCACTGTTTAAGCCCGGGCAATAGTCATTTTATTCCAAGGTTTTTAACTATAAATTTATCCAGTTTATCATAGCTTTTATTATGACATCACACTAATCTTTTGTGACACAGTTTGCTTTCAAAAGATTATGCACTATGCATGATATCGTAGTTTTGCTCAGCTGAAGTGCATTATTTGATAAAGTAATAAAGCGCTTAACGAAGTTGAATTTTGCGATCGCAAATTATTAATTGTGATGTAACAGTTTACCTTACAATTTTGAAATAGTACTGTAGTTTTTTTTTAAATTGTAACGATTTCTATGACGTAGAATTTGCTTAGTACAACCTGGCAAATTCTGATGGTCTTACACAGGAGCGCACCCAGACCCAAAAAAGGTGGCTGAAAAAATTTCAACCCCTTTTCAGCGTAGTTAAGTCAAGGTGAGAATTCCATCAAACGACTCTTTTGGAAATGGGAATTCATGAAGTGACTCTTTTGGAAAATTTAGAAATGGAAATAGGAATTCCCATTTCCAAAAGAGTCACTTTTTGGAATTCTCACCTTAACTTTTCGCGCTACCATTTCGCCTTAGTGGTTACGATAAGTTATGCCTGATAAGGTCCATAGACCGAAACTGGCCTGTGCGTAATAATTGCTCTCTTTGTTAATTTGTTTTAGTAGGTTTTTTACTGTTTCTATTTAACTCGTTGAAATTACTTTTGATCGGTTACGTTGTGGTCTCTTTAGAGTAGCGGTTCTTAATTCAGTTTGAAGCTCGCACCCCGCCCGAAAGGAAAGATCATTTTCGCTCCCCTTGCACCATTTGATGTATTGTTTTTTGTAGGGAACAGAAGTTCGCACCCAGAGGTGCGAGAAAGGACTTTTTGGGTGCGAGAAGTGCGAGAAGGTCTCTGAAGAGCATCCCCAATCGAGAACCGCTGCTTTAGAGAATACATTGTACTTGTTTAGAATTGATTTTTCACATGTTGTATCCGCTTGACTTGGATAGCTTTTAAATGTTTTTCACATTAATTGTGTTGATTAAGTTATAACAGCGTTTCTTGATTTTCAGTAATTTATAGGTTTTACTTACTTTTTTAAAAGAACACTGGAATGATCGGTAGCATTACTTGGCTTTTAGATACTGAGCTTAAATCTGCGGAAAGAAAATGCTGCCATCGTGCAATCGCAAGACGCGATGAAGTCTTCGCGACGGCGCAAAGCATCGTTCGCGCTCGCAGAGTTTACTGAATGTTATATGAGGCGGTTATCAGAAAAAAAATGTGGCGGGTTGTGGGGGCTTCGCCCCCCCACATTTGAAAAGGTATTGAAATTCTGTTAGCTCCCTTTTTTGGGGCTGGGTGCGCCCCTGAGTACATATGCCATATCATCTGCTCAACACTATACTATTTTCCAGCTATTATAAGCAGAAGTTATTATGCTTTGATTTAAGATAACAAAAGTTTCTAAAGCAATAAAAAACATTCAACTTACTTATCTACATGTTTTATGCTAATCATTATCAGTAAGGCCATAATTAGTCTACTGACCTTCAGAGCAAATGAGATGAACAACTGAAGGGCTTAGTTCTAAATGTACCTAAGTCACATAATGTCAGTTTTGTGAAAATAAGGTTTAAAGTTTTCAAAAATCCTGGCAAATTAGAGTAATGATGAAACCTTTAATGCTTTTTTATTATATTGGTTATACAACTTGTCCTATTTTAACAACTTTTTAGAATTTAATTATGACATTATAAGGAATTAAAGCTTGTTTGTAATTACTGACTGTTTACCCTGAGTAATTATTCATGGCACATGCCTGTAAACAGCATAATACAAAAACCTGCTAGTGATACCATGGTTACAAACAATAAATGTCCAGAATCTAATAAAAACTTATTTTCACCTAAGGACATATCTTCATGCTTGAACAACTACTTTACAACAATAGCATCTAAACTAGCATATGTTCTTCCAAAAAAAAACTTTTCCAAAATCATAAATACTATTTCTACTTGCTCATCATTATTTATTAAACCAGTAATTGATAAAGACATGATAAGAGAAATTAATTTAGACAATAGTAAATGTGATGAAACATATGATATACTTATAAAAATTCTTAAACTACATAAATACATAATAGTATCTACATTATGTTATTTAATGAACTACTGAATTAATAATGATTTTTTTCCAAATGCATTAAAAATTGCCCAAGTATTGCCAATTTAAAGAGGTGATAGAGACATTGCTTCAAATTATAGGCCAATTTCCATTTTAGCCCACTTGTAAAAATTTTTTTAGAAAATTCTTAAACATAATTTAACTGATTTTATTACTAAGTACAAAATCATATCAAAATATCAATACAATTTCCAGGAAAACAAAAGCACAAGTGATGCACTTATTGAATTAGAAGATTACTTGCATTATCAGCAGGCCAAAAATAAAATTACTAGCAAAATTTTTCTTGATTTAAAAAAAGCTTTTAATACAGTAAACCACACCGTTTTAAAACAAAAATTGATTGCAATGGGTATTAGGGAGGGTACCTTTTGATTTAATTTCTTCATATCTATCAAACAGATAACAATTTACATGTACAAAGTCAACCAAATCAGATATCAGATAAAAATTTAATAAATCATGGCACTGCACAAGGTAGTGTTTTTGGCCTTATTTTACTTCTTCTATATATAAATGATCTTCCAAATGCTTTGAACTAAAAAACTCTTTTTCTTGCTGATATTACAGCACTTTTTGCCTCAGGTGATGACTCTACTTTATTTGAAAAATTGGTCAATATAGAACTTAAATTATATTTAAAATTGGTTCCTTAAAAACAAGCTTACTTTAAACCAGGGTGTCGAACCGGACCCGAACCGGATCCGTAAACCCGTATTAACCGTTATTATTTTTTGAACCCGAACCGGAACTGAACCCGAAAAAATAAAATTTGCTGAACCTGAACTGGAACTGAACCCCTAAAAATAAAATTTGCTGAACCTGAACCGGAGCTGAACCCGTAGAAAAAAAAATTGCTGAACCCGAACCTGAACCGGAACTTTATTTTAAATGGATCCGGTTCGACCGTTTGATGCACAAATTTTAATTTTAAAGTCATTTGTAGAAGAATCAGAATCACAATTTTGTCTTTGAAGTTGCCGCAATTTTTTTGGTCACAATACTTGTTGTGTGGCAATACAGAAACGTTATAAACGACTTTTTCAGGCGAGAAGTTAAAGCAAAAACATGTCACTTGCTAGATAAAGAAAGCGAAATTTTAAATTTATGCTAAAGCAGTTGTTCTTAAGCTTTTTACAGTGCCATACCTTTAAAAAAATACATATTAATATAGAGACGTAGCAAACATAGTGAAACCATCGTTGGTGAAGCAAAATTATTCGACGCCATTGAAAAATTAAAGCTGCAGAGTGCATGCTGTTGGGGAGCCACTCGACTGAAATTCAGTTACGTAGAGAAGTTTAATAAAAAAGCAGTGTAAACTTATCGAATGATTCGAATTCAGTGTAACTTATAGTTGCCTCCAATGGTTTTCACTAGCATGATGGTATCCCTAACAGTAGAGATTGAGTAAAAAATAATGTTGAGCAAGTAATGCAATAAAGTTAATTAATTTTTGATTTTTCAAAAAACAAAATTAAAAAAAAAATTTGTTGAGATTAGGAAGAGAAGCTATTAACCTTCGTCTTGTAGCGTGAAGTTTAAGTAAAATTTTGTAAGCTAACTGCTTTTCTCTTATTTCTCAGCTTCTTATTAGGCTCAAATTTGCATGTTGGAATCTAAAAAGGCCTTCACTTTTGCAGTAAGGTTTATTTGGGAGGAGCTGTTCATAGTTTTTAGGCTTATTTAAAGATATTATAGCAGTGAAAATTGGATTACTTAAATTTTTCATTCGCTTCAACTTTACGTCAAAGATTTGTCTCTTAAGAAAAAAAAAATCTTATACAGTACAACAAATTGATTTAATTTTAATTTATTTCTAGTTGTAATTATTAAATCAAATGTTACCGTTTGAAGTTGCCACAATTTATTTGAGCACTTGTGTGCCAACAAAGAAACGTGATAAACAACTTTATCAGCCGAGAAATGAAGAAAAAATATGTGCACTAGATACATGAACGTGCGCCAAAAGAACCAAAAGGGAGACTCGCTTTTTTAAATTTCAAATTTTACAAAATAATACATAAATATGCATTAAAAACTTCTAAAGTTAAGGCTCGTTTCCACTACGAGCGTGGAATAGAGCATTCTTTGTTTCTTTTGATCATCTTTCCGCGCTTAAAATCTAATGAAGCAAATAAAGTCAATAAATCAAGCAAAAAGTACAGTGGCGAACAAAAAAAGTAAGACTTTTTTATTTTTTAAGATTTTTTAAAAATATCATTGTTAAAATTGAATTATATTAATATATATCAAATAATATATCATTAAAAGAGCAGAAAAAATTATATTAAATCCAATATTAATTTATTTCTTTTTTAGAAATATAATTTAATTGCAACTAACTTATTTTTAAAAAATTTGAAAAAATAAAAAATCTTACTTTTTTGCTCGCCACTGTACTCCATTCCACGCTCATAGTGGGAAAAGAGCCTTTATGCGTCAATTTTTTATTATTATAAACTTGAATGACTAAATGTTTAATTTGTTTAAAACTTTAAAAGTTTAGATTTAGTAAGATAAAGGCCCGTTTCCACTACCGGCGTGAAACGAAGTATTTTTTGTTTTATTAATTTTTTTACTTCTTTCGGCGCTTAAAGGCAAAACGAAGAAAAAAATCATTGAAACAAAGAATACTTCAATCTACGCTCGTAGTAGAAATGAACCTTAATGACGTTTCATACCTAATAGACCTTCTGCGTGAGGGCCGCCACTAAAAAATTATCAAAAAATTCTTAGACAAATGTATCAGTGGCTAGTCCAAGAAAGATCTATATAAACTCATGTAAACGCAATCTATAAGAAAGTTTTGAGATCACAAAACAACAAAAAACTTCAGTTTCAGCTTTTGGCGCTAGCAAGATCATTACTATAAATTTATTAGTAAGACTTGATTTTTACAACCAAGACCCATGCCGGTGAATTAGTTTAATTTAATTTTTTAAAAACTTGTACCAGAATTTTTTAAAAAACCCTTTTTAAGAATATTTATTGTGTTTCCGACTGTTTGCCATCACTCCTCCAGGAAGCGCGTCTACGGGCGCCCATGATAACATGAGGTAAGAAATTGTGTTTACAGTCCTAACGCTTGTAAGAAATAGATAAAAAATATATATTTCGAACCCGAACCGGAGCTGAACCGGAACTGAACCCCTAAAAAAAAATTGTTGAACCTGAACCGGAACTAAACCCGAAAAAAAATTTTTTGCTGAACCCTAACCGGAACTGAACCCGAAAAAAAATTTTTTGCTGAACCTGAACCGGAACTGAACCTTTAAAAATAAAATTTGCCGAACCTAAACCTGAACCGGAACGTTATTTTAAACGGTTCGATTCCCTGCTTTAAACACCCAAAAATCAAGCACTATAATGTTTGGTGATAAGAAAAATGTAAATAACATAAGCATTCATATAAATAACAGTCAAATATGCCAAAAAGACAAATAACTGGGAGTTGTAATGGTACCCTAAATAGATGAATTAACAACTCATCTATCTAAATCTGTAAAATTGGTGTATCATTTAAAAAAATATTTGTCCATTAATAACTTAAAGCTCATGTACCACACACTTATAAAAAGCAGATTGCAATATGGTATAGTTCTATGGAAAAATGCAAATCAATCAGCATTAAAGAACCTTAATAAAATGCAATTACAATACATATATATATTACTATGCAACCATATAGGTATACGAACTATACAATACATTACTATGAAAAAAATTAAGATTAAATAACTAGAACAAGAACAAGATTAAATAATTTGTGTGCATTTTTTGGCATAGGTAAAGAATACGGACCCCCCTTGTAAAAATAATTTAAAATAACAAAAATAAAATTATTTTATTTTTGTTTTATTCAAGTTTTTATTTAAGTTATTTTTATATTTATCTTGTTTTAATCTTATAATTCCGAAATGGCAGAATATGGAAGATATATAAGTATGTTTCAAGAAAATTATGGATTTGATCGAATATTTACAGGACAAGAATCTTTTACCAAGACAAAGAGCTTGTGTTAACTGCAATGATCACCCCATGAATATTCAGAAATTCAGAGATTCTCCTGATGGGATAACATTTCGCTGTACAAAGTGCAAATCTCGTATATCATTGCGAAAGAACACTTTTTACAAGGGGGGTCCGTATTCTTTACCTACGCCCATTTTTTAAGTTATTAAAGGTACCAATACTTTACAATAAATATCATGTTTTTATTATATAATGGCAGTGAGTTTAAAAACAGAGTACCATTAATGAATTAAATTTATACTTATAACATATGGCAATCAAATAATAAGAACATCTTTATTTCAAAGTTTTTGGCTTGTAAATCATCAAATAGCTTTTCAGTAAATTGTATGAAAGTGTTAAAAAAGCTGCCAAATAATATAACAGCCGAAAAAAGAATTAAATCATTTAATAGATGATTGTACAAATACCTGCTAGATACCTATGAAATTTAAACAACATCCAAATTTTATCCATATTAATTATAATTTTTTAGTATTAAAACAATATGAACTTGCTATACTGTAAAACTACTTTAATGTTTCACCTTACACTTCAGCTTCAACTTTAAAAAATATTATGCAAAACATATCCTTAATTGCTTAACAACATTAATGCAAATCCTTAATTGCTTGCTAAAATCTGTTATGTTGTTGGTTTTATGCTATTTGTGTTCATTTCAATCTAATTTATGCTGCAATCTATTCTCTCATTTAAATTTTATCTTATTGGCCTGTTTTTTTGTTGTTTTTTTTGCTTTTTCTTTGTTTTTTCATCGTGTCTATAAGGTAGATTTATATTTATGATGTAATATATGTTGTGTTGATCTTTTCTATGCTTAAAAATCAATTTTTTTGACTAAAAACTTAATTAATTGATATTTAATTGTGTGTTGTGAAACTTTCAAATAAGCTGGGTGTAGTAAATAATTGACTTTTTATCCCTTTTTATCCCTGCATCATATCTTCATTGTGCATTTTGGTTTAATATAAATTACTTACTATCACTAATCATTTTGTCTAATTTCAGAATGTTAGATCATAGTGTTTGTTGTAACCGCTATATATATCTTGAAAAGATTTGATGCATATAAAGCTCTCTCGCCTCTCTCTTTCTCTCACATGTAAAATAAGAATTATATTATAAACTTCTTTCCTTTCTGTTGTGTGGGGGTATAGCTCAGTGGTAGAGCATTCGACTGCAGATCGAGAGGTCCCCGGTTCAAATCCGGGTGCCCCCTTCTTTTTTTTTTTTTTTTTTCTTTTAATAATATTTTATAAAATTGTTTTTTAATTAACCCCTTCCCTTTTTTTTTTTTTTTTTTAATAATATTTTATAAAATTGTTTTTTAACTAAATGATAGTTAGTTTCTTTAGTTGAATAAAGGAAATAACTAATAAAAAATAGAACTTACAAATGAAAAAATAATTTTAGATAAAAATTTTGACTTCTTACTAACAAAACACTGGCGCAAATTTGACAAAAACTTCAATTTAGTTTTTGGTTTCAGTTTAACAAAAATAAGGGTTCTCAACCGGGGTTAAAAAAAAATTATAGGGTACACGCAGAAATATATTTAAAAGTTCAAATGTTTGGAAAGAATATAAGAAATAAAAAGAAAAAAAATAAAAACAATAAATTGGGAATCCGCGGAAGAGGTTTAAAAAAATAACAGTTCGTTAAAAAGATAAGGTAAATTGAATCAAATTTTACAAAAAACTAGTTAATTCGTCAATTATAAGCGCTATAGAATAGACGTTTTAAAATATTATATTTCAAGGCATGTGAACAGGGCTGTTGTGTTACTCTGATGTGAACAGGGCCGGATTAAGCTGGGCCCTAATTTTTGCAGGTCCGGAAGACAATTAAACATATTTTCTATAAATTGACTATAAAAATTGCATTATTATTTATCCAGAGAAAATATATCATGTTGTAAAATTTAATACCTGTCCAATAATGAAATTGTCTATAGGACAATTCCATTTATTGGCCTAAACATTACGCAGAAACTTTCCACAATCAAAATCAAAACTAAATTAAAAAAAGTCACCATTTTACAATAAAGTCTAAATGACTGTCTTTGCTCTCATTGTTTTATCCCAAGGACATTACCTGACTTCAGCTTTATTTTTATACAATACTTCTGGATTTCCGATGAGCACATTTGCGAATTATTATTTTGGCTTATATCTAATATCTATTTCATGCATTAGCTAGTTTTCAATGCTGATTAAAAAAAGATAGTTTAATCGTTGTTTTCCCATGGAGGTCCGGAGTTCATTTTTGATTCTCTTAAGTTTTGAAAAAGAGCGCTCGGCACTGCAGTTCGTTACCATCATGAATAAATATATCCGTGTTGCAATGTTGCATATCTTGTGTGATATTGATTTGTGATTTATTGCATATCTTGTGTGATAAATAATAATAAACGTCAAAGTGAGCTATAGTTCCATGAATGCCCAACATGGCAGCTATTATATCCAGACACAACAAAGCGCTTCTTACCCAGAGAACCGAACCTGCTAACACTGTGCCACCTTGTAACTGCAGGACTAAAACCAGCTGCCCGATGAAGGGCTATGCCGCGAAAGTTCCATCATTTACAAAGCTACCCTAAGATCACATGGTATTGCCAAGAATTATTATGGTTGTAGTGAAACCGAATTTAAAACTCGCTACTACAACCATAATTAGAGCTTTAAATGTTGGCAAAAATATAATGCCACCGATAGTGACGTACGCAGAAATTTGTAAAGGGGGGGTTTTGGAGCCGAAAATGTGATTGCTCTCAGTAGTCCTGGCAATGGGTAAAAACTTCCAAAATTAGGCCTACATTCAAAAATAAAGTGTTTTGGTTTTAAGAACATCTTGCAGTAGCATGAATTTCTTTTTACCAAACCGTAAAACTAACTATTGAAAAGGTATGTGCGAGTAATTCAATCATGACAAGAAACTTTTCAAATTAAAAGCAACTCGTGTAAATGATGAGAACAATAGGTGGAAAATCAAACGAACAAAAAAATAACCTTACTTAACAAATATTTAAAATTTTTTTAAAGGCTTATATTCAAACGCCTGTTTTTTTCACTTAATCTGTTAATTACATCATCAGGGCAAGGCACGCGTGTGGCTCCTATAAATGTTTAGTAATGCAGATCCATTCATTTGAGTGGTACCACTTGTGTTTCGTAAGCACGTTTTTAGTCTGCGTAATGTGGAAAGCTTTACAATTGTTCACTAGTGCATGTTATCACTGGAAGAGTTAACAAAATGGTCATCAATGTAAATATGTTCGGAACAGCATCGGAAGTGCATTCCTTGATGCTGCTCAACGCATCAGTTGGTCTTTCTGCTGCGTTCAACCGAAAAAGTTTCCTGTAACATAATATCAGTTCAGGCACTAATTCTCCCCAGGATTTCGTTAAATCATTTTCGTAAAATTTTTCCAAAACTTGAATACTTTTAATTTGTTGAGGAGTTGGTGCACTAGTTTGATCAGCAGAAATTAAACACTGAAATTCACCAATAATCGATTTGTGGGCTGAAAATCTTGCTTTGAGAGTGACAATAAAGTTATCAAGAAATAGAATAAAAATCCCTAGTCTAAAATGTTCTTCATCTGTTACAGCAGCAATATTGCATCGATTGGTCTGTCTTCAAGAGGGCATGGTATTTTCAAAATAAAATCTTCGGCTTTGGCCGTTTCTTACGCAAAAATATAGAGCTGGGGAAATTCATATTCGGTTTTTTCTCTAAGACACTTCAACTCATTTGCAATATCCTGTGCAATGTTGACGGCCTCAAGAAGGTTTATGGACTTTTTTTGCTTAACTTTACACAAAACAACACTGTATCCAAAAACGTATTTTAAAACTAAGAGAGCAATGCAAAATTCACTTTGCGTAATTGTCGATAGCAACTGCAGAGCTCGTGATGAGGTTTCTCTGTCTGGCCATGCTGAAATTTTTGCCAAAGCTTCTACAACGGTAAATTGTAAATTTGAAAAAGTACTAACACTCTCGTGTCGATCGACCCATCTGATAGCACAACTTTGAACAAGTTTTTAAGCTTTTGTTGTTGACGAAATCGTGTTGATGGACTTGCGCAAAATGTTTTGAAGTTTTGGAGCATTAAAAAATTGTGAACTGAAGCTATTGTTCCCATGCAGTTTATTTCCATTCCCATGCTTAACTTTCAATATTTTACAAGTTTGAAAGTCTTCTTCACAGTGGCAATGTACAGTACATGAGCTAACTTTGAAGCAATTTAAACGGTAGCAAAAATTGATGCGCAAGCAGTAATTAAGTTTAAAAATTGCGGTAAACAATAGAAACCAAAATCCTATTATTAAAGCCTATTTATTACAATGTACTGTATATATGACTAAACACCATTCTTCAAGGGGGGTTTTGACCCCTGAAACCCCCCCCCTTGCGTACGCCTATGGCCACCGAGCTGTCTAAAGCTTTTTTGCAAGCTAAAGACGCAGGAAAGAACCAGGGCTGCGAACTCGAAGCATTTTTAATCGAGTTCTAGTTCGAGTTCACAAAAAATTTGCAAGTCCGAGTTCGAGTTCGAGTTCTTTAAATTTCAATTTTTCGAGTTCGAGTTCGAGTTCACAAAATAGAGTTGAAAAAATAGAGTCGGAATAGAGTTAAGAGAATAATTCAACCGCGAAAAACTGAGCACATGTTAAAAATGCTTTGTCATCAATGTTACCAATTTTAATCTATTATTAAACAAAACAAAAGAGGATAGCAAATTATAATTTGTCACCAACGCTGAGAAATGTTATAGTTAAATTTACTCATTAAATGAACTCAAACATCACAAACTTTTTTCAAGTTCGAGTTCAAGTTTGAGTTCATACATTTTTATTTTTCGAGTTCGAGTTCGAGTTTGAGTTCGGCCAAAATTGCCGAGTTCTTCGAGTTCGAGTTCGAGTTCGAGTTCGAGTTTGCAGCCCTGGAAAGAACCCTGTCATCGAATGGAGTATCGCGACCCGCACACACCATACTATCCGGGAGCTAGATGGTGCAACCTCTGCTTAGCGGAAAAACTTTTCATCCTCCGAGCGGATCCTACCACCATGCTAAATAAAAGATCGGAACTAAATGGAAAATGCTGTCATAAAAACAAATTTAAATTGAAAAACCTTTCGTAATTATTCGCGACTTCATCTATTTTAATATTATTATATTCTTATAGATTCTGTGTTATTATATTCTTATTATATAGAATTATTCTGTGTTTGAATTAAATCACTACTATCAAAGCAACAACACTCTACAAACGACCAAAGCTTACCGGTAATCATCGCCACAAAAACAAATTCAAATTAATTAAATTACCTTTCTTGTCCGTTATCTTAATCCGCTCACTAACATTTGCACTATCCTTCACTTACTTAACTTTTTCACCTCATACGATCTCTCCCGTAACCTTTTCATTGCTTTGTAGATTTTCCCTTCCTCCTTTTAAATTTTTACAACACGCCTAACTCGACTTCCCTCACCTTTAAGCGAATGCAAACCTCTATACTTGCATTTTATATTTTTAGTTGTTATTTCTGTATGACGTCACAGGAGCTGTATTATTTGCATAATTAACTACGTGTTATCTATTTCAGGTGTATTATTTTTACCAAAAATGACTATATATTTTTGTTTTCCAGTAACCACCTGACGATTCGATACGATGAAACAGACTGTTGTGGTTTCAACTAATAAAGTGTAGTGTTAAATAAAAATAATATACACATAGATATATATACTATACAGTATATATACGTATATAACCCTATAATTTCCAATATTTTCATTTCTATCAAACCACAGTTTACATCGACCCATAATACTTAGGTGTAATAAGACAAACTGTCTTTATTAGGTTCATTAATTCTTAGAAATAAATTTATGATGTACATTCATGCGAACAAAAAAATTCAAGTTATCCAACTCTCACTGCAACAGTTATCATGAACGTGAGTGCGAGAGTGTGACTACACCGTTAAAAAACGTGCAGCAAAATCAAAAAAATTTTGCAAAATTCCGCAAACATTAAAACGCCGATTGCAATGATTAAAGAGACACAAAAACAATACAGAAATGAAATTGTTAAAGCGAAGGCCTTTTTTTGTGACAGCTAAAGGGAGTGGAGCAGATAAAAAGACTGCCAACAAAAAATCGCCGTTTCGTAAGACGGTCTATTGTTTTTGGTATTTTGATAGGTATTGTAAAGGGGGATGGCATGTCGTCCAAACATCCCCCTAGTTGCGCCCCTGTATATATATGTATTATAATATAACGTACATTTATGTATAATATATAAACAAACACACGTCGTCGTCGTCATCGTTTGAAGGGCATCCACTCCAGGCCAGACACAAACAGGACTGGGGCCGAGGGTTTATCCTTTTACTACCCCAGACTGCTGCACTGCCTGGATCAGATGCTGGCAGTGATGTTATTAAGCCAGCATCGAGTTTCGTCATCCAAAACCGTCAGACCGCGTGCTCCATGTGGTGCCCGATGTATGGGGCACATTGTTAGTACATGGTCTGCGGTTTGCTCTGAGGCGCCACACTCGCAATTCGGTGAAGGAGCGAGACCCCATTTGTGCATGGACGAATGGAATCGCCCAACACCAGTCCGCAGGCGGTTGAGCTTAACCCAAGCTGCTCGGGGTAAGCCCATCCCAACAGGCCTGACACTGGTCCCGGGCACAAAAGCACGGAGCCTGGAAGCACTTTTACAGTACTCCGCGTTCCATTTGTGATTTGTCCATTCAGAGGCGCGGATGCCAAGTCTGGCAAGATTGTCCAAGAGATTCCGCGCATCTGGCACAAACGGGCGTCTGGATCTTAGTCTCACTTGGCCAGTATCTGAGGACCCATTTAAAAGACCATGCAAAATATGATCGGGGTCCAGAGATCCACGGTAAGCCAAGGAGAGTGTCGCTCCCAGTCGGCGAAGCTCAGCTGGCTGGATGCCTGAAAGTACAGGTAGGTGGTCCGTTGGAGTGGGACGCAGGCATCCAGTAACTATGCGCAAGGCGTCATTCAAGACACTGTCAATGAGACGAGTGTGAGCACTGTGACACCAGACTGGCGCACAGTACTCAGCTGTTGAGTAGACTAGAGACAAGGTGGCTATGCGTAGTGTTTTAGCACCAGCACCCCATCCCGAGCCCACGAGTCGCCTCAACAGTGTGACACGCGATGATAGTTTTTTGCGCAATGCCACTAAATGGTGACGAAACGTGAGCGATCTGTCCAGTTTTACCCCAAGGTAAGTAGGGGTTGGACAGAACGGTAAAAGTCTACTATTGTTGTAGACCTTTAGCTCACGTTTGGCCTCTCGGTTGTTTAAGTGAAAGGCTGTCGTCACCGTCTTAGTGTGACTGAGCTTCAACCTCCAAGTCTGGAGATACGCTGACAGTGTGGACATGTCTTGGCTTAATGTCCCCTCCAAGTCCTTCCAGTTTCCAGAAGAGTGCAACAATGCTAGATCATCAGCATAAGCAAACTTTCTGGAAATCATGGAAGGAAGATCGTACGTATAGATGTTAAATAGGAGGGGAGCCAAGACCGATCCCTGAGGAACGCCGTTTTTAAGACGGCGTAGCCTGCTTTGCTTGCTGTCACCGGTGGTAAGGGTGAAACTTCGATTTCGGACAAGCTCCATGATCATTTTGACCATGTGCTTATCCGGAAGTAGTCTCAGCAGCTTGCAGGTAAGGCCACGGTGCCAGACAGTGTCATAAGCAGCTGTCAGATCGATAAATACGGCACCGGTCTTCTTTTTAGCCTCGAAAGAATCCTCGATGTTCTGGGTTAGCAGAACAACTTGATCTACGGTTGACTTCCCGCGTCGGAACCCAGCCTGCTCTTTAGGGAGCAGTGGATCGATTAATGGTTCAACGCGGGCGTAGATAAGCCTCTCGAGGATTTTGTAGGGGACACAGAGCAGAGATATCGGTCGATAACTCTTTGGGTCCCCCACGGGCTTTGCTGGTTTTGGGATCGCGACCACAAGCGCTCTTCTCCAGATCTTGGGAATTTTGAGTCGGCGCAAACAGGAAGAAATGAAGTCACGTAACCAGGACTTCAAAGCAGCTCCAGCATGGAGTATAAGCTCTGGGCAGATGGAATCAGGACCCGGAGCTTTACCTGGTTTTAACTGTTGAAGGGCAGCAGCAAATTCTCTCTGTGAAAAATTGTCAGAGATATTTACTGCATCTGGTGTTGTGGCCCTCCAAAGGTCAGACACTTCTTGAAAGACAAGTCGAGATGACTTGCGATCAACAGCCTCGTATTTCCCATTTCTAACCAGCTGAGATGCAATAGCATCGGCTAAAACGGGACAATGACGAGGAGAGTGTCGTGACCTACCAGTAAGGTTGTTCAAAATACTCCACGCTTTTCGACTAGAGTGTGAGAAGTCAATGCTCCGAACTGCTTCGGACCATCGATCCCTCCGTTTTCTGTCAAGCTTGGCAAGCAGAGCTGTAGCAGCCAAACTTGAGTCGTCTCCCTGAGGAGACTGCAGAAAGGTTTTATAGAGGGATTCACACTCTGCATCCCAACACGGAATATAGTTGTTTCGATACCCGCGTGGGATAGTCTTTTTGGCTGCTTTCTTAATGATGTTACAGAAGTCCTGGTAAGCCGCATCCACATCAAGTGAATCAGGCGGCAACAAAGTCTTTGCGAATTTATTCGTCAAAGCAATGTAGTGACTCCATTTGGCCTTGCGGTAGTTCCATCGCTTAACAGGCATGCTTGGCACTGCCATAGCAAACCTTGGTGGTGTAATAAGCGAGGGTCGATGTTGTGACCTGGGAAACTTCTCAAGGACACGTCTATCCGGTAAGCGACTGTTTGGACCTACGCTAGCGAAAGCTAGATCTGGATTGGTGCCAGTGTTCCAGCGGCCGGAATAAAAACTGGCAGCGTCCTTGGCATTATATAGGAGGGCAAGACAATTAATACTTGCCCATCCAGCCAAGCACTCACCATCCGGACTGTTGTCATCATAACCCCAGTCAGCATGACGACAGTTAAAATCGCCAGCGTACAGACAGGGGTGAGGAAACACTGGGAGATCCAGGGTTCGCAATCGCGTTGGCGGTGGTTTGTAGACGTTGACTATTTTATAGCCATCAACGTCCACACACAGCCACTCGATCTCCGATGTCGATGGAGATTGGTCCAAAAGCGTGTATCTCAGTCGCTCGTGGACAAACGTGGCAAGGCCATGCTTCCTGCTTAAAGAAGACCCAGCTAGTTGGTAGTGTGGTAGCACCAACTTCTCTGCATCAGTGCAGTGGGTCTCCTGCAGTAGGATGACGAGTGCCTCAGACTGCATAGCGAGGTGATGAAGAACATTCATCTTGCTTGCAGTGAGGCCTTCGATGTTCAGCTGAAGAATAGTGGGTCTTCGGAACTTGTTGGCAATGTGCCCTGAAAAGGGCAGTTTTATCCTGACATTGCCCCGTCCTGAAAAGGACGTTTGCCGATTAACAGACCCACACTGAACATCGGAATGGGTGGATACCCTTCCGTTTTGGTAGGTTCGGTTTCGGTCTGTCATTTTAAAATCAATGAGCAGACTTACTCACGGCCCAGGCTGCGTGAAAGCACCTACCATCTGGGCCAACAAACACACTATATATATATATAGAACTATAAAAAAAAAAAAAAAAAAAAAAAAAAAAATCGGAATGGGTGGATACCCTTCCGTTTTGGTAGGTTCGGTTTCGGTCTGTCATTTTAAAATCAATGAGCAGACTTACTCACGGCCCAGGCTGCGTGAAAGCACCTACCATCTGGGCCAACAAACACACTATATATATATATAGAACTATATAAAAAAAATCTAGTTATAGTACAATATTTAAAAAATTTAAAAGCGCAGAGAGTACGTCAGAGTCCAATAGAAAATTTGTAAAAATTAACAGGAATATAAAAGTTATGCATATGTAGTTACTAAAAGTAAGACAGGAAAAAAATAATATAACAAAATGTTTGGTACGGAACTTTCGTCAACTAGCTATTTAATTGTTGCTCATAAAATAAGGCTATTTCAATACTGGAACAATCAATATAAATTTTATATATAATTAACTTACAGACCACAAAATTTTTTAATTTAACATTAATTTTATTTGCCCCAACAGACTGTTTCGCCTGCCTGGGCTCGTCAGGGGGCGGTTAAAAATCTTATTCAAATTAACAGGAATATAAAATTTATGCATATGTAGTTACTAAAAGTAAGACAGGAAAAAAATAATATAACAAAATGTTTGGTACGGAACTTTCGTCAACTAGCTATTTAATTGTTGCTCATACAATAAAGCTATCGCGGTTAAAAATCTTATTTTATTTGAATAAGATTTTTAACCGCCCCCTGACGAGCCCAGGCAGGCGAAACAGTCTGTTGGGGCAAATAAAATTAATGTTAAATTAAAAATTTTGTGGTCTGTAAGTTAATTATCTAACCGCTCTGACTCGACGTCATTGAGCACTTTCCTGATGAGCACCGAGCAAAAAATTTTGAAAAATTTTTAAATTTTATATATATATATAAATATATAAAGAGAGAGAGAGCGAACTTTTCCTCTTGCGACTTTCTCTCACTTGGATACTTTTATTTCCTTTCTTTTTTTGTCACGACCCATTAAATTTTTCACGCGACCCACTGAAGGGTCGGGAACCATAGTTTGAAAAACGCTGTTCTAGGCCACTGTTATAAGTATTACACTTAAAGATTCGGATTGAATATTTTTATTCTTCCAGCTTGACCAAAATCACCCGCACAAATATTTGAAACATAGTAATTTACTGTCAATAATCAAAGAATTCAATTGTTCAATAATTTTGGGACTTGAGAAAATGTTAATATTCCTTCCAGAGATTTAGATTTGTCGGAAAGACTAAAGCGCCGGGCTCGTGACCAACACGGTCTCGGTTCAAAACTCACTCACGCCATTCTGTTGTGTCCTTGAAAAAGACACTTTACGGCACATTCCCCTGCTTGGTAGTCCTGGTAAACAGTTCTAAATTACAGTAATATCTCTATTAAATTACAAGCAGACAGCCATATCTTGGCATTTCCGGAAGCAGGTCGGGGTAATTGCCTACACAATGTATTAGCGCCTCCGTCGCTTTCCTGCGAGTCAGGAGGATAAATATAGAGCTAATATAAAAAAATAAAAAATAAAAAAAAATAAATAAAAAAACTGTTTTGCCTAGAAGTTGTACCCGGACATAGGGAAGAGGAAGTATCTTTACAATATCATTTTCTGGAAGGGAACATTAAAGCTTCTGGAAAGTCTTCCTTAAAAATAAACATGGTTTGCCCAGTTATGTGATTAACTTTGCACTTCTTTAAAAAATTTACCTCGCAATTACCAGTCTCCTCGTCAATACATTCAACAAGACCAATATAAAAACGGGGATTTGCCGGCCAGTGGGCTTGAAACTGACTAGAACATAATCTTCTTAAACTGGGTGCAGTAATGGCTTTAATAGGGTGCGAACGGTGCGGCCGCACCGAGCCCGCCCTAAAATACATGAAAAAATGGCCTCCCTACTCAAGAAATTGCTTTATTTTTTCATAGTAGCACCAGGACGTCGATGGCAAAAAAAAGTCGCATCATAGGCTGATGATTTTTTTTGTGATCGCTTTGTCTCACCCTGCTTTGAATCACTCAATGGTGGTCACCCTCAAATTGAAGACATTTTTTTATTTAGAGATCACTTTGCTTTCATATACTAATCGCTTCAGCTACCTTTATTTAGTGCATTAAGTAGTGGCACCCCCTTACGTTTCTTGCACCATCCCCCTCTTTTTTGAAAAGCCATCATTGACTAAGTGAGTTACCTCTTCGGAGTAGTCACTGCTATCATTACACAAATCTTGTACATTAAATTCTGGTTCTTCATCGAATCCTCATAAAATAGTTTTCTTTTTTTATTTAAGGATATTTTTTTATTAGTTTTTTTTCTAATGTGTTATCGGTTTGTAACTGTTTTTTTTCGAAGTATCTGTCAAAATTGTCGTTTTTTCTTGTTTTCGACCACGTGCTGTCAGTTTTAGTGGTCCAGTACGGGAAAGAGGTAAAATTTCTGAAGGAGACACATAAGAGATATTATTTGATTGACGGAAGAAAATGAAAGCCGGTGAAATAGATGTACTATTACCAGTTGCACTAATGCAGCAAACAAGTGTCGCTAACTCACCACGCTCTCTTGATGTGATGGAGCCAATTTGCTTGGTACCTTTCGCTGCCAACACTTGCTTTGGGCTTTGCATTGTATTCACACCTGTTTCTTCTTCTTCTTCTCCTTTCGGCCTTTCCCTTTTGTCAGGGGTGGCCACAGCGTATCATCATTCTCCATATCTTTCTGTCTTCAACATCCGTCTCCTTCGCACCAACTTTCCCCATATCTTCCTTCACTACATCTAAAAATCTTCTCTTTGGTCTCCCTCTTCTGCTCTTTCCCGGTAACTCCATTTCCATCATCTTTCTTCCTACATACTCTTGGTCTCTCCTCATGACATGTCCATACCACCTCAGCCTGCCCTCCCTCATCTTCATTCCTAACCGTTCTACCTTAACAGTACTCCTGATGTGCTGTTTCTAATCATGTCTTTTCTCATCACTCCCATAGCAAACCTCAACATTTTCACCTCTGCGACTTCCATCTCTTCAACTTGTTTTTTTGTGACTGCCACTGTCTCAAGTCCATACACCATTGCTGGTCTTACCACTGAACTGTACACTTTTCCTTTTACTCTAGCTGGTAACTGTTATGAATAAAAGAGCTAGCTGCATATAACTGTACTAGTATCTGCAGTTAGCTCTTTTATTTATACGGAATTACACGATAGTTATACGACTGAATCTGTACGTTATAATAATAATTTATCACGCGGTTAACCACAGTTATGAAACCAGGGAGAAGAAGGCAGCGGAGCCGTGCTCTATGACGTCACATACTATAACAGTAACCTCCTGTCGCAGATTACTCCCGATACTCTACTCCATCCATTCCATCCTGCCTGTACTCTCTTCTTTACCTCCCTCTCATAACCACCACTTTCTTGCAGCGTTGATCCCAAATACTTAAATTCCTTTACTCGTGGCACTTTTGCATCCTCCATCTTTACTGTTTCGTCATCATTTCCTCCATTTATGCAAAGTATTCACACCTGTTTCATCGATATTAATTATTCTATCTGGCCTAAACTTACATCTATCTATGTATTACTAAAGCTAGATCAGCGTGGTCCAACTACGGGCTCGCGGGCCGCATGCGGCCCGCCGAGGAAATTTGTGCGGCCCGCGGAACAATTTTGCACAAGTCTTGTCGATCACAAGCAGCCGTAATTTTTTTGCAGAACGCTATGATTTTGCGCGAAAATAGGAATTTTGGAGACCGATTCCAAGACCTTTCTTTTTTAGAAAACACCCTGATTTTGGAATGAAAATAGGAATTTTGCAGACCGATTCCAGTTGAAGACCTTTTTTTTTTTTTTTTTTTTTTTTTTAGAGAACACCCTGATTTCAAGACGAAAATAAGCGTTTTAAGCCGGTTGAGGCGCGCAAACTCAAATAATTTTGAAAAGTGGCCCACAAGAGTGGAGAAGTTGGACCACCCTGACCTAGATTTTATCTTTGCGGCTCGCGAAGCTTTTTCAAACCTTAATGCGGCCCTTCATGCTCTTAGCCTTGGACCACACTGAGCTAGATTATCAAAAATTTCATTTACCGTATGGCGGTTAAATGCAGTTGCTCTGGCTAAAGACGTGGCTTCCGGTGTCCTGTATGATATATTATATTTTTTTATGAAAGAACGAAACCATTCTTTGCCGGCTAGTTTACTTTTCTTCCAGCTCACAGGTGCAGTTATGTTATTTTTTTTAGCAAGTTCATTTGCGAGTTGACGACATTTTGTAGCAGTAACACCATGAAATCTTTTTGAAAGTTCTTTAACAAGATCTACTAACTCTTTCCCAATTGGTTCTTGGAATATTCGCTTTTTTTCTTTTAAAGCGCCATAGCTGTATAAATTTTGGGTTGCACAACTGGCTTTTCTATTCATGTAGCGTTTCAAAGTGTTTCTGGAAATGTTCAATGATTGGGAAGCAAACCTTAGGGATTCTCCATTTTTTAGACATGATGCTTCGCTTCCATTATTTCTTTCAGCTCACTTTCGCGGTTAATTTTTCTTGTATAAATTCTTGGTATTTTTTAATGAGATATCAATTTGTCAATCAATTTTTCAATCAAAAAAAGAAATTTGTTAATGCCGGTAAGAGAATTTGTGCTCACCCCAAAAACGCAGCTCTTCACAATAGCTTAAAAAAACTTGGCGATGACTCCAGAATAAAAGTCTGTAAATTCGATAAAGGGAAAAGGGGTAGTCATTTTGGATAGCCATGAATACTACGCAAAATTGGATTGCGTAATCAATGATAGCTCGAAATTTCATGAAATTAAGCAATACACCAAAGTTCATTCAATGATTAAAAAAGAAAAGTCCATTAATTATTATGTCAACAAATATCTAAAATCATATGGAAGTGAAACAATAAAAAACCTCATTCTGAAAGGCAGCAGTCCAGGAAAAATGTACGGTCTCATCAAAGTCCACAAAAATAATAACCCAGCAAGACCAGTCATATCGATGATTGGTACCCTAGAACATCAACTTTCCAAATTTTTTGATTCAATAATCAAAAATTACATACCAGATTCATACATGTTACATTCTACTGAACACTTTATTGATGAAATAAATATTAATAACTTCAAATTTAAAGCGGATCACAAACTTGTTAGCTTTGACGTTCAATCTCTTTTCACAAATGTTTCTTTGAATGAAACTATTAATATTATTGCTGACTACATCTACTCAAAAGATACCCACATTAAAGACAATCTTCCTTTAATGAAAAAAGAAGTATTCATAAAATTGCTGCGTTTGGCCAACCAAGAAATATTTAAAAGGCAGGGTGGTTGAATGGTAATATATATAACAAATTATATCAACAACATGATGGTATTTGTATAGGTTCTCCACTGGCCCCGATTTTAGCCAATTTTTTTCTTGCTCACATAGAAAATAAGTTATTAGGAAAATAATCAGACTTTCATCCAAAATTGTATTCTAGATACGTTTTTTAATAAGATATATATGCAAAAAAATGCAATTTTTTAATAATCGAAGTCTAAAAATAAACTACAACAATTTTTTAATGTGTAATAGGGTAAATTGAACCATGGTTCAACTTTACCCACAGCTAGTAATTCATTTTTCCTATAGAGCATGGGGCATATTATTTTTTTTAATTTTTGCTAAAATAGATAGACTTGCGCATTCAGAGAAATAGAATTTGATGTTTTGTTCATTATCTCTTTTTTAGTCGGAAGGGTGGTCGAATGGTTAGAGCGCTGGGATTGTAATCGACATGATCCCGGTTCAAAACCTACTCGCGCCATTCTGTTGTGTCCTTGGAAAGACACTTTACGACACTTTCCTCTGCTTGGTGGTCTTGGCAAGCAGTTTTAAATTTCAATCATATCTCTATTAAAATTACAAGCGGACAGCAATATTTTGGCATCTCCGGAAGCAGGTCGGGTAATTGCTTACCCTATGTATTAGCGGCGCCGTCGCTTTCCTGCGAGTCAGGAGGATAAATATGTAAAGAGCTTCTTTGTGGTACAGAATTTTAATATCTCTTTAAACAAAGTCAATTTCATCGGAGCTGATGAGAGCGTCACGAAAAGGATAAATATGGAGATAAAATAAATAAAAAAAATAGTCGCAGTTACGTAACAAAATGATACAAAACCTAGAAGTAATAATCATTTAACTTTATGTTTCTAATATTTACTAATGCAAGTCATTAAAGCTTTTTCTAACACTACGCCTTTGCCTGTACAAATATTTAAATGCTGTAATGCCACAATCAACTGATTTTCAACGTGCAAAAAATAGGTGGCGCAAAATATATGTTTTAGCTTTAAATTAACGCTCGGGAGCCTGTGGTTTTGAGCTTACCTCACCTTCCCCTAACAGATAATTTCCTTAACGAATATTAACATTTAAACAAATTGTCAGTGATGGCCTTCCAAAAAGGAGGACTCGGTGCAAGAAAAATAAAAAGGAGCCACTTTATAGTGTTTCGAAACAAAGCGACAGAGCGATCTCGAAAAAAGTCATTATTTTATGGCAGGTGCTTTTTAGTGCACCGAAACAAAATCATCTCTAAAAAAAGTCATCGCTTCAGGGCATAGGCATACCAACCAAAAATTTGGGGGGCAATGAAGTTTTGCCCAAATTTTGTGACATCTGCCCGAATCATAATTTTCTAGTACTTTACGGATAGGACAAAAAGATTGTTTGAGATTCTTGGACGAAGACCAAATTTCGTCCTAAAATCACGTTGTTTTCTAAAGAAAAAGGTCTTCACCTTAATTTGGTAACAATTTTTGCAGTTAATTATTGTCACTTCCCTAAATTTCCTGATTTGTCCAAATTTTTCATATCGCTGCCAGAAAAATTCTGATTTTGCCCAAATCTCGAAAACTTGGATGGGCAACTGCCTCCCTGCCCCCCCGCTAGGTACGGCTATGCTTTAGGGATGCCACCGTCATGGTGCTACTATAAAAAAATAGAGCAATTCCTTGAGTAGGAGGGGCCAGTTTTTGACGTTTTTTATGGGACCGGTGCAGCCGCTTTGTTCGCCCCCTACTAAAGCCATCACTGCCAATTGCAAAGTAACAGTTAAGAAGTAACTGTTATTATTTACGCTGGGTTATTTAAGAGTTCAATCCTTGTGAAACTTTTTCTTTTTCCAAAAAGCAGCTGTTTTCTTATCTGCTTCTGCCTTTCATATGCTAGAACGTCACAATCGTTATTGGTTAGTTCTTAGTTAGTTCGTAATTTAACTACCAGATAAAATTTTCAAAGAAGCAGTTAATTTGTAACAGTTCAAAAGTAACAGTTGATTAAGGACATTTTTATTATTCACGCTGTGTTATTTTAGAGCTCAATCCTTCCAAAACTTTTTCTTTTTTCTAAAAAGCAGCAAACTTGCATCTGCTTTGCTATTACAGTACGTAATGTAACTACTGGGGGAGTCGTGTCAACTTTTCAAATCAAATGAGAGAAACAAAAAATTGTGCACTAAAGTTGACTATTTTTTATTTGGGCACAAGCTTTCGTGGGCTACTGCTCACTTCGTCAGGTGCAATGGAATCAAAATGCAATCAAAACAAAATTTACACAACGACATTAAACGTAATAAAGAGACATATGTGACGTAATCAAATGTAAAAATATCGAAAGTTTGAGAGAATATGGCAGTATGGTAAATTACAGCAATTCAAACAAATAACAAATGCGAGAAAATGGCATGCAAGTATAGAACGATGCGAAATGGAGAAAAAAGTGAAAAACATAAATAACCCTCACGTTTACAAAAATAAATATTAGACGTAGTTAGACATGAACGAATAATCTCTATTTAGACCTTGGTTAATGCAATCGAATTTGAAAATAATTTTTTGTTCTTCTACTTCCCGTTGTTATTTTGCTTTACCTTTAACTTTTTTGATCACAGCTAATTTGAGATTTTCCAAAATGTGGTCAGGTTTATTAAAATGTTTGACTACGGGTTTGTTTCTGTTGTGTTTGATGTCGCTTTGATTCCATTCATCCATTGTCTGACTGAGTTGCTTGCTTCTCCAATATAGATTGCTTTAGGGCAGAGATTACATGAAATTGCATATACGATATTAGATCTATTACAGCTAAAATTTCCAGAGATTTTTATAGGGACTCCGTTGGGACCAGCTGTAGGATCAGTATTTATGTTGGGGCAGAGATTGCATTTAGGAGATTTGCAGGAAAGGTGCCCGTGATGAAACTTTTATTTGGTAAGGAGGCAGATGTAAGTAAAAGTTTGAGGTTAGGAGGTTGACGATATGATATAAGTAGTGGAGCAGAAAAGATTTGGTTAAGATGTAGGTCTTTGTCTAGTAAAAATTGCAAATTTTGGACGATTTTGTTGATAGGTCTAAGATCGGGGTGCTAAGTGAGGACTAGGGGTGTGCAATGAGATTTTGATTTGGTTTGATATTTGAAAAGAGCTTCTGGGGGAATAGACATGGCCTTAGTTATTTGGTTCTTGACAGTTTTGGGCTTGTATCCAAGTGCGGTAAACGCATTTTTTAATGTTGTCAATTGTAAATTTAATTTTTTTCTATCAGAGCAAATACGCTTGCAGCGTAGAGCTTGGCTAAATCTTATGGAGGCGAAGATGTGTGGGAGATGGGAGTGGTGGGGTGCAAGTAGGTTTGAGAGTAGGTGGGTTTTTTATATAATGAAGTGTGAAGTGTGTTATTTTTAAGTCTAATAGTGGTGTTCAGAAAATTAACTTCCTCAGTCGAGTGGTTCATTGTAATGTGAATGTCCGGATCCTCCGAGTTAAAATCTTTGTGAAATTTCAATAGTTCTTCTTCTACGTGTGTCTGTAACAAATAGATGTCATCGATGTATCTAAGGTATATTAATGGTTTATTATGGGTATTTTGTTAGAAGTTTTCTTATAGGTTAACCATGAAGATATTGGCATATTGAGAAGCCATTTTTGTTCCCATTGCAGTACCTTTAAGTTGTAAGAATTGTTGGTTTCCAAAGTTAAAATAGTTAGGTTTTGAAATAAATTCAGTTGATTGGATGATGACGTCAGCTAATTGATTGTCAGGAAGTGGGTTCTTTAGGGCTTTATATAGTGTAAATTTTCTTTTGATTGCATTTTTATTCTATTGCACCTGACGAAGTGAGCAGTAGCCTACAAAAGCTTGTGCCCTAACAAAAAATAGTCAACTTTAGTGCACAATTTTTTGTTTCTCTCATTTAATGTAACTGCTTAATTCTTTATTATCTGCTTTTGCGTTTGATGTGGTAACGACGTCACAAACGCTATTGGTTAGTCTCAGTTGGCTTAGTGCATATAAAGTAACAGTTAAAGGTAACAGATAAAATTTTCAAAAGAGCAGTTAGTAACAGTTAAGTACGACACCAGTCCGTGGTAAAGAAGATTAGGAATCATCCAGTCAAAATTTAGTTTTTTTTCAATTTATAGCCTTTGATTTAAAAGGAAAACTGCCTGGAAACCATATATAGGTACAAACTGCACTTTTTAACTCAAACATGAATCTAAGTTTTTGATTCGGTGAAGCATTCACAAAATATCACGTTTTAAAACATACAAATTATTTGGTTAAACCATAGTTGTACCAGCCCGGGGGGGTGGCAGAAACAATAGTCCCCCGCAATTCTCAAAAATTTGGGCAAAGTGAGAATTTTTCGGGCAGTGACAAAAAATATTTGGGCAAAGCTAGAAATTTTCGGCCAGCGACTAGAAAATATTTAAGCAAAACAAATTTTTTTGTGCACAGTAAGCGAACTACATCGAGGACAAAGTTCCCAAATTCAGAAAAATGATTAAAGTTTGAAATCAAGACCTTTTTTTAGAGATCACTAAAGTTTTGGGACGAAAATCAAGAAATCAGTAATAGATTCAAACTGATGACTTTTTTTGTCTTCACTCTAAATTTGAAACAAAATTTTGTCTCATATCGGTGAAGTGCTAGAAGCAGGGGCGTCGGAAATTTTTTGGCGGAGGGGGGATTTACAACAAAAAGCACTTTTTTAATTTTGTAGTTAAGGTTTATAGCTGTATCAAGCGAAAAAAGTTTGAGGAACAATCCAATCTTGCCCAAATTTTATTGAAGTTCAACTAATCATGCTTTTGTCCATTTTACGGGGTGCCCCTTTAGATCAGCGATCTTTTTCGGCACAGAAATCTAGTGAAGACAAAAAAACATCATCATTTTCAATTAGGTTGCGAAATCTTTTATTTTCTTCCAAATTTAGGATGAAGCACGAAAACTTTCAATTGATCTGATATTTTGGTGTGGAGACGTAACTAACCCGATGCTTTTGTACTGCGAATTTCAAAGGGTACTATGTTGCTCACCTGTACCTTCCCCTTTTGAAAAGAGCAGGAGGGCAATTTGAAGAGAACAAAAGGACAAGGGGCAATTGTATTCCTACTTTTCCGCTTCCGGCGCCCTTGGTTACCTTTAATGATGTACTCTAAAAATTTAAAATTCTCTTTGAACAAATTGCAATATTTTGCTAAAGCAATATGGAAAGACATGGATGCTGTTTTAGACTTACTACAAAGATAAAAATTTGTGAATCAAGGATTAGATTATGGATGAATAATTAAGAATTAAGTTATTGTCACAGACTTTGTTCGGGAATCCTAAAGGACCAGTTGAGCTAGGTAACCCGAATACCTGCGCTGAAACAAAGCTGTGTCTAATTTTAGTTTATTCCGACTCAAGAAGTAGCCTGCTATGAGCCTGAAGTTTTGTACAGTTGATTTAAACGAAAGCTCGGATTGGTTCGTTGAAGACTCTTCTTCACAGACAAACAGAGACCACTGTCTCTAATAAGAACGAATGTATTACAAAAATAACGACCGACGAAAATTCTATTCCACGCTTTGCCACACTGTAAAGCGAACTCAACGCTATAACTTGATTCAATCAACATAAATAATTCTACCTCTGAAGAACACAACTCCCAACCACTGGCGCAAAATAAATTCAACAATCGTCAACCGATACAAAATCTAACAGGCCACCTCCTGTACCCAAACAAAATCACTTTCACTCGAGCCGTCTCAAACTACCTAATAATGTCGTCTCGCTACGCATCGCCTTTATATAGAAAAAAGATTACGTGACGCAAATTTACTCGTAAACACTAGACCATTCTCCAATTCTCTAGGGAAGGCGCCTTTTCTCGAGCCAAGTAGCATATACGCGAAGATTCTACAAGTAGCGAGCTATCAAAGCTAGGACAAAAAACATATACGACTACGTCATTACTGTTCGCTAAAAGAGAAAAAGGACAAGAAATAAATCAAGCGAATCGAGGCATTTACTATGCAAATAAAAGATTAGCGATTTACAGCGACGCGATTATTAATTCATAAAACTTCGAATTACTTTAACGGGAATAAATTACATCGTGATGATTAAAATTATTAGGAATGAAGTGTGACAGTTATGGATGGATAATTAGAAGTTGTGGATGAAGAATTAAGTATATATAGTTGACAAATAAAGAAATTTAAAAATATCATCAAGTAGGCTACAAAAGTATTTTCACAAACTTAAAATTCTTAAGCATTTTTAAAGCTGTTTTTTTATTTATTTAGTTATTTTCATTTTTGGGGCTTACTGTCTTGCCCACCTGGTTTGGCTTCTGGATTACATATAAGCTCTACAGTAAAAACCCTTTCAAAGTTGTTTTTGTAGAAAGACGAATATAGAACAGTAAAATATTGACGCTACGGTTATATGGGGGTTTTAGCGAGTTATGTAAAAAAAAAGTATATTTTACTTTTAATTTTAACTGTCATAACGTAAAGTTATGACGGTTTCATTCCTCCTTTAATTTTTTTTTAATTTTAAGCCCCTCTTCTATCTATTATAAATTGTTTAATTTAGAACAAATTCTAAACCACTAACCAAGAGCAATTTGAATACGCATTCAAAATACAAGACTAATTAGACTCGGAAAAAACTCTGGTTCTATCGCGAAACAACACAATTGTCTTAGAAGTTTATTACAAATTCAACTTTTAACAAGCAATCGGAAACGAAAAAACAATTGACTGAAATAAGAAAAACCCAGAGTAAACAATTCATTAAAACTTAAAGGCAATAAAAAAAGATGTCGAAAGGGTACACATCTAAACTTTGATATTAGCAGTTCAACACATAGGTCATCCGACACAGTGATTAGACAGCAACAAATCGATTAGAACAGATGCAGATCAACGTTTTAGAAATCGATTAGTTAGGATGTAAACCACACTTACAATAATCAGAGGTTAGCAGTGTTGCACTTGGGAAAAAATGCCGAAGTTTTGATTTGCGTTTCGACTTGCAATTTAACCAGATCAGTATAACGATCATTTGGCTAAAGTTGCACCAATTAATCGATTTAAAAACTAAAAGCTAATTGATGTTGTGCAGTGAAGCAACAGCAAATAATACGAAATCCGGAATCAGCTCAATTTTGCGCAGGCACAAAGCTGTTAACTTAGACAGCGATTTGTTAAAATTTCATACAAATCTTGTCGTGACAGATTAGCAGCGTCAAAATAAAATTGTCTTTGTTTCTAAAAGCCAAATTGAATCCTTGCTCCTAAAACAAACTGTAAACTCAACCAATCACATGAGGTTGACCTCTATAAAAAATAAAGCGCAAAATCACTAAAATCCCGATTTTTTTCCGGCGCCGCCACCAGGACCTATTCAAAACTTCGTAAAATCCGTGAAGTCGAATTTCTACTGTCGTTCAAAAACCAGGCATGACGTGTGCAATGTTGCAGTATGTCGATACCTGTCATCGAAGAAGGCACTGATTAATATTCAAACATGATCCTAGCATCAGTTTTTATTTAAATACAATTCCAAATATGAAATCATTTAAATAAAATTTAAAAAATAAACATTGTAGGCTTCAAAATTGAAGTATAATTTAAGTATTTGAATAACTTCTTAGTCGAACAAAACTTTAGAATGACAAATGGTACTGATGTAGTCTTCAAAAAGACTGTTTTCTCGCAAGAACTGGCTGGTAAAGTTCCATTGCCATTGACAACAAGCTGCTTCTGACAAAAGTTGGCTGAAAGAATTCGCAGAAAAACAGTTTTTTTACAGACCAACGTAAATCGAAAAGATTAATGGTTCTGTCAGTATCATTGGTCATCATAATTTAAATAGTTAAAAATGTAATTCCACATTCAACTAATATTTAAGCAAAATTGCAAAGTTTAAGCACGCGAAACCGCAATCCATATTGTATGTTATGCGCTATCGACGCTTTATCGCTGCGATTTTGAGTTAAAATTACGAATTTAAACTCATGTATTAAAATTATAAATAATCAATGAACAATTTGATTGTTTTCAAAACTAAATTTCAAATCTTGTGCTGCTCCGACAGATAGAAGCTAGTTTTATTTAGTCGAACAAAAAAAAAAAAAAAAACAGAAATACGATTCCCATTCGTAATCACAATCAAAGTCAAACTTAGACAAGCTTAGAAAATCACACAAGTGCATAAGCGAGCTATAAACGCGAACAACGGTAAAATCATAATCGTTGTTAACGTTACATTCGCTTGGAAAAATGAACTCACCAGAGTCGAATAGGTAATTGAACCTTCGAGTTGAGGAATCTGATTGGTCAAGGAAAGAAGCGGCGCGAACGAGCAGAGCAAACTGTCGAGCATGATTGGAATAAGCTTGCTCGCGTGAGCGTGCCCGCGGGAAGTTCTTATTTCTTTTCCTGCCGAAGATAGCGTTTCGAAAAACTGAAAAACGACAGTAACAAAAACTTGGGCTTCTTCTTTGTCTGTCTTACCCATATTAGCCAGTGCCTCCCCCAGCAAGCGGAAATGGGCAGCAGCGTCAATGGGATCGGTGTTCGGGCTGGGAAGTTTCTGGAGTTCCCTCTGCATGGCCACCTCGGGACTCTTGTGGGGAACGAACAGGGCGGAGGAGCGATGTCGCGCCGTCTGCTTCGGAGAAACTGATCGAGAGAAAAAATTTAATCACTTTCGTCGCAAGATGTCGTCAAAACAGACCAAGTGCAAGTCGTAATTGAAATGATTTGAAATGCAATTTAACAGATAGAAATAATATACAATGGATTAAGTTCCCAGCGGTGTTTTGAATCGGTTAGAGTGCGACGATTATTTTAGCAAGTCACGAGAAAATCGTTAGCAGCGATCGCACGAACCGTGTTTTTTCTTTGGTCCGGTTTCAATCATTTTACTGCCTTTGTTTCGCTTGGCAGTGTTCGATTGAATTTCGACCAAGCGATTCGTCACTTTGTCGCTTCTGTGCTTCCACATCTGCAATGTGATATTCAAGTCATAAAGAACCAGTGTAATGCATTGTTGTGATATAATTGCAATACAAGAGCATTGTTGCATTTCTTTGAAAAACGGTAATATCGCAAAACACCGTTCATTATCTTAGCAATGATGCCGTAAGTTTCTATCCAGAGGTTTTTTTTTTGCTTTTTCCACAGATATTTCGGCTCTTTCATTCGTACAAGATCAATTTCTTTTTGCAAATCAAGCACACGCTCAAACCTGCTTCTCCTTGTCTGGAATTTTCTTCCACAAGGTCCCGAGCTTCCTGCTCACCTCCCCGAACTGTAGCCCGGGATACTGGGTCTGCACCTGCCTCCGCATCCTGCTCGACCACAGGTTGTAAGCCGAGACCCTTCGCTTTTGCTTTGAAACAAATGAAGAAATTGGGAAAAACTCGTTTTTACTTTTAAACTTTCTAAAGCTTGAGTTTTGAGCGTGTCCTAAACCACGGGACAAAAAAGAGCGTGCCCCAAAACCATTTGCGAGTAATAGATAATGAGAGATGGTTTTCAAAGATTCCATTGTAAGGTCATTGAAAAAATTTTTCAGTGTCCGCACCAGAGCATGGCGACAATAACAAAACCAAAGATTCAATGATGCGTCACAACAAAACACGGTCCCGACCACGCGAACCGATCGGCAGCAAGACAAAAAAACACACTGTGAACCATCTACCTTCTCTTCCATCTTCGCCTCTTCGCGACCGAGCTTCTTGGCGACGAGCCGCTTCTTCTTGAACTGAGCAGAGTTGACGGCTTTCGCCATTTCTCTAGCGTAGTTCGCTTTGATTGCGAGACTCTCTTCGGAAGTCAACACTGAACAAGTGGAAGACTTTACCATCTTATCTGCCGTTTGTTCTGCTGATTTCTAGAGCGGTGACGGAGCTATTGTATTTAGAGCAACCGTCAAGCGAATACAGTGCTTACTTTAAAAAAAAACCGATCACTGCTTCAAGTGAGCTTTTATTCTTTTTCCGTTATTTAAGTGATGATTACATTTTATTTTTGCTTCTAAAATATGGTGTTTAGATTTTGATTAACTAATGTTTAACTAATTTTGAAAACATCTTAATTTTTTTCGTTGAACGACTTGCATATTATTATTACAAATGGGGCTAAAAGAATAGAAAGAGTTCTGAAAGATCAAATAAACTTGTTTCTTTTTCTATCGCACCTGGTTCTTGATTGAGGGGGGCTTCCGGGGACTCAACCACTTCCTCTTCAACCACCTCTTCACCGACTACGGCATCCCAGGATACAACTTCGCCATCGTCAACACCAACTATCTCCTCCTCCACAACCTCCATTCCGTCGTTGACTACTTCCTCCTGGATCAGTTCCTCCACTCCTTGGTAAGGACCCGGATCATGACCATAAGTGGTATCGACTTCGTTGTCAATAGTGGGAGGGGAAGCGATCTAAAAAAATCGACTTTATAGTAATTTCTAATCAAGTTTAAAAGATTTCCATTCACTTTTCATTATGCAAGATGAGCACGAACCGAGCCGTGCATTGCAAACTGTTTGCCGTTCCATTCAAAACCTGGTCTGAAGCTCGTCTTAAAATATAACCAAGTTGATTTAAAGTTAAAATTAAGTATGTTTTTTCTGAAGTATCCTAGAAAATACAAAAATAATTTATTTGGAAACAATATTTATCGAATCCAATTTAATTTTGAAATCATTCAAGCTTCAAAAAAGAATTTTTTAATTTCTTTTAAATAGGGTATGTGCAAAGAAAAAACTGCCGGCCGGAATTACATTATCATGTCCTTCAGTTCGCGACTCAGTCGCTCAACGTAACAAGATGCACTGAAGTTGCTTAGAAAATTTCGCTCATAACTGTCCTTTTGCGGCGGCAATTAATTATTAAACACATGGCAAGGAGTCATCTGGTGAATGGTTCAACTGTGATTGAAGCCGTTGCAATGCGCCTGTCAACCGGGAACTTACATCGGCATCTTCATCGTTGTAATCTTGAACTTCATCATGTGGATCTGGAAGCAATAGGCTTCAAATAATAATCAACTTAAAACAATTTCAATTTAAGTGATCTTATTTTGTATAATAGCATTAGATCTTAAAAAATTTACAACTATTTTGTCAGCTTTGGACCGAGGAATTAAAATATAAACATTACAATGAACAGCTCAAAATATATAAGTGAAAAGCAAAAACAGAATTTTCGCAACGAATAGATGAAAAGCGAACTTACAGGTTTCGGGCAATGGCTTTTTTCTCGGTCTTCCCTGCATCCAAAAACAAAACCAACGTTACCAACAGCTGATAATTATAAGCAAACTGCGAATTATTTTTAATACGTACCCGAGGTCTTCGTGGCTTGTTGAGAACGAACTTCATTTTCAAACCGTCTCCAGTTCTTTTAAATGACGTCACTTTTCGGCTCTAATTAAAAGTAAGAGTTTTAAAAGATTGACTTGCGATGCAAAGCTTGACAAGTTTCTTGAACTCTGTGAGACAACATTGACAATCCAAAAACGTGATTGGTTAAAGTTTTTAAAACTTTCTAAAACGATTGCAAGTAAACGCTGTTCATTAAGTACTTCGAGAGGCGAAAAACGTAGATACAGAATACAAAGGATTCAGTATATAAAAATACAAACACTAGTATATTACAAAACAAGACAAAAAGGTCTTTGAACATTTAATCATAAAATTCATTGTGTGACGGTGTACCTCAGTGTGCTAACACTTTGACGTGAGGCAGAAGGACTTGACTTCGATGCTCAGTTATCTTAGTGTTTTCTGTTGTGCTTTCGAAAAAGACACTTTACTATTAATTCTAAAGCGAAGATATGCTGCTTCCTGCAATAATGACTCCGCTAATATGAGGAGTAACAATCAGGTCAATAGCAAAATACATCTGACCATATCAACGATTAAATAACAGTTAATCACTGATAAAACCGAAGTGATAGATACGAATAAACTTTTAAAAAGAACAAGAGAAACTCACAGACAAAAGCGAATCATCGCTGGATTCGACTTCGAAAGATTTGGATTGAGCTTTCGATTGTCTCTTGATTCTTATTTTCAGCTTCGCTAAAAAAATGACGGCAACTGTAAAAACTCGACCGACTTTTTTCTGTTGCTAGAATGTTCGCTTAAGTATAAATTATTATCAATTACAAAAAAATTTTACCCTTGTTAATTTTTGAAGTTTTTCGGAATTAATTATACTTTTAAGATTTAGACAGGAATAACAAAAATAATTGAATGTAGAATTTAAAAAAAAAGCTGCAAAATACTATTTTTAGATTTAAACTTTCTCGGCTCTTCATCACACAGTTCATGCCCACACTTGACTAAATCCGGCTCATTGCAAGTTCGAACCAAGAAAATTTCGAACTGAAAGCTTAATGCCGCAAAAAATCGTGAAAAGTATTAAAGCTTCAAGGCAAATAAACCAGAAGCAGATTTCTTTAGATGAGCAGAGTTTTCAGTTGACAAACTTGCTGATATCATTCAACATCATCATTAAACATTTAACAGATCCAAAACGTTAACCATAAAGAGTTACCTTTTTTGGCAGGAGGAAATTTCGATGTTCTAGCAAGGTAACTCATCTGCAAAAAATAGCAACATTGCCGATACAATAGCATTGCCATAGTAAATAAAACTCACTTGTTTTTTGAGGGGCATAGCACGAAGCGGTGTTGGAAAACTACCATCAGCCGATTCTCTTTTTCTATCAATTAGAAAATAGTTCAGTCATTTTCACAGAATTGACAAAATGAAAAACTTGGCATACCTTTTCCGACCTCTCTTTTTTCTGATTATGACCCTATTATCTAGACGAGGTGGTTGCTTGGGAGGTCGACCGCGTTTCTAAATTACAGAAAATTTAAAAATGATGCTCAGGGATTTCTCTTTAATTTTATTGAAAGGTATGGTAAGGTATATTTATATATAATAATAATTGAAGTGGTAAGACGGTGAGAAGAGTGCTCAACGAAACTCAAAACAACAGATTAAATTATAAAAGCCACGCAAAGAAATTCTATTTGAGTAAGAGTTACTTCCTGACAAGCTGTAAAAGTGAAACAAGCTGTTGCAGTTTTCTTTGCGTGGCTTTTATAATTAATCTGCTGCTCTGAGTTTTCATTGAGCTCTATACTGACGATTTGCCACTTTTATCATATATGAAGAGAGAGTGAGAATAATTAAACTAAATTTTTTCCATAATATAAGTCACTTCTATTATTGTATTGCTCTAAACCAATGATGGCCAACCCGCAGCCCTTTTAAGGTTTCCGTGCGGCCCAGTTGACATATACTAATCCAGGGGTGGGTAGACTACGGTCCGCGGTATAGATGTGTTGATATGCACTCACTTTGAACCATAGTTGGATAGAATTATGTCCGAAATAACCGATTTTACCATGTTAATTACTTCTTTTTAAAGATCACGACTCTGGGAGAAATATAGCTAAATTTGAAATGAAATCGAAGTGAAGACCTTTTTTTTTTTAGAGATCACTATGATTTTAGTGCAGAAAATGGGGTGTTTTTTTGTATGGCCCGCCATTGTTTTTTGTGCTTCAAAATGGCCCTCGGCTCAAAAAGGTTGGACACCCCTGCTCTAAACTCTAGTCCAGGGGTATCCAACTGGCAGCCCGCGGGCCAAATGCGGCCCGCATGCTCTATTTTGTGGCTCACGTCTTTCAAATTTTATTGCTATATTAGGCGTGACAGAGTTATGTTTGTTAATACCATAGTTCAATGGTCCTCAACTTGCGTGCTGCGAGAGATTTTCAAGTGTGCTTTGAAAACTTTTTTTAGAAAACACTACTTTTTAGGAACGAAACTCAAGATATCCGAGACAGATTGAAAGTGAAGACCTTTTTTTTTTTTAAAGAAAACACTATAACCAATAAATAAAAATATTGATCGTGTAATTACAGGGTCCTCCACCCAAGGGTAGACTAATTTTTAGTTATGTCGGAGTTACGTCGAATGGTCTAAAAGCTTCGTTAATTTTTGTTGAAGATGGCGTAAAAGTCAATCAGCACGTTTACCTGGACATGTTGAAGAACAGGGTTCTTCCATGGATAAATTCATTGCCTGGAAACCAAGCGGTGACATTACAGCAGGATGGGGCAACCGCTCGCACAGCCAAAATGGTTCAAGCCTGGTGCAAGGACAACTTTAAGTCCTTTTGGTCAAAGGAACTCTGGCCCCCTTCTTCTCTTGATCTTAATCTGATGGAATTTGGGATATGGTCCATCTTGGAGAGAAAGGCCTGCGCCGGGTCACATTCAAATGGGGAAAAATTGAAGAAGAAATTGAAAGAATCTTGGGCGAAAATAGAAAGCGAAACTATTCGTGCCACGTGTGACCAAGTTATCTCTCGCCTCCGCCGTGTTATTATTGAAAAGAGCGGATATATTGAATAAACTGAATTCAATATTGGAGATTATACATTTACCTTTAATTTTCTTCAAAAAAAAATTTCATTGCCGTTTTCGTTTTTAAATTAATGTAATATATAACAGTCTACACTTCGCTGGAGGACCCTGTATTTGAAAAATTATCTGGCTCGCATGTGCAAATATGGCCCACAGCACCAAAGGAGTTTGACATCCCTGTTCTAGACAGTTGAGCTCTTTCTAAGATTTACCAGCGCAAGCCACATGTATTATGGAAAAAATTCAGTTTAATTAGTCTCTCAAAAACATCCCTAAAAATTATATATACTAGCGGGCAAAAAAGTCCGGACACTTTAAGTGCATTTGTTTTACATAATTATAATAAAATTATTATTATAAATTCTTAAATAATATTTTTTATCATATTCTTATAGAGATTTATTTGCTGTTTCATTTTATATAAGTTAGTAATAGTGAAAATGCAAATTGGCATAATTAAATCAGAAAAACTAGTTTTTTGCAAATATTAGCCCAAGCATAATAGCCAGACACCTGTGATTGTAACGTAACAAAAACACTTTTGTGAAGTCATTTTAATTATAATTTTTAAATATCTATGGCAGCGGTTCTCAACCGGGGGAATTTTTTTCAATGTAATTGAACGTTTCAGATATTAACTGCAATACTTTATAGATTTATTATGTGAAGAACATTTTAAAAGTTTGATTTATTTTGTTAAATTTGACTTTTATGTAAGCAATCATATTGAGTAAATTGTTTTTTGCTTTGCTACTTCGCAATGGTTAATATACTGCTATTAATTTTGCGAAAATAGTTATGATTTTTGTGTTACATGAAACCATTATATTTTTGAGACTTTTTTATTTGCTTATACAATTTTGTAGTACTGAATATTAGTCTAAAAAAGTTCATTGAATTTAAGTTAAATTGTAAGAGCTTAGTTTCTCTTGATTGCATACTGATATAAACATACTAATTAGGTTACAAACTAAATTTTCGTGCGGGGGGAATTTTGTTTTGACTATCGATTAAGGGGTCCATGAAATTAAAAAGGTTGAGAACTACTGATCTATGGCATCATTATAAAACCATTGTCATTTTATTTTACAATTAAAGTCTTATATCCTTCAAAGGATTAATTACTTATTTTATTATTATCATTGGTTAAATTAGATGTCTCCAAAACGTAGTTTAAGTCCAAGCATTCAAAAAAAATTGTCAAACTTGCCAACCAAAAGTGTTTATTAGAAACATAGCAAAGGAACTGGAAGTGGCCAAATCTACTGTTGTTGACATTTGGAAGTTATTTCAATAGACAGGAAATGTTAAGGAGAGAATTAAGACAGGGAAAAAAAGAAAACTGATGCTAGATTGGACCACTACATTATGCACCAGTCCTTGTCTGACAGAACAAGGACGGCTGCTGACATTCACAAAGACATAACTGAATGGAAAGGAGCCAGAGTGTCAGTTTGGACAGTTAAAAGAAAACTCAGACAATTTGGGCTGTATGGCAAATTACCTCATAAAAAGCTACTCATTAGTCTCAAAAACCGAATTCGGCGATTATCTCTAGCAAGACACCGTGTTGATTGGACTGTCCAAGATTGGGAGAAAGTACTGATGAAACCAAAGTTAATTGGGTCGCATCAGATGGAAAATCATATATCAGAAGATATAAAAGTGAAAAATTTAATCCACAGTTTATCAAGGGTCAAATGCAGGCTGGAGGAAGTTCAATACCCATGTGGGGTGCTTTTCAACATGATGATATTGGCCTCACTGAGTGAATACACAACACATTTAACTCTGAAAAATACATAAAAATTCTCAAAAAATTTATGAAAGAAAACATGCCTTGCAAATTCATCTTTCAGCAAGATAATAATCCAGTCCATGCAGCAAATTGAGTGAAAAAGTGGCTCAAGAAGAACAAGTTCAAAACTCTGAACTGGCCTGCAGCGTTGCCTGATTTGAATCCCATTGAAAATCTTTGGGCCATTGTGAAAAAAAAAATAGCCAAGAAAAAATGCAGAAACAGAGAAAAATTATATGAAAACTTTGCTCAAAATAGAATGAAATTGCTCCAGAGATCTGTCACAATTTTTGTCAAATTTCTGCCAAAAAGAATAAAGGAATTAATATTAAGATTTGAATAATTTTGCAGTTACTTAAAATGTGCTGTTTTTCAATAATATTTGTCTAACAATAAAGTGTCTGAAGTATTTCGCCCTCACTAAAAATTTTAAAAAATCATTAATTATATTACAATTTTATTAATTAATAAGTGAGAAAATTTAACTTTATACGTAATGTTAACCCTGTTAGGTCGAAATTGACGCGAGTATTAACTCTCCGCATCCATCTCTAATTTAATACTGATGACGTTTGAACGAGTATAGATAAACTGTGATTTTTAATCTATTAAGCCCCTGTTGCAATTAATTAAGTCTCTATTGCAGTCAATTAAGTATTTTTACGACGACGACGACTAAGTATTTTTTCATTCAATTAAGTCTCTTTTGCAATCACAGTAATTACAGTAAGTTTCTGCTATTTTTAATAGTTCAGATGACTTTGGCTGAAACACACAGCACGTCATAATGCGAATTGATTAGCATTGAGTGAGATCTATCAATTATGCTAGATCACAATGCAAACAAACTGATAACGAATAGGAAATTAAAAGTTACTGTACTGTATTGTACTGTACTGAAAAAAGTATAATTCCATCAATTCGCTCGCTAGGCCGAATGTTTCACGAAAAATTGCAAAAAATGCTGATTGAAATTAATTTGCAACATGAAAATAGAGAAGAAATTTGGCTGTAACTATGTAAGTATTGAAAAATAAAACATAAACTTAGAAATGAAATGTTTTTTTTCGCATATTTTTTTCTGATAGTATTTTAAATATTTAAATATTAAAAGTTAATTTTCCTCATTTTTTTATGCACATGACGCATCTCCGGTACCTCAAAGTGGTTGTTTAAGGGTTAAAAAGCAAAAAAATCTCAATCAGAATATGATAAAAATATTTTTAAGAATTATTAATAACTTTATTATAATAATATAATACAAATGCACTTAAGTGTACGAACTTTTTCGCCCACTTATATGTATATATACTTTCATTAAGCATTCTGTAAGGAAAACTGATCCACTTTTGCAAGCTATATATTTATGTATACAAAGTATGTCCCAACTTTTACTTCAACAAATTTAAAATCAAAAAAGGGCAGTTGAACATTGATTTTACAGCATAGCTACTACCACATGAAACAAAACTAGATTAATACAGTTGCTAGGTAATCATCAAATGCAACATTTAATAACTGACAAGATTTTTTATTTATTTACTTAAACTAAAATTTAAATAACATTCAAGGCAAATACCCTCTTGACCAGAGACTGAGGACTAGAAATAAGAGATCCACTGCCACTAACATCATCATTCATAGAATCAGCATCAATAACAACATGATCATCATCATCATTAAATCCCTGAAAAAAAACATTATTTAATAATTATATATAATAATTTCATAATTTTCTAGCTGCCAAAACAACACCTTGCCAGAACTTTCATTAAAGTTCTTCAGAAAATTATATATATGACAGATGGCTAGAAAACAAAAATATGGCCTGATCTACATTTAACTGTTGTATGTACTAGAAAATCTTGTTTGTTTTTAAGTTTCAGCAAGCATCTTTACAAAGAAAAATATGAAAGTTTACAAGCCAACTTGAATCAAGTCCAAATAACACCAATGTAGCCAGTAAGACATGCTTAAATAAAATTTATAGTCTTCAGCAGACCATTTGTAATGTACATCAAACAAATTAATTTGCTCCAAGCACCAATGTATTGATTGACTATTAAAATTTTTGGATTAATATGCAGATTGCAGGTATATTGTTGGCACATAAAGGTTTGCTTTAAATTCAATATGCTAATCACAAACAACATAAACCAATCTGCACAAGATTAAAAAATCAACAATTCTATATTAAAATTATATGTCTCATGACAAAAAATGTTTGCATCATAGTTTGTTTACTTTTCTCAACTATTGGCAATCTAAAATCAACCTTCAAATAAAAACAACTAAAAAATTAATCTTCATATAAAAACTAAAAAATCAAATAAAAAATTACAACTGGACAGTAATATTTTGGCATTTTCAAAAACAGATCAGGGCAATCACTTGATGGTTGCCCTGAGTATACCTATGCTATTTTCTTGCAAGTCAAGGACAAATAAAATTAATAAAAAAACACTGAATAAATTAAACACAGTTTACTAACAACAAAAAAAATTGAAAGAGGAAACAATCAAGCCAAATAAATTACTATTAATAATACAAAAAAATGCCCACACTACACAACATTGCACCAGTCAGTTATATCCAAGATGCTCTTACAAAATTATGAAAAAAAAACTATGAAAACATTTATTTCAGATATAATAGACAGGTATTTAAATACAACACCTGAAAAGATTCAGTATCTTCACTGTTTGAATCTTCAAAGAGCTGAGAAAGCTGTTCATCTGATCCACTTTCTTCATCATTATCATCATCACTTGTATAATCATACTCATCTTTTTCTCGATGTTGATGCTCTTTTTTAATATTTCGATGTCCTTTTCTTGAAACTGTAAATATTAAATTCTTTTTATGTTTATTTATAAAATATAAATCTAATATGAGCTAAAAAATTACCATCCCCTATTTATTAAATTAAAAGATAAACAATTACAGATTCTCTTGTTTTTTTAATATTATAAACTGCTTAGCATGTGGAAAAACATTACAACAGAAAATAACACAAAAAGTTAAAGCAAAAAATGCTCTAATTTTTAATCTAACTGTTTATGAGTTTAAATTGAAGTATTCTCAAGCAAAAAAAATAAAATCAACTCAAACACTCAATAACAACAGCAAAATGAGAATACATAAATTTTAATCAACATTGCTCTGTTATCACAAACAAAGCATAAACTAAACTTGTGAAAAACTACTTCATGTAAATAACAAGACATAACACAAAATAGATGTTGACAATTAAGAATCTAAGTACAAAATAATAACATAAACATGTATAAGAAAAACTTAGCAAAGAGAAAAAAACTAGGGCAAGAATTTCAAAAACAATTTTTTATTTAAAAATTCAATGACAAAAAACTTAAATTATATGTTATTGATTTGCAAAGCTATTTTCATTACTGTTGTTAATAGTGAGTGGTCTTCCTAGTTTCAATTTATTTTCCTTGTGAATTGCTGAAGTTAAATGTAAGCGAAGATTATCCATTCTTAAGCAAGTGAGAACTTTCTGGCACCATTTGCAATACAGTTGATTATCTCTGACAGAAAATTCATCAGGCAATTCCAAAGCTCTTCTTTTCGGAGTGATATGCAGGCCAAGTTTGTTAAAAGACAAGGGCATGACACAACTTTCTTAACATTAAGTTATTAATAGCCTAAAACACAAAAGTTAGTTTTAGACTTTTTTAGTCTAACACTTGATATATTCAGCATGATGCAGTACAGTGTACAAACAGTTCAAACAGAGGTAGAATTTTAAACATATCTATATACTACATATATTTTTTCATATATATTTCATTCATAAATGTGTGTGTACATATATATATATGTATATATAACTGAATTGTCTCACAATGCTGCTTGATAACCAGGTTAGAGTAATTTATTTAAATTAAAAACACTACAACAAAAAAAAGGAAACCACAACAGTCTGTTTCAACTTATAAGATTTGTTGTAGTGTTTTTAATTTAAATATATGTATGTATATATATATATATATATATATATATATATATACTGTATATATTGCAGGAGTGAATCGATCTTCCCCACAGAGTGCTCAATGAAAAAAATCAGAGCAATTTAATACAAAATTTATTTAATCACTGTTTAAAAACCACAACAGTCTGTTTCATCCTTAGAATCGTCAGGTGGTTACTAGAAAAATAAAAAAATAAAAAATATAGTTATTAGTGGTAAAAAATGCATAGGAAATAAATGATATGTAGTTAAATTAAGCAAACAATGCGGTTCCTATGATGTCATACAAGAAAAAACAACCCAAAATATAGTAAATGCAAATATAGAGGTTTGCATTCATTTGAAGGTGAGGGAAGGCGAGTTGGGTGTGTGGTGAAAGATATAAAAGGAAAGAAAATAATCTACAAATAAAAAATAAAAAATAACAAGAAAAATCGCATAAGATGAAACATATCTATATAGTTATTTCATCTATATATTTCATCTTATGCGATTTTTCTCGTTATTTTTTATTCCTTTGTAGATTATTTTCTTTCCTTTTATATCTTTCACCACACACCCAACTCGCCTTTCCTCACCTTCAAATGAATGCAAATCTCTATATTTGCATTTACTATATTTTGAGTTGTTTTTTCTTGTATGACATCATAGGAACCACATTGTTTGCTTAATTTAACTACATATTATTTATTTCATACGCATTTTTTTACCACTAATAACTATATTTTTTATTTTTTTTTATTTTTCTAGTAATTACCTGACAATTCTAAGGATGAAACAGACTGTCGTGGTTTTTAAACAGTGATTAAATAAATTTTGTATTATATACTGTATATATATATCTATATATATATACATACACAGTATATATAAAACTTAAAAAGACTTTAAAAGTTAACAAGTAATTAATCTGATCATGTTAAAATTTATTTTTACATTAACTAAATAATGCAAATGAACAAATTGTTTCTGTTCAAATTAAAAAAAAACTTTCATAAAATTACGTTTTGTTCTTCCTAATTTGATTGATAATGGTTTAAGCTTTGTAACATTTTTAATGCAATCATACTTCAAACAAATCTAAAAAATAGATACCAAGCAAACAATTAGATTGCAAAAATATATTTTTAATGGTTGTACAATACATGAAAACCAATTGTTAATTCAAGTGCTAAGCAATATTAAATTTAAACTTTTGATAAAGTAGAATGCTTTAACACATTTTTAATCGAGAAAAGAATTGACATAATCTTGTAGATGAGTTATGTTGTAATAGAACAAAAATCAAAATTAATCTGCAGAATAAAAAATTTCAATACCAAGATTCATAAAATAGCCTTTGCCCTAAAACAAAGCTTAAAAATTGCAGTAAAATCTATAAAAAAAAATCCAACTTAAAAATTTTTTTGAACTGTAATAATTTCAATTACAATTATCATTTTTTTAAATTACAATGTTATTGCCCCACCATCTATTTTCCTCCATGATGAAACTAACTTGGAATCCCACTTTCAGCAACAGGGTGTAATAAAAAAGAAATGGTACTTTCTGTTATCACCCCACCACCTCAAAATGTTATAAAATAATGTATTAAAGCACACAAATGCATTGAAACTAACAGGATGCAATAGATGGTGGGGCGATAACAGAAAAGTACGAAAAGCATAAACAGTATAAAACAAAAGATGATTGGTAAGCAAAAACAATTTATAAAAAAATAAATTAATTCAATTACAGTGATTAAACAATTGATGACACAGAATACGATATATCACATAAAAGAATTATTAAAGTAGCACACTAAATATTTTGAGCAAAATGTGAAATTACAACATAATCATTTGCTACTAGCTATATGCTATCACATAATGTATTGACTTACAACAACAAATACTAAACACTTTTTACATAATTGAGAATAAAAGCATGCTTAAGACCAAAAAACTTTACAGAAAATTATTTAAAGAATAAAGATTGTAATTAGGCCAATTAAGAATTCTTTGTAGGATCTTTGTGATATTAACCAGACTTTGTTCTTTTAAATCAAGCCTATCAAAAAGTTCAGAAATCATCTGAAAATTTGCACCTGAAAAACAACATCTTGATTTTTCATTATGTATAATCAACTTTGCATTGGGACATTGTAATTCAACATCATTGCAAGCTGTTACGTCAACATTCCATTCATAAGGCAATGAATAAATTTTCTCTGGATTAAATAGAGCAATTATGTTTAATAAATCAATACCTGGTTCAGTTATATAAGGCTTGAAAAGATTATAAACAGTTAAAAGCATGGTTGGATTCCATGTCATGGAGACAGTTTCAAATTCTTTAGTATTTAATGGAAATAACTTGTTGTCTTTAAACTCTGATTTTCGTAATACTGGAATATTAAATACACTGGTTTGTAGTCGCAATATATCATATTCAATTAAAGAGGTATCATACACATGATAAATTTGATTTGAATAGAATCTGTCAGCAATTCTGCATTCCCCATTATAAAATTTAAAAGGCAAAGCTAAAGCATTATGTTTGCTATAATCTCTGAAATTCATCCATAAGTCATCAATAGAGCTTAAAAAAATTACACCACTTCTTGCATATATTGCAAAATCTAAATTCTTCACAATACTTGATATGAATAGAAATGATAAATCACATGCTTTTTGAGTTGCTTTATCTTTTTTGAAATCACTGTCTAAAACTGCTTCTGGGTAATTTGCAGCATGAAACTCAAAAGTCACTCTGTGAAGAATGAAGTTTGGCCATTTATCAATTTCCAATATAAAAGATGGATAGAGTGTATCTTCTGTAAATATATGAAAATGAATAATTTTTTTTGTAAATAAAGTAACTGATTTCATTGTTCTAATTGCTTCAATAGCAACACTTACATCAGTTTCATTGCCATTGCTGTTTTGGCTCTTGGGATTACAAGCAAAAATTACAAAGTTTATTTTATTAATTTGCGATATTCGTATTTCAGCATCTGATCGAAAATGCATTCTCATTTCTTCAAGTTGTTGTTTTTGTGATAATAAAGCAAATGGTATATGCGAATCATGTAAGTTTGAAAAAATGCTGTTCCAAATATAGTTGAAAAGCATAAAAACAATTATTACAGACGCCATCCATCTTTTTAACCAATACAGAGAAATCAGCTCTCTACGTTCTAGTGCTTGAATTTCAGCATAAAAATTATGAATATTATCCATAAATTATATTACTTTTAAATAAAATTTAATAAAAAAATTGAAATAGTGGAGCCTAAAGCATACAAGTAACCAATATTTAAACCATTAAATAGGCTAAAAGTAACATATGGTACTCAATTTTTTTACTCCTTTGTTGACAAGTTAATATCGAACAGGTTTCATTCACCCTTTGTCATTACAAACCTCACAGGCTTTTGGGATTCTCCAAAATTTAAAAGTTAATAAAGTATGCATGGAAGAACCAAACTAAACAATTGTGACATAATCCAACCACCATAATTATCACAAAATAGCAGACATGAGTACTATACTACAGTCTTCACTGCCTTGTCTAATACCATTTACAGGGATAATAATGAGTATAGGAACACTTTCAGAAAGAACAACAAATGCAACATTTAACATTAAAAAAAAAAAAAAAAAAAAACAATAATAGTAATATGTACTTATATATATACTTATGCAGTGTATATGTGAACATACAATATCATTAATGACCGTTACATCTGCTGTCAACAAGTTTGTACTTTAGTATTGAATTAAAAGAATCTTGAGCATACCTTTACAAATAATACCGTACAATTTTATTTTCTTAAATGTTTGAAATAAAGAGTTTAGATTATTTGACATATTTTGCCATATCTTAAAATCTATAAAAAAAGATTTTTTACCTATATTCTTTTTCGATAAAAAAATAATTGCAATATGCTTAGTACCTGCACCGTACCTTGTGTTCTTATGCGTTTAATAGAAAATAGATAGTCTAACGTCATAATGAAGACTTACAAAGTTATGTCCATAACGTACTAATAAAACTGCCTTTTTAGTTGCACTATTTCGAGGTTTGAGCTGTAATCAGAACTCGGTTTTTCATTTTTTCGCGGTTAAATTAGACTTTTTCATAGGCTTGCCACAAAGTTACTATATAGGGTTATTCCATGTCAAGCGTCCTAAAATTTTTGAAGTTCCCAGTTTGACCCACTCCAAATTCTCTCAAACTTTGTCCAAGTCTTGTGTAGCATGATTAAGGCATGTCTTAAAAATTTTAGCGTAATAGGTACTGAATTTTTTAAATTACAATACTCCAAATTTTAGATAACCCCTATGAAAGCTGACGCTCGGTTATTTGGTAACACTTTCGCAGATGCATATTTTTGATGTGTATTGCATCATATATGTCGTGCAACAAAATAGTAATGTTGTATTGTGGAGATTTATGAACCGTCAAAGTTGCTACTTTTTTATGCGAAAACATAATTTGAGTCAATTTTGAATGTTTGTAACTTTTGAATAAAATAAGAGAAAGAAGGCCAGGTCAGCTATGAATAATAGTTGCCTATTAGGCCTACACAACAACTTGATGAAGTTTGAATAAAAATATTGCATTGTAGTGAAAGTTATTCTAAATCAAAATATGGATCAAATGCAAAAATTACAAACAGCGCCATCTTTGGCATAAAAATAACCCCATGGGCACTTATTCACGTAAAAGATTTTTTTACCAGTGAAAGAGCATTTCTTTATGAACTTCTACGGAAAGTTTTGTTTTTGTGACTCAACTGTTAAGGGTAAATATAAGGGTGCATTTGACCCTCAAATTATAAGATAAATAACAAAATAAAAGTTTAAAACAAAGACGTGACCCAATTTTGTTATGAAAATATTCCCAGGCCCACTTCTCAAAGTTATGCTTAAATGGGTTATAATGGAATGGTTTCGGAAACCGATGAGTGCACAGTAATAATGCATGAATTTCTTACAAATTCTTGCATTTATTGCATCATCGGCAGCGTGATCGAGTGGTTAAAGAGCCGTGCTTTTGATCAACATGGTCTCGGTCCAAAACCCACTCGTGCCATTTTGTTGTTTCCTTGGGACAGACACTTTACGGCACTTTCTCCTGTTTGGTGTTTGTTATAGTACGTGACGTCATAGCGCACGGCTCTACTGGTTTGATAAGTGTGATTAACCGCGTGACAAATTCTTATTCTTAACATACAGATTCAGTCGTACAACTATCGTGTAACTCCGGGTAAATAAAAGAGCTAACTGCAGATACTAGTACAACTCATAACAGTGTTCTTGGCAAGCACTTCTAAATTTCAGTCATATCTCTATTAAATTACAAGCGGGCAGCAATATCTTGATATCTCCTGAAGCAGGTCGGGGTAATTGCTTATCCTATGTCAGGATGGTCAAGACCACAGCCCGTGGGCCATATGTGGCCCGCGACGTATTTTTCTGCGGCCCGCTGAACAATTTTACAGAATTTAAGTTTTGTCGATCGGGGGCATCGGCAACCTTCTATAACAGGATTTTCCAAACTTTTAGTTCATAGGTACCCTTTGGACACTTTACAGGTGTCACATTTCATTCATAATAATCATGACGATGTAGTTTATTCCCGTTAAAAGTAATTCGTAGCTTTATTATGAAATAATAATCGCGTCGCCTTGAAGCGCTGCTCTCGTATTATATGATATGACGTCCGATTCGCTTTCTATTGCTTGATGTATCTCTTATCTTTTCTTTCTCATTTTGCCCGACAGTAATGACGTAATATGTTTTTGTCCATGCTATGTTATCTCGATGGTAATGGAATGTCTAGCACATTCAAGCGTAGTGCTCTCTCCAGGGAATTCGAGTTAAGTCCCGCATATACGAGTAAATACGTCGGCACGTGACTTTTATCTATAGTGCGCTCACTCGGTTGAAGGCATACGAATGCGGAAGCGAAATCGTATGAGACCATGAAAAAAAGACGAGAGCATAAAGCGAAAAGGGTCGCTTTGAGAGAAACTAGAATTTGAGGCGAGTGTTGAATTTATTTTGCGCCGGTGTTTTGGAATTGTGTTTTATCGAGGTAGAATCATTTGTGTTGATTGAATTAAGTTATAGCATTGATTTCGCTTTGCAGTTTGGCAAAGCGTGGAATAGAATTTTCGTCGGTCGTGATTTTTGTAATACATTTGTTCTTATTAGAGACAGTGGTCTTTGTTTGTTGTGAAGAAGAGTCTTCAACGGATCAATCTGAGCTTTCGTTTAAACCAACTGTATAAAAGCTTCAGGCTCATAGCAGGCTACTTCTTGAGCCGGAATAAACTAAAATTTAGACACAGCTTTGTTTCAGCGCAGGTATTTGGGTTACCTAGCTCAACTGGTCCTTTAGGATTCCCGAACAAAGTCTGTGACAACAGGTTTGCATGCACCCCCAAAATTTTGTTACGTTTCTCTAAAAAAAGGTCTTCAGTTAGAATCAGTCTCGGATTTTACGCGTTCGGCCCAAAATCAAGGTGATCACTAAAAAAAAAGGCGATGCATGAATTTATTAATAAAATCGGTCAACTTTCAATTTATTATAGCAAATAAAAGTTAAAAATTTAAAACCAACTTTATCATTACGAAAAATCGATTTCGACCTATAAAGGTCATCATCAGTTTCTTATTGAAATAGAATTCTTATTCAAATAGAATTTCTATCATGATGACCTTTATAGGTCGAAATCGATTTTACATAATGATACAGTTGGTTTTAAATTTTTAACTTTTATTTACGATAATAAATTGAAAGTTGACCGATTTTATTAATAAATTCATGCATCGCAATTTGATCAGTTAAATAAAATCGTCAATGTAACTTTACTGAAAGAAGGGTGTTCCGTTCTTAAAAATCTCCCACATTATGTATTTTCACAGTATCATAAAAAATCTTTTTGATTGCGCTTTGGTCCGGCTCGAATAGCCGAAGAAATAACGGTTTTACAAGCAAATTTAAATATTGTATATTTAGTGACAAGAAAATGGCAACACTTTCGTGGAGAACTTTTGAGATTATCGTGCTTGACTGGTTTTGTCTCGTGACAGTCAGTATGATGCAATATTGCTTGTTTGTGAATCGCTGGATCTAGCAAGATGATGCAATATTAAGTGATTGTTGTTTTGAACCTGAATTTGAGTAAATTTAAAGAACTTTCGAGATACATGTGACCGAGTGATATAAATAAGGCGCGCTCGGAAGCATTATTATTGATGAAATATTACGTTGTGATAAATCGGTATTGGAAATTGTGTTGGCTTTGTGAAATCATAGTTTTTTGGACGCAAGTCTTTGGTTGTCCACGTTATTGTGAAGAGCTGAAGAGTTAAGCTACTGAATCTATATTTGCTGTTAATTTATTTGTTGTTGAAGTTATACTATTTTGGGCTCCTAAGTCGATTGGAGCATATTTTATTAATAAAGAAGATATTGCGGTAGTCTGAGCTGTGGTTAGCTAGACTATATTTTTGCCGTTACTGGTACTTAGGGCTGGTCCAGTAAACAAAGATTTAAGAATTTTATTTTTTTAGTAGACACCAAGATTGCGTTATCGGCGAGCCTTCATTACAGGCGCCGAAAAGTTAGACGACTAAATAACGAACTAAGTTACCAGCTGAACCTAAATTTCAAAAACTTTTTATCAACTGTAACAAAATTAAAAAAACTCTCCAAAGGGTAATAGATTTCTGATAAAAAACTTTAACTAAAAATAAAGGTATTCACTTGTCGAAAAGTTAAAGATTTTGAATAATTTCTAGCCAGCTTAGGCCCGCAACCTCTAACAATTTTGAAAAGTGGCCGGCAAGAGTGAAAAACTTGGACCGTATGCTCAATGTACAGTGGTGAATATTGCATGGGTGAGACGAGTGAGGCAGTTGCCTCGGGCCCCTTTTTTTGAAAATACCGCATAGTTCCATTTTGCTGTATATTTGTTTTAAAGATCACTATTAAATCTCAATTGTTACGAAAAGTGGAAAATCTGGTAACGAATTCATTTGAGGACCTTCTGTTTAGAGATCACTATGAAGTTGGGACGAAAAGTGAAAAATACGAGATCGATTCGAAGTAAAGACCTTTTTTTTAAAGATCACGATGATTTTGGGAGTAAAATAGGGAAATACGAGATTAAAGACCTTTTTTCTTTTAGAGAACACCAATTCTTGGGAATCCTAATTAGGATCTTGCCTCAGGCCCCTACTTTCGAATTTCCATCACTGCCTATGTATTAGCGCAGGAATGGGCAAACTACGGCCCGCGGGCTACATGCAGCCCGCCACGACTTTTTGTGCGTCCGCGAAAGCCTCTAGAAAAAATTTTACTCTCTCTTCGCTTTCAGTCGTGATGGCCTATAAAAAAAAATCGCATTCAATCATTGTCCAAAATTAGAGATCACTTTTTTCGAGACGAAAAAGAATATTTTAGACAATGATTAAAAGTGGTGATCTTTTTTTGGGAGATTACTATAGTGCGGTTCGCAGACAAAATCAGCTTGTAAATGCGGCCCTCGAGCTAAAAAGTTTGCCCACCTCTGTATTAGCGCCTCCATCGCTTTCCTGCGGGTCAGGAAGATAAATATTATTGAGATAAAACAAAAAAAATAAAATAAATAATAATCTAAAAATTTGCTAGAAATAAAAAATAAATATTCACAATGTGAAATAAAAAGAAAACATTTTAATAATTATCCACACATACACAACACTTGTTGTTTGTTTTTTGCAAGTAAGGATATTTGAGGCTTTATACATGACATTGCACAAATCAAGTTATTTTTCACTTTCATGCTAATTGTACATAGATCTAAATTTTGTTTTCATTGCAACAACAACTGAGAAACGGCTTCACACAAGTAAGTTGACCAAATGGAAGTAGCATGCTCATCATCTATGTATATTTGGCCACTCGAGAATATGAAGCACTAGCAGTACACGAGTACGTTGTTAACTCAGAATTCCAAATGCAGTCTTATTGGATAGATTTTTTTAATCGATAAAATCGTCTTGAAGAAACATGAGCAGGAAAAGAAGTTTGCGTTGTACCGATTTCTTATCATTTTCATATTTTTGTTTACATCTGGCGCTCTAAAAAGTACTTCTTTCAATTTGCGCAAATGTTCTGTAACGTTTGTTGAAATATTTATCGAACCATTTGTTTGGTTATGGAACATGATAAAAATATCTTTCATAACATGCATTTTTCACCACGCTAACTTCTCCATAAGAGCATTAAGTAAGCCATAGAGATTTATGATAGTGTTTTACTCCCTTGCATGGATAAGTTCATGCTATTCATTTTTTTAAAGATATCCGCTAAATAAGTCAGGCGTTATACGAAAGAAGGACTATACAACAGCAACTGATCAAGACAACACACGCGCACATAATAGTTATGCAATAGAAGGTATTTCATCAGGCCACCAAGACAGACAGATCAATCAAATAAAGACAATCGTATACGATGTAATAATGTAATTGATCAAGCACGACGGCCGTCTACATCATCTACATTTGTCATACAAAAAGCGCTCTTTCCGCAAAATCAAACACTTTCATTCCAGTAATTAAAATAAAAAATAACCATTGGTAGCAAAAAAACAGCAGAATATTGCAACTTTAATCAAAACTACTGAATTAACTAATGTAACAAAAATAAAATTAAATTTTTCAACAACTTTGGCAATTTTTAAATAGCTTTGTGGCCTTTAACTTTGGCTTGCCATATCTTCCGGTTCAGTCGGGACAGTCCCGATTTTAATCCCGGGGCGCCATACTTAGCACAAACAATTATCCCATCCTGCTTCCCATGATGCCAAGATATTGCTGCCTAGTTAAAACTTTTTATTTTTATTTTTTAGTTTTTTAAACAGGTACGGACACGAATTTAAAACTGCTTGCCATAACCGCCAAGCAAGGAAAAATGTCGTAAAATTCTTTCCCAAGGACACAGCTGAATGGCGCGAGTAGATTTTGATTACAACCACGACGCTCTAAACCAGGGGTGGGCCAACTGCGGCGGTGATCAATTTTTGTGGGGCTCACCAATTTCTCAAGCAAATAATTAAAAAATTGATTAAAAATTTTTTTGTCTCTAACCAAATTTTAAGTAACTATTTTAAAATTTGAGGAAAAGATTTTTTTTCAGAGACTACATTTTAGGAACGAAAATCAAGAAATCCGAGACAGATTTAAAGTGAAGATTTTTTTTAGAGGTCACTACGTTTAAGGGACAAATGACAATTCATAATGACCCATAGTTATAGAAATTTAGCAATGTCAGTTAATGTAGGACCCGCGAATTATTCAAAAAGCTCCAATGTGCCCTGAGGTTGAAAATTATTACCCACCTCTACTCTGAACACTCGACCACGCTTCCAACAACCCGTTTGACCTCCGATTAAGAATTTGTGATCCATGAATCCATAGACGTATGCGCGGAAGGGAAAGGTTGGGGGTTAAAAAACCTCCATAAGCTTGAAGGTTAAAGGTTTATAATAATATCAAGACAGCTTAAAGATTCTTAAAATAACGCAACGTTTTTTTTCAATTAAAAGAAAATTAGGGCTTGAAAACAGTGAAGAGCAAAAAAGGTGTTTACCTTTATCTTACGTTTGTTGAGTGATTGATGGCGAACGTGATCGACACCGTTACGGTTCAAAGCCTGCTCTTGCCATTCTCTTATGTCCTTGGAGAACACTTTCGGGTTTTTCTCGTGCTCGGCGGTCTTAGAAGACAGTTCTATATTTTAATCACATCTTTAAATACTGTATAAACTAAAAAAATAAAATAAAAAATTTCTACTGGACAGCAATATCTTGGCTTTTTTGGAGTAGGTCAATATAAAATCTTGACAGTTGCTTTAATGCATAGCTTCTTGGTTTTGAAGCGCCAAAGACGCGAGATTTTTCATTATTTTGTTGTTTTTCACCAAGTTTTTTGGAGTTTTTGTGCATTATCAACATTTCGAAACTATTATTAATTTTATTTTATTTTACTTTTTTAAATATCTAGCCTATTTATTCTCTTGACTTGCAGGAAAAAACGGAGACGTTCTAGGATACGTTAAACAACAGTCAAACAATAAATCTAACCGGCTTTCGTAGATGACAAGATATTGCTTTCTGGTTCAAATTTTTCATTTAATTTTTTAGTTTTTATTGCTTGCTGAGACAGCCAAGCAGGGGAAAGCGTCATAAATCAGGCACATTAAACCAACGGCCCTCGGTGCTAATTGCAAAGGCCCGCTCAATTATTGAAATATTTCCAAAATTTGCGAGACACTGCAATAGGATTTCAACAAAACTATGCAATTTCGGTACATTTTCTCTATCTAAACCACTTGAGAACAGTAATTTATCAAATTAGAATCTTATGGGAGAATTAAGAAATATAGGCTACCAATCTTATAAACCCTTTTAGAAGAATTCAAGATTTTTGATTTTTTACCGATTAAAGACCAATTGTGCGATTTTTATTTCTCTTTGCTTCTGATCCTGATCAAACTATCAATAAATGTAATCAAATAGAATTGTTGAAAATAAAAGTGTAACAAAGTTAAAACATCCATATTTTTCTGCAAAACAATCGAGATTACCATGCCACATTACCAATTAGCATTGAAAATCATGGCGTTGTTTGAATAAGATAAAATGGTTTGTTTTATTTATTATTTTATTTTTATATTTATCTTCCTGACTCGCAGGAAAACGACTGAGGCGCTAACTCATAGGGCGAGCAATTACCCCAACCTGCTTCGGGAGATGCCAAGATATTGCTGTCCAATTAAAATTTATGTTGAATGACTGAGAGATATGACTGAAATTTAGAACTGCTTGCAAAAACCTCCAAGCAGGGGAAAGTGCTGTAAAGTGTCTTTTCCAAGGACACAACAGAATGGAGCGAGTAGATTTTAAATCGATATCATATCGATTACAATCACGGCGCTATAACCACTCGACCACGTTGCCGACACCGGTAAAATAATTTGAAAATTAACATTAAAAATATTATTAAAAAACATTTTAAGTAGAAGTTCAAGCGAAAACTAATAGAAATAACTGCTGGGAAACCTAAACCAAAATTAAATTTGAAACAAATTATAAAAGCAAGAAAAAAGAATTTGTGCAACATTTTAAGACTTGCCATATTTTTAGTAAAAGCAGGAATACCTATTTCTGAGTAAAAAAGACACCAAAACTATTTCAAAATATTTTATAGTGTTATGATAATTATAATAAAAATATTCAAAATATTTCAAAATATGGGATGAAAGAAATTAAAAGAGTGTGGAGAGATGCTGTTTAGAAAAAGATTCTCTTTGCGCATGAAAGAAAAGGCATATAAAAGCTAAGTAATCAGATATGGAATATGGAGACGAAACGTGATGCTTCAGAAAAATTGAAGTAGCTATTTTGAGAAGAGCAGAAAGATTAATGGTGAGGACAATGTGTGGTGTAAAGTTGGTGGACAAGAGGAATACAGTGGAGCTGATGGACATGTTGGGATTGAAGGAAACAGCAGATAAGTTGGCAAGGGCAAATGGTGTGAGGTGTTATGGTCACGTTTTGAGACGACCTGAGGAAGATGTTTTGATGGGCATATTTAAACTGGAGTAAAATTGGATTGATAATGATTTATGGTACTATCACAAACAAAATGTATATTACAGATAAGAAATAGATATTTGTCGCTTTCAAAACTTGTATTTTTCTATTTAGTGTGGCACCTTAAATACGAAGATAACATAAACTAATTTTCCGGGCGAGCCTCTTTTCGATTGCGTTTGGTTTAAAAATGAACTGCCGGCCACATATTTAATAATAATTTGCTACTGTAACGCGCACTTTTTTTTAACAGTCCATTGCTACACCTATGCTTTACCGCAACAACCGACATGATTGCGCCCATGTCTTTGTTTATTTTGTATGATAGTATTGAAATTTACAAGTGCTTGTTGAGACCGCCGAGCAGAGAAAGCTGTAGTGTCTTTTCAGGAACAGAATGACACGAGTAAATTTTGAAACATCACCGTTCACGCTGCGGAGTGTTGAATTTCATTCTAAGTTTTCAAATAATAGTAAAAAGCACCCTTCTTTCTAGCAATCTAAGCTCCACAGTTTAACACCTCTTTCTTATAAAGATTGGCCCTACTAACCTCATCTTTCAACCATTTCAAATGTCTTTGTCATCTAAAGTCCAGCTATGATTTGCATTAAAAAATAACGCACTTATTTTTTGAGTTAGGAGCACACATATATTGGATCTAAACTAGTAATGGGACGATTCCAACTTTTTTTTTTCGATTCCGATTCTTGCTGAGTTAAAATTTATTATGTGTTTTTTTATAAGAGGTAAAATTTTCTCTTATATTTCTTTTAAATTTAATATGTGTTTATTTGCTTTGTTTTTTATGAAACTCACACAAAAAATTTTTTTAAAGCATCTTGTTTAATTAATTGGATAATTGATGTACAGTGCCTCTCTCTTAAATGTTTTAAATTGTTCACCATTAGCCATTGTAAATTGGAGATGTATATATTGAAAAAGTGAATAAATTTTCCTTGCATAGTGCCCAATTAAACAGTAAGAACAGTAATGGCTTTAATAGGGTGTGAGCGATGCGGTCGTATCAGGCCCCCTAAAATAAATTAAAAAGTGGCCCCCCTACACAAGAAATTGCTCTATTTTTACAGAGGAGCACTAGGACATCGATGGCAGGTCAAAAATAAGAAAAAATTTTGAAAAAAATGCCTCCGTAATTGACGACATTTTGCACACTATATATTACTACAATTCTAAGTGAAAGTACATTACATACTACTGGTGCTACAAAATTGAAGACCTTTTTTTTTAGAGAACACCATGATTTTCGGAGAAAAATTATTGGGAAGCCTGAGATGGATTTGAAGTGAAGACCTTTTTTTAGTTGCTTTCATATACTAAAAACTGCTTCAGCTACCCTTTTTTGGGACACTAAATAGTGGCTCCCTTACTTTTCTTGCACCGGGCCCCCCTTTTTGTAAGGCCATCACTGAGTAAGAGCAATATTTTAATACAAAATTTGTTTAATCACTGTTTTGAAAATTTTTATTATTTTATTTTTATTTTATCTCTATATTTATCTTTCTGACTCTTAGGAAAGCGACGGAGGCGCTAAGACATAGGGTAAGCAATTACCCCGACCTGCTTCCAGAGATGCCAAGATATTGCTGTCCGCTTGTAATTTGTTAGTGATAAGATTTTAATTTAGAACTGCTTGCCAAGGCCACCAAGCAGGAAAGAGTGCCGTTAAGTGTCTTACCCAAGGACACAACAGAATGGCGCAAGTGGGTTTTGAACCGGAACTATGTCGATCACAATCCCATCGCTCTAACCACTCGACCACGCTGCCGACGTTATTCCGAAAAAACTAAATTTGCACCTATTTTCATCGTGTTGAAGCATTCCAATGAAAAATTTTTTTCTTTTTTCTATTTTTCTTGCGTAGCAAAGCCTACAAGCTGTCTTAAACTGAGGTTATTTTATAAATTTGTCCAAAAAAAAAACAGGTTTCAGTTGTTTAGCCATGGCTTTGAGAAGTAGTAGGGCTATTACCAAGTGGATGCAAACCTTTAAAGAGCTTGAGAAAAACATACTCCCTTTTAATTTCAATGTAGTTGGACATAACTTTTACTTGAGAAATCAGTTAACTGTAACTAATCCTAAGTATTTTAACAAACTACCCTATTACAAAAATGTAAAAAATCAACTGTTGTTAGACGTATTAAGTATATGGACAAAAGCTAGTCTTCCTGTACTTAGGAAACTGAGGGTAGAAGCAAAGTTGAAAGATTTAATAGATAGATATAACGCTTTAAGAAAGAAAGAAATGAAGCATGGAGGTAATAAAGTGGATGAGGAGTGGTTACATAGGTTATTTGATAAATGCAAGTGCTCAATTCCCGAAAACGCGTTGATTAAAAATAAAAAGTAAGTGTACAGCTGCTAGGTAGCTAATTGGTCATGATATCCATACCAGGAATGCTTATTCCACACAAATGAAATTTATCTTGCCTATGTAATCTCCTATGTTGATGGCGAAAGAAAAGGTCCTGGAGCAATGCAAGATGGAGCTTGGTTGAACAGAATATCAGCGTTAGACAAGCCAAATAATGAAACGTTAATACCAAGGGATCAGTTGGACGTTCTAGTAACTAGAATTGCTGCTGTGCTCTTGAAAGCCAAGCTCGAGTGGTTTTCTCAACTAAAGAGCAATAAAATAGAAGACCACAGTTTTTGGAATGATCAGCTATGCATGCTGGTCTTGGCATGCTATATCATCACCGATATTCCAAAAAATTTTAAGAACCTGTTTTTTATAAGCAAGAACAAATTTATTGCAATTCTCGATGGATAAACATTGCTATTGCAAATGGTTATATGAGAACGCCTACTTTTAACTCAAAAAATCTTATTGATACTCAGAAAAACAAGCTGCAGAAGATACTTTCATACATCGTTTGTGTTTCTGTACCATCACTTCTGGTGATACATTTAAACCCCAAAGCTCCAGAAGGTCCTTTTCTTTTCATATTTCACCGCGATGTGCTTAGCTGTTTTGTTCAAATTGACCCAAATATTACTGATGTTGTTATGAAATATTTCTTGGCTCATGCGTCGCAATAGCTTTCTTGGAAAAAATGTTGCTTTAAGTGTGCATGCCAAAGTTGCATCACACACTGCTAAAGCAGTTAAAAGTTCAAAGTTTTTGCCTAAAGAAGTAGATGTGCGATCACTCCTTCAAGACCGAAGAAGTTGTTAAAAGCATTTCTTCACAAATAGGAGTAAAGAAGCCCCATGTATATCAATGACTCGTGTTCAGCCATCTTTTTGGAAGTCGATCGATAACCACAATCGCTCGACCGAACAAAGAATTAGAAGTTTGAAAGAATTGATCAACATAAAAATCCGAAATGAGCCAACTCAACTTACCCATTCTGATTTACGTTTGCGGGTTATTTGTGTAATATGGAAATTATTGAATTTTGAGTAACAATAAAAGCTTGCAAGTTGTGCTGGTTGTTTTGTGTGTGTAAATTTATGCTATTAAAGCAAGTTAGATTTAGTAGACAATATGCTTTGATAGGCAGTTAAAAAATATGCTTTTTTTAACGACGAGCTTAAACATAACGCAGAACAGTACATATTAGTGTTTCCAATTCGGGGCAAAATTTTAAAACCCGGGTTTCGGGTACCTGAGAGAAAAAACCCGGGAAAACTCGGGTTTTTTCGGGTTTTGATAAAAAAGCAATTTTGCACAAAATACACCCATTATTACGTTGAAATTATTACTGTTTGACTGGTATTTAATGCGTACTTTATAAGCAACTCATTAGTTCTCTATAGTGGAAACATAACACAAAGGAGACGGCAAAATGTCTATTCGGACAATATGGCTTTCAAAGTCAACCACATCAATCATATAGCAGAGTGCAGACTGCTGAAGTTTAAATGTACAAAGCAAGCTGAAATTTCAAAAATACACACCAAGTTACCAAGTTAAACATTAAAAAACAATTGTTACAACAAGCAAAAAAAACTAGTTTAGCAAATGATTATGAAGACAACAAAAAGAAGAATGCACGAATTAATTAAGTCTTTATTGCTAAAGTAGAGCTTTTACTGATTTTTGTAGTACTGACGCATAAAAATCAAAGCGTCGAGACTCTCATCATTTAGTCTATTTCTCAATTTCGTGACAAATAGTCCCATGGCTGAAAAAGCCCTTTCTGGCTCTACTGATGTGGGCTTGATTGTTAGCAATGCGTGATACAGCTTTTTTTTAAAGATTTTCAGGTCTCTTTTTTGTAGCTTAAAAAGAATCATTTCTTTTTTTACAATTTGTGATCGACTTTCTTCTTGTGCCGAAATAGCCTCACACTCGTGAATTTCATTCTCGAGAAATGAAGCAAACTCCTCGGAAAGAGTCATGACCTTAGGTGCCTGGTCAGGCTGGCCAGATTTAGTGGTAACCAGTTTACCCTCAACAAATGCAGAAATGAATTGCATGAGATAAACAAGCAATGTGTAGAGGACTTGTTTCTCGACAAAGTTCGAGATTATCATAACACTAGCTCCATCTGTGATTGTGGCCACAATGTCCGTGTCCAAGTTAAGATTGAACTTGGCAAGTCTTCCTTGAACAAGCTCGATTGCTTTTTCATGCTGCTTTTGACACAAATCATACCAAGAGACTGAAAATTTTGTCCGTCATGTAGATAGAGATTCATGTATCGACGATTCCTGACTGAAGTTGATTCGTCAAAGCTAATTGAAAAACGATCTCCATTCTTCTTGGCTGTGTTAACTTTTTCACTACAGTCATGAGAGTGTTTTTAAACTCTTTAACAAAGTGATCACAGATGGTTTGGGGACTTTTGGGCATAGAATAACCATCAGCTTTTGAAAGCTCTACTAATTAGAGAACTGTTTGCAATTTGGTTAAAAGTAAGACCATCGACGGACACTAACCGAGCTATGACCTCGCTGATGGACTCCTTCTTACTCTTAAAGCAAGACTCGATGCGTAAAACTTTCTATATTGATTGATTATCCTCAGCAGCTATTTCATAGCATCTTTTGACTTGAATTCTGTGCTTTGATTTCAAGTGACTGATCAAACTTTTGGTGCTTGAACCAGCTGCTTTCAGTGTCACTGAACATAACTTGCACTGTGCTGTTTGTTGATCCTTGTCATATAAGAAATGTTTCCAAACTTCTTATTTTCTATGGTCACTAACGTCTTGAAATTGAATGTCTGATATGCTTTGTTTGTGTCTACAAAATTCAGCAATGTAATATAAATGGTAAATGGTCAAATTTTAAAAAAGACAGCTTTTTATTTTTGTTTTTGATCATGTGATGTTGTAACACGCGACAATCGTTTGATCGCTTTTACTTTGATGTTCAGCCAATACTTTAACCGGCGCCTGCTTAATAAGGGCAAGTGGAGCTAACACTGCGGGTGTTTTTCACTGTTCCAAAGTTCAATTTTGTACGCTGCGGCCTGCAGGTGCTCAAATCGTAGTTAATATTCCTGAGTGACACTGAAATTTTTTAATTTGAAAACCCGGGTTTCGGGTAGTTAAAAAATAGCAAAAAAAACGGGTTTCGGGTTCGGGAAAACCCGGGTTGGAAACACTAGTACATATACCATTCAAAATTTTGCTTTAAGATGACAAAATTTAGTTTTTTCAAAATAAATTCTTTTCTGAAGGAGATAGACAAAAGTTTTTTCTAGATCAGCTATAGAAAACCAACTATTCTGCGCATTTTGACACCAATTTTGTTGATCTACAATAAGCGGTCGGGGAGGTACGGCCAAATCGCGAATCGGACCCTCGAAATTTAAAACGTCATGGACCACCTCAATATGACGTCATAATTGAAAAAAATTTGGGGTGTAAACTTTTTACCAAAAATACCACCGGTAGGAACCCCAGACATTTTGAAATTCAAAAGTGGTGAAATGAAACACCCTAATGTGCATGCTCAATGATAATGAGGTATACCGTATAAAAAAAGGAAATGCATGAATAAATTAGGAATCGTTTTCAAGAATCGAAATTTTTCGATTTCGATGCCGATTCCTGAAAATTCTTCGATTCTCCATTACGATTAATCTTCCCATCACTATTACCAACTTTTATCGCTTTAAGCGTTTTGCTTTTAGATATTAAAAATTTCCGTCAACTGTAAATGTAGTTTATTATAATAAAGATATTTTTAATGATCTTTTATTAGATTATTTTTGCAAAAAACTAACTTTAGAAATAATTAAAAAATTCTAGATGCAAAATATTTATTAGCACTTCTAAAAAAAATAATTTCCAGCGCGTCAATAAAAAGGTGATGGAAATGCACAAAAATTATATACACTTGCGACATCAATCACACAACAGTTGCACATTTTACCGGAACGAGAGCAGAGACGATGGAAGATTGGTTAAATCTTTTTTACCGCCCAATTAATTCCCATAATACTGCAATATAAAATAAGTTACCTCAAGTTTATAGAAAGGCAAGACTTACTTTTCTTTACCCCTGAAGGCGGTTGCATTCCAGACTGTTGCATGGGCGACATAACCCCTTGAAATGGGTCGTTTCCATAGACAGGAGTTCCAGGGTGAACGTACTGTGGTGGGGGATGATGAGGTGTGCCCATTTGACCGATTGGGCTGGGTTGGGGAGCAGATTGAGGTGGAGCTGACATTTGGTAAGGAACGTGCATTTGGTGTTGTTGATAGTCGGTCATGTGAGGCGAAGGCATTGGTTGATTGACGGTCATATGACCTCCGACCCTATAAATGGTTAAAAAATACAAATCCAATTTTTCACCACAGATGTACGAAAAACATGAACACCAACAATAAAAACTCAAAACGAACAAACGAAACCAAGTCACATGAAGACGTTGGATGAATCCTCCGAATCGGAGCTTTGCCCCTGCGAGGCCATCCTGCTAGTGTTCAGCATTACGTCTTTGACTACTGTCTTAAACGCTCCGAATTCTGATTCGTCTGAATCCGAGACTTCAAACAATGCTTTCTCAGGTGGAGGTTTTGAACTAAACTTCTCCGTTATGTCGACTGTCGCTTGTGATTCTAGCATCCACTCGCTGCACTGCTTGGTTTCTTTCTCTTCAGGAGAGACTGTCGTTTCTACGTCGCTGCCTTCTTTGTCGAAAAACGTATCTGAAATCCCAATCGGCCTTCTTCGTTCTTGCAATGGCGTTCCGCCGCTTCGAACGACACCCTGATGTGCGATCGGTTTATTAAAAATTTTCTTTTCAACGTCAGGCATTTCGTGATCACGTGGAGATCGCTGGACGTCCTGTCGAACTTTGGCAAGAATGCCACCGAACGGATTCGAGACGCTATTCACGATCGATGAAGTGCCACGGGAATTCTCGGTCAGGATCGGCGACTGACAGGCTTCGTCCTGTTCGCTTTCGCTGCTGGATGACGTGAATATGCTGCCACGCGAAGTGTTAAGTCTCATGCTTGACGCTGTGCTACTAATTCGCGCGCTCTCGTTTCGCTGGTCAAGCGGGGAAAAGGCTTCTTCTTCGCTCAGTTCTGCCGCCGAGTCACAACTGCTTATTCTGACGCTGTCGTCATCGCTTTCCTCGAACAAGTTTCTAATCTTCGCCGCTTTGCGAGCTGTTTTCTTCGACGGCGTCATCCGCTTGCGATCCGATTGCTCCGCAAGCGAGCCCCAGGTCGGCGAGGGCTCGCTCTCGAACTCATCGGCGGAATCATTTAGGTTCTCTGCGTATGACGGCACTACTCTTTGGCGCCCTCTACTCGATATTGAAACCACTGAAGAACCCGACATAACGTCATCGCTTTCGAACATTCTCGCTTTTTCAAACTGCTTGCTGACGTCATTTACTTCACTGCAACAACTTTCAGAGCCGAACGAAATAGTTCTTCGACCTCGTCCTGCAACTTTGCTTCTTTCACGCCCCTTATCTCGCTTCGGTGTCATTCTCATCTGCTTTTGTGGCGTGCCACCTCTTGCACGACTTCGGCTAATTCGGCTGCTATCCCAGCTGGCGCTTCGTGGCTGACGCTTCTTTCTAACCGCTGCCGCTTTCGACCTGCAAATAGAAAGAGACGGGTTCAAAACTGCTCCTTGACAAAAACACACAGAGTTGATTTTTGGTTTGCTTACCGGAGTACGTGGGTACTCTACTTACTGATAGTCTATGCTGTGTTCTTTTGAAACATGCATTTGTTCTTGCATGCCGGGTTGCATGTTTCTGGCCACTGTTGACGTTAAACTAGGGCCTTGCGGGGGAATTATTGCTGGTTGCGGCGTCATCACCGAGTGCTACAAAACAATACAGATTTAATAGAAATACATAATTACAGTACTACAAAATCAACGTTTATACTTGAGGTGTCATCGGAGTGGGTGGGGGTTGATGCATGGGGGTAGCAGGACTTCTAGGAGTAGCAGGGGGCTCAAAATCGCCATCCATTACCTTCCGTCTTCTTCCTCGTCTGCCCTAAAAATTATCGATAATTATTTACAAATGGAAGCATAGAGTCGCTTTCTTAGTAATTTACTTTCTGTTGAGCCGATCTGACGTCATCATCCGCCCCCTGAATGAGCGAGTTCCGGTAAGTGACCAGGGGTATCCAGCTCGGGTCTTGGTTCACCAGCATCGACTCATTTATGTGCTTGTCCAAATACTGCATCCTGAAAATCACGATTTGTATATTGAATTTGACGAAGCTAGAAGCAAAATTTTTAAGAAACAAAGAAGCAGCAAAATCTGTCGAGGCGACTCGCAACATTTTGCACTGTGATATCACAATGAACTTACACTGTTTTTTTGTCTTGACGCATGAGTTTCGCCGAAAATTCGACCAGAATTCCGAGAAAACTCAAGTTGGGAGGAGCCGCCATCTCGTCGTGAAAACCGTCGTCACGCTTGAGGGCGAACAGAATCCCCTCTCTAATGCAAAAAATTTATCATCCCTGGCACTGCAGGCGACAATCAGATCGCTCGAAGCACAACTTCACTCACAGAAAACATCGCATCAACTGAACCAGAGACTCACTTATGTAATTCAGCGACGGCGTCTCTTGTCTTTATCTGATCGAGGCCGAACGTGAGGGCGAAGCGACGCGCTAGCTCCTTCATGTGGCCGTACTGTTGCGAGCTATGGTCGAGCGATCCGCCTTGTTCTCGAACTGTGTCGCGAAAAAGCTGAACAAAAAAGGTGAGATGTTGAAAAACAGATAAAGACAAGAAAGCTGACGATGCAAGCAGTCAAGCGTGACTCACTGTCATCAAGCTGAGAGCGAGGGTCTGTGCACAGGCAAGCTTATTGACGTGTCGCGATCTGCTGATTGTTTCTTTTATGATGTCACCGTAATCGGAATAGTACCTGAAACAGTTGGTACCCAGGTATAAGATAATCGATTCACATTATATAAGTTTTAAAACTATCATGAAAATCTAGCGTCGATTGAATTTGATCTGATCTAACCCGAATAAGTGCCAATTTATATTCTATTAGTTTTGATGTTTTATAAAGGAATTTAAAATACTGATCTCACGAACTGTCGATTCGTTTATCAAAATCCCTCGAATGTTCGTGCGGAACAAAGCTGAAAGCTTCATTCAGACAAGAAAATAAGAAACAAACTAAATAATCCGTCAGTGAAGCGAAAATTGACTCAGATTCCGACCTGATGTATTGCTGGAACACGGAGGAAGCGAGTCGCAAGTCGATCATGTTGAAGACGAAGAGCTTACATACGCCGGCGAGCAGCGAGCGTCGTCGATGAAGAGCGTCGATCTTCGCCGCATCGTCATCATCTTAACAAGTTAACATCGTTTTTATCATCACAACCTGAAAACTGTATCATCGCCAGAAAAAAATCACGTCTAGAACTACCGCTCCAAGAAGCGTCTGAAAATTACGTCATCGATCGAGCATACCGTCGTCGTCTTCGGGAATGGTAAAGACGAAATCACGAACGAAATCGAGCAGAGCATGTTGCAGAGTATCCGATGCCCGCTGAACGAGAGGCTTCAAGGTGGGGCTGGAGGTGGCAAGCTGCGGGGCAAATATGACGAGCAGGTCGCATATTGACATGTAGCAAGCCTCCTGGACCTGCAATGTTAAGTCTATGACGACTCTATCACCAAGACCAGAGACGAAGATTTTTCATGCAGTGATAATAACCTTTTTGTGCGGGGACTGAATGAGGAGAAGTTCGCACGATCGCAAATACTCGGTCACGTGCTGACGGAGTCGAGAGATGTCAGCTTTGGATTCATCCAAGACGGTCGCGGACGCTTTCTGGTTCTGCTCTTTGATTTGCATCAAACGATAGATCAAATCATAGTAGATGAACTTGACAGCTTCCTGAAGCATCTAGATCCGAAAGATCTTACGTCAACATGATAAAACCCTTCAAGTAAATGGTAAATCACGAACCGGTTCCGGGACAGAGTCGTTTCTTTCTTGGTGCATTTGCAAAATCGAATTGACCTAAAAACGCAAGAGAGCGGCTTTGAAAAATCATCATCGGAACAAAACGTGATCGACCGGCACCTGTTCGTAAAGTTTCCACGAGGACAAGTCGTTGAACATGTAGAGGTAGGTCAAGCGCTTCAGACTTTGCACGACGTTGTAAATCTCCTCGTCGTCCGCCTCATCGCCCTGATCACGTGATTAAACAGATCAGAATTCGATAAATCTTACGAATGTTTGATAAGGTCAGCAGTACGCTTGTCGCTGATCGAATACAACCTATAGCCGAATGGCCGAAGCTTTTTGAGATAAAATCGCGACAGAGCTGCGGTCAATGGTCAAACCAAGAACTTGACCGACGACGGCCGTTCCGAATTTAATTCGTACAGCAGCAGCGGCTAGTAAAGCGATTTCGGCATAACCTACCGCTTCTTTAAAGATGTCCAGAGCGAGTCGAAAGTTCTCGAACCACGTGTCAATTACGGATCTTCGCGACACGGACACCTTCTCATAGATGGAGTACTCATCGTTGCTAAGCAACTTGTACGTGCGCGAAGCTTGTTCGAGGACCTACGGCAAGCGACAAGACGCTGAAATTCTCTGTCATCCAGACACAACGCGAATCGAACTCACCTCTGAATCGGTGTGTTTGTCGATCACAACTGCGATTTGCTGAAGCATGTCGTCCAAGTGCTTCACCAGTCTAATAACAAAGCAACGTTTGCAAATCGGAACAAAGTCGAGATTAGTTGTATTGAGCAGTTCAAAAGCTTTTCTTCAAAGTCGAACGAGTTTGAAATGATACCTGCTGGTCGTGTAATATTCAAGATCGAAGTAGCGCGGTATCTGCAGCAGCCCGGCCACCTTCTCTCTGTCGACGTGGTACTTGCGCAGCAGGTTCGGCAAGGCGACGATGAAGTGCTCGGTGAGCCGCACTCTGTCCTCGACAGCTACTTTCCTGTCCCGCAACGCCATTTTCTGCGATTTCATCCGAGGTCAAAACTTTCGCTATTTCAAATTTCCGATCGCATTTGCAAGACATGATTTGACAACCGCATCGGATCGATTTTTGTATCAACCTTTAATATTCAACCAAAACTTCCATCGAGTTTATTTCGAACGGGACTTCACCTTGCTGTAGCCTTGGCGCCCGGACGGAGGAATTCCTTCGGCCGCCTGCTTGACAGAGCAGACCATGATGTCGACGAGTGCGCTTTCTTGACGCTCGTCGAGGACGTCGCGATCGTTGGCTGGCTCCTCCAGGAGCATGTCGGACATGCACTCCCAGTCCTTGAGCATCGATCCGGCCACGTCCCAAAGCGAATCGACCAGGTAGGTGGCGTGCTCGTGAAGCTGAGGTCGAAGTTGACACGTGATCGAGGGAAAGCAAACGCGAAAAGCGACTTTCTTACTTCGCTCTCAATAAAGAAGAGAACAAGGTCGGTGATGAGCGGCGCGTTCGGGCTGCGTCGTCGACCCCGCTTCGTGTATCCCGGATTGACGTTCTAAACCAATCAAAGCGTCGTTTTGGCTTTGCGAATACGCGTCCTTCACGATTAACCACCTTGTGCATGAAAAGCTGCTTGTTGAGGAACTCGGCGGCGGCAACTGCGACGGGTCGATGGCAGGAGAACACGAGCTGATAAACACTCTCGCAATCGCTTGACGACAATACCGGAGTCTCGTAGCCGCAGTTTCTAAAACGAAATCGAAGTAAAACACGCCCAAGCGAGATAAAACAACGAGCGACGATGAAGAGTACACAAAGAATTTGAATCAAAATACATTGTGACAGGGTTGCGGAGTCGGAAAATTTAAAATTTGACTCCTACAATTTCTAAATTGCCGGCTTCTGCTTCTAGAATTTCAAGAATTCAGAATCCGATTCCCCAATAAGAGCAATAGCATTATGCATAGGTATACAACCATATTTCCGAAGGGGCACACCGGAACGCTCGTTAATAAAAAAATTCGTCCCTAAAAAAGGTCATCACTTTGAACCAGTCTCGGATTTCATGATTTTCGACCCAAAAAAACAAGTGTTCTCTAAAAAAAGGTGTCCCCTAGGAATCTGCCTCCGACTTCTTAAATTCCGTTCCTAAAAAGTAGTGTTCTTTAAAAAAATTGGACATCAGGAGTCGGAGTCCGACTCCTTCTTAAAACGTCCAACTCTATGCGACTGTGACTCTGCAACCTTGCATTGTAATAAGCTGACGTCATTAATGACGACATTATTTTCAAAATTAAAATAGAGTCAAGGTGAAGCTCACGTGAGAACTAAAATGAGAAGGCGGATGGCCAGCACCGCCACGTCATACTCCTTGTCGAGCGTCATAGAGACAATTCGATCTTTGAAGCGGCTCGTGAAGAGTTTCAATTCCTTCGCCATGTCAGTGTCATTGTAGAGACCGATGAGGGTGTGCAAGCATTTTGATCGAACTTCTTTTTGCTGATTCATAGCGAAGAATTTTAAGTATATTGAAAATATAGAGCATTGAAAGTGGCACAGTTGATATTGTGGGGGATTTATCTTTGTAGGCAAATCGAATTAAAATCAAAAAATAGATTTTTTAACTTTTAGGCTAACCAACTGAAAATCCAATTTTTCATCAACAAAAAAATTCAAATAAAAAATAAGCTTTCAGCGCCAAATCACCGCAAATTTAATGCTCTAATAGTCGGACTTAAAAGTTAAAGTTATGTTTAGAATTAATGTACGCGCGGTCTTACTTTATCATGCAGTGTCCAGCCGACATATTTCAAGTAGCTGTCAGTAAGGAAAACTTTCGGAAACATTTTCATCCATGTTCCGATCTCTTCCATACACAATGCCCGAATGTCAGCGATGAAATCCCGGTAGCGATGCACGAAGATACCCTGGTGTCGATCAAAGATATTTTCGTTCAATTTATCTTTCAAATTTGCTTCCGAAAGTTATACTGATAAATAATGTGTATAAACTTCTAAAAAGTAAATCGGATTTTCAACCTACGCGAGTTACAAAAGCTTATCGCTACAATAGTTTTTTACATCAATAAATACATAACATGAATGAAAAAATGCAAAAAACAAAGCATCTTCAGCTTTTTAGCAACCAGTTGCTTCATTAACTTGTGTTTTATAGTGCGGCACGTGAGAATACTTGCGTGACAAAAGCAAAATCGTTCGTTAAATCTCACCTTGAAAATTCCGTTCAGCATGCTTTCAATTTCACTTTGTTGTTCTTCAAGCTGCATAAGATAGAAAAATAGTAACAATAGGAACAAGTTCAAGTTGGAGCAGGACAAATATCATAACAAAACCCGATTTAAAGGTTTTACGTATGATTTTCGGGATTTCTTCTATAATCTGACTTATTAGTGGCGTACAGTGGTGCTTAAAAGAGTCACAAATATCTAGTATGACTGGGAATAAAATCATTCCATTCCATTCATACTAAGAACTCTCTTTTTACAAAAACTAAAATTAGTGTTTGTCGATTTTGTGCAAGAAAACAAGTTAAAATCATTTTTTGATTAACTTGAATCAAAATAAAAGTTGTCCGAAATAAAGCTAACGAAAACTTGTTATAAACAGCAAGTCTCAATCTAAGCTGCTTATTATTCACAAGGTTCTTTTTCGTTGACCGAATCCTGACCGGAATTTTATTTCTCAATGTCTTAAAAAAATACGCATGTCATAAAATTGATCGAAGATTTTTATACAACAAAATGACAAATACTGTAAATTCGCGTTAAAAATAAAACTGTAGTATGAAAATAACTGCTCACTTCTCTCCGTTTTTGCAGTAAAATATCAAGTTTTTCGGAGGCCCGCTTGCTAGCGGCCTTGTTCCGCTCGGTGTCGTACTGACGCTGGGTGTTATCAAGACTGACACTGAGCTGCAGAGCAACGTTGACCAAGCCGGTCATTAGCTTCATTGCTGCCCGATAAGACTCGAATGTTAGAGGCAGCTCATCGCCCACTAAATGAAGCAAACAGCAACTCACCGGCAAGGGTCGCAGTGTGTCGGAAGGCGCGGACCTGGGAGTTACTTAACTCGGTCAGCAGCGTCAGGACGTTGTCCATCATGAACTGGTCATAGATGATTTGGAACTGGCATTGGCGGACAAGGGCCTGAAAAACAAAACGAAAAGAAGCTGGTTATACTGTGACCACCTGTTTGAAATTAAACATTACACTCAACTATTGGTACCAGCGCGTGAAAAATAGCGAGAATTTTTTGAAATGTGTAAACTAGTAAGGCTAGAATTTATTTGTTAACTTTTTTGCATTGAGCACGCGTTTTTTGACCGTCAGTTTTCGTCAATAATACCCCAAAAAAAATTTTTTATTACATAAGATGGAAATTGGTGTTTATCATGAAACTGAACTTGGGTGTTCATAAAAATAAAAAACATTTACCTTGCAGAAAAAATAATTAAGTCATTAAAAATGAAAATTTTATTACAACTATAAAATATTGTTTTATAATGATAAAAGTATCCATCAAGTTTTTTTAAAACCTGAATTTCAAGATGATAAGATAAAGGAAAAATTGTAACTTGTGCTATTCACAAAAGCAAACTTAGTATTACCATAAAGAAGAAACTAACAAAAAGCAAAAAAGCAATACCTGCACAAACTCACAAAAAGAAGAACGAAACTTTTTGAAATGAGCTCCTGATGCAATTAAAGGATAATCACCACTGTCCTGAAAATATAACATAAATTTAGAAAATTAAAGATAAAAATATTTAATCCAATACAACTTCACAGACGATTTTTTTGTCAATTAAAAGTAATCACAGTCGTATGAAAGCATTTGTAATATTCTTCAAAATATATGATTAGTAAATAAATGGTTTTTAGTTCCGACCAAAAATAAACAAGAGAACAATTTTGTTTATTGAGTCATAAATATGACATTGAAAAAGCTTTTCTACGAGGGTCAGTCAAAAAGTAATGAGCCCTGTTAACTTTAACCGGTTTAACCTTCATATTTTTTGTAGAAATTTTAAGGGTGTTTAGTAAATTTACTGCTTTAAAGATAAATTGTAAAAAAAAATTGTTTCAACGTGTCCACTTTTGGTATTGTGTTTTGGAAATGACGTCATCACTGGATGTCCGTCAGAAGCAGAGAGCTGTGATTGAATTTCTTGTTTCGGAAGGGGAGCCACCAAAACAAATTTTCGAAAGATTGGTAAATGTTTATGGAGATGCTTCATTAGCCTACAGCACTGTGAAAAAGTGGGTATCCAGGATTAAACACGAAGAAGATGATCCAAGTTTGAGTAGCCTCCAGGACAGACCAAGAAGTGGAAGACCATCTTCTGCAGTCAATCCTGGAAACAATGATAAGGTTGAGAAATTGATTAGAGATGATCGCAGAATCACTATTGATGACATTGCTGAACGTGTTGGAGTTAGTCATGGAAGTGCTGTGAATATTGTTAATGAGCTAGGCTTTGCAAAGGTTTGCGCCAGATGGGTTCCGAGGCAACTTTTGGATTTTCACAAGCAAGCCCGTTTTGAAGCTTGTTCGGAGCTTATTGAGTGTCACAGAAGTGACAAAACTTTTCTCAGCCGTATAGTGACAGGAGATGAAACCTGGGTTCATCACTAAGAACCTCTGTCGAAAAGATCATCCATGGAATGGCGTCACCCCACGTCCCCGAGAGCCAAGAAATTCAAAAGTCAACGTTCAGCTGGAAAAATTATGGCGACTGTGTTTTGGGACATTGAAGGAGTGATATTGGTAGATTTTATGCCTAAAGGTACTACCATCAACTCAGATGCTTACATTGACACTTTACGCAAACTGAAAGCAAAACTGAGAAGAGTACGACCTCACCTGGACATGTCTAAGGTCTTGCTGAAACACGATAACGCCAAGCCCCATACCAGTCTCAAAACTCGTGAAGTGATTGCTTCTTTTGGATGGACGACGGTAACCCATCCCCCATACTCACCCGACCTGGTACCATCTGACTATCATCTTTTTGGACCATTGAAAGAAGGAGTTAGGGGGCAGCACTTCACTAGTGATCAAGAAGTCAAGCACGCTGTAAGAAACTGGTTAAAAATGCAGCCTGCTGACTTTTACAAGGCTGGCATAGTGTCCCTTGTTCATCGATGGACAGTTGGAATTGAAAAGTGCGGAGATTACATTGAAAAGTAGAACTGAGATCTCCTATCCCTGGGCTTTCTTTTGATGTATGACTTTTGATTTTATTGCAACAAATATGGCCAGGAGAGACTTGGGCTCATTATTTTTTGACTGACCCTCGTAATTAATAACACAATAATCATTTAACAGAAAGTAATTTGGGTGTAGATTACGAGAAATTTTTTGAGCATTTTAAAATAACCAACTTTTTAAAAGTGATTATCAATCAACTATTGAAAAATGATTAAGAGTGATTATCAATCAACTATTTAAAAATGATTAAGAGTGATTATCAATCATGGGTTGATAAACATGGATCATATTTATAAACTCAGGAAACTGTGGTGAACAGAGGAAATTAGTTTAATGACTAGCAAATGATAATTGATATGGGGAGCTTTTGGGTTGGTACAATAATCCAAACTTGACACTCAAGGGCTGGGAAGTCGGAGCTAAGTTGCTCGTATTTTGTGGACCTGGAGCCATTAAAATTTCTGCTGGCTCCAGCTCCTAGCAATATATTTTTTTACATTTGGAACTCACTTAATTATTTAATAGAAATAAAA
>OY796880.1:21432683-21478018 GCA_963680785.1 Diplosoma virens | reverse complement strand
GAAGAGGTACCTTTTGTATTGCTAATGATGGAGGACATGTGGAAACTTAAATAAAATTTCAATAAAATCTTAAAAAATATAGATTTACTTCTTTGTAATCCTTTTTACAAATTATTTCTATCGCAAATATAAATAAAGTTATAAATTTTCTAAAGTGCAAACGGACTTTATGGACACCCTGTATAAAAATCGCTCTGATTTAACCGTCATTGAATATTTTTCGGATGCGCCGATCAGTCAAAAATGTTTATGCGCACTACAATAATTTTGTTCAGTTATATTATAAAAAGATTAATTACAGGTTTATCCCGCCGAGTTTCGCTGTTTATCTTTACCCACAGTGCCAAAATCATTAATCCTGATATTAGCCATAATAAATTCATATTTGGAAACATTAACGTAAGCAACGGAAAAAAACTTGAATAAAAAAAGATTTGTAACAGGTTTAACTTTTTAATCACTGCTATGTTTTTTTGTTTTCAAGTTCTTTTGCTGACTTTATATTGCTTTGTTACGCTTTTTTTGTATTTGTGTTTCAAATTTTTAATTGCTTTCTGACGAGCCCTAATAGACGAAACAAACTGTTAGAGCTAATAAAAGATAGTTAAAATAATTTTCATGGTTTGATAGATCTGTCGAAAAATGTTTATGCGCGCCAACCAGAATAGATTTGTAAAAAAATTATATATGGTATGGTATAATGCTTATTATGACGTCATAACTTTCGTACGCCTGCAAAACACCTGTCATCTTTGTAGTAATCTACATTATTGTACTTTTTCCTAAAAATTATATGTTAAACCACCTTGGTTCAAAAACTAAACTATTTTAGGTAGCATAGGCTATTGTAAATTCGAATAGATAAATATTTGGCTTAGAGCATCCCTAAATTTAACGCATAACAATTGCAATTGCCTTAGTGACAAAACTTTTTTGTTGTTGCTTTAACGCTAGTGAAGGTAAATCGAAATTATTTATTTTCCCATCGAATTGGCTCGCCGACGAATTGCCTTGCCGACGAATTTTTTCCGTCGAATTGTTATGTACCCATGGAGCCCTATCAAACACCAGCATCAAGAAACTGCAAACCATTCAAAACAAAGCTTTGCGCATTGCTACTGGCTGCACACAAGATACAAACACTCAACACCTACAGAACGAAACCAAGGTTCTTCCAATGGACACTTATCTCAAACTTCGTGCTACTCAATTTGAAACAACTGACTTACACCAAACACACCCTTTACATGAACTTAATGCATACTCAAATCCATCAAGAAACATAAAAGCCACAACCTTTCATAACAATGAGTACACTAACATCATCATCAGCATCTCAGAACCAGACATAACACCTGAGAAATGTAGAGCAAACAAACATTTACAATACCATCACCTCATAATACCTCAATTTCAGAAAAAATAACACCACATTTTATGACATACAGTCGTCAGAACAAACATTACCACATCACATGCATTCAAAACTGGCACAGCTCAGAGCCAACAAAACCACTGCTCTTGCAAAGTTATCTACATACAGTGAACCCTGATACTTATATTTCACAATGCCCACTATGCTTGTTGCACACACATAACACTAATCACCTCCTTGACTGTAGCCAAGTTCCAACACAATACAAATCCACCAGTCTGTGGAAAAAGTCTTTAGAAGCAGCAGAGGTAATTCAAGAGTGGGAATCTAGATTGGCTTTTTTAAGGGGTTAAGAAATGGCTACTCAAATATCTTTTGAGGAGGGGCAACAACAATGAGTATGGAAAGAATTAATTTCAAATCATAAATTTTTTCTGCTTATCCTCCTGACTTGCAGAAAAATGTTGGGAGGCTTTATACTTATAGGAACTGTCAAGCAATTCAACTTTTTTTTAGAATGCCAGGATATTACTGTCGAGTTAAAAGTTTTTATTGTTTGTTTGAAAGTATTTATTTAGAGATATTACTGAAGTTTAAAGCTGCTTCCTAAGACTGTGAAGCAAAGAAAACTGCCATATAATGCCTTTTTTAAGGAGACAACAGAATGACACAAGTAGGCTTTAAACTGCAACCAGGTCAATCAAGTTTAATGTGTGCACCATCAATCTGGCATTCCTACTTATTTAGCCATGCTGCCAACATTTAAAGATTTTGTCTCTTGATGTAAAGCATGTAGTTGGCAGCTATCTATATGTTGTGTGATTTTTTTAATTTAGTTTTTATTAATAATTTGCAAACTGGAATTGACCTATGACATAAAATTAACCATTAATAAATTCAATTTGTTCAAATAGTTTTTATGATTGCTTAATTTGAAATATACTACAGTTTTTAAAGTCTTGGTCAGTTTTAAGTTTAAAGAATTAGTTGTATAAGCTACTTGTTACTACTTGTAATCATGGAAATGATGAACAAAATTTAAACTTTTGCACAGATCAATATCCACCAAATGATTGTGCAACCAACAAAAATCAAACCTCAAATAAAAAGACACTGATGAAAAATGCTTCTCGAATTATATTTTTATGTACTGTCTGGTCAGTAGATAAATATGTGTGATTGCTTGTTTTTATTTTCAATTTTTTTTAATGGTTAACCACAATTGTTTATGCATCCAATTTACTTGGTTTATTTTAGGTTGTTGTAGAGTGTACGAGCACATATATTACAAATGAGCTAATAATACCTTGTCAATTTTTTTTTTCTTTTCTTGCTAAACAGTACTGAGAAAATTATCTTTAACATTGTTTAAAAAATTTAAATCAAGAATTGATTAACTTAGATTTGCTAACTCATGAGCAAAATAAATGGTGCATTTCATTTGTTGAAATAGAGAATGGAGGAGGGGAGGGAAACAACAACAACAACAACAATTCCTGTCAACAATATAAATCCTGAAAAAAGTTGTGGGCTGTTAAATTTTCCACAGAAACAGTTTAAAATGGCTAGTAGTTCTTGCCTTTGTAAAATCTTTTTTTTGCCTCTGTATACCTTGTAATAAAATTTAATAGAAAAATAAATTGATAAAAGGAGGCTTTAATCTATTAAACAAATTGTTTAAATTATACGATTTACTTCTGTAGTGTATTAGAAAAGCAGTTTATAGGGGATTTTATTCAGGATATTTCACATTTTTTTGTCATTAAACAGAATGCAGGTTAACCAATATATGAGTTTATTTCAATCTTTGTGTGGTTATTTTAAAAATTATAACTTCTTGTACCGGTATAGTCAAATAAAAATTATTCCTTGTGTCTAGGTTTAATGATATGCCTTTTTTCACAAAACAACTTATCTTTTTAAACCTTTAACAGTTTTTTTATATTGTAGCTGTTTTTCAGGTATCTACTCAGTTCTTTTGTTAATGTCCTTGCAAAACTTATTTTAAATGACTTTCCATATCCTACAACTATAGCACTTGCACATGCTACTTCAGTAATTGTATTTTTGGGGCCAATTTTAAGTTTGTGGCAGGTCAGTTGATTCTTCTTTTTTCCGAAATACCTTTTTTTTGTCAAAATATATCTTACAAACAATTTTAGGCTTGAAGTTTTCAAAAAATAGGCTGGATTTATTAAAAACAGTTTATAAATGACTTAATTGTATCAGATTATATAATTTTTCCGTTTTCAATTAGGTAATGTAATAAGTGTTTATGATCGTTATTCATACTTTTCTTTTTAGGTTCCCATAACCGTGTCAATACCCAAAAAGTATTATTTGACAGTTATTGTTCCATTAGCTTTTGGAAAATTTTTCGCATCTGTTTCCTCTAATTTTAGTATTTCTAAAATTCCTCTATCTTATGCTCATACAGGTTTGCTAATAACTTCTGTTTAAAATTTTTAATTCTTTATTTTAATAATTATTAGTATTCAGCAAATAGTTTTTGTTAAAGACCAAAAGTTATTCTAAGACTGTAGTTTTCAACTTCGGTTCCACAAATCCTTTTTAAAGGTTTGCAGGATTTCTTGTACAAAGTCATTAGATTTTTTGATGAAATAAATATCTATACCAGAGGTGTTCGACTCTTCGTTATGGGCAGACAAATTATTTGACATTGATCAAACCCTCTAATTTCATAATTTTCAAATTTTTAAAAATCTAAAAGTCAATTATTTGGAAAGTGACATAAATATAAATATTGATGAAGTAAAAGCTAAAAATTCTAACTCAATTTATCTGTGAATGTTGTAGTCTTTTTTTTTAATCACATGGTAAAAAAATAAAAAGTTCTTCGTTGCCTAATTGTATTAAAGGTCTTTTTTTCTTCACTCCAAAAATATGAGTTCATGGGATTTATAAATTTGGGATAAGAATCTAGAAATGAAATAGTGAGAACGGCTAATATAGGGGCTAATACAAGACTAATATAGAATATTATCAATCTTGATTGCAGTTATTCTACAAAAATTAACAGATTTATTGTACATTTTAATAATTTATTAGTATTTATTCTGTTCTTTACTTATTCAACTTATCTTTTTTTTAAATATTAAATTAACTTATCTTTTTTTTAAATATTAAATTAACTATTATTCTAGAATATTACCTGTTGCAGCATAGTCGATTAGTTAAGAGCGCCGTTTTGATGGTGCACGCGATCGACACAATCGCGATTCAAAATCTTTTGCGTCATTTTATTGTGCCTTGAGAAAGACACTTTACAACACTTTCCTCTGCTTGGCGGTCTTGGCTAGCAGTTATAAATTTTAGTCGTATCTCTAAATAAAAACTAAAAAACAAAATAAAAAGCTGCAACGGACAGCAATATCTTGGCATCTCCTTAAGCAGGTCAGCGTAATTGCGAGACAGTTTTCCAAGATACTGTTTTCTGTGAGTCAGGAAGATAAATAGAGATGAAAATATAAAAAATGAAAGCATTCTCTCGAGTTTAGATTATTTTTTATTACGAAAATGGTTTTTGAAGAATTAGACATAATTTAGTTCTTGTTTTTTTTTTTCATTTTTGCGTAGTTGAAAACAATTGCCCCGATTTTTCTATACCGATATATTGCACTTTTTTTTAACTGTGTACTTTTATTTTTGTAGTCAAGGCTTCCATGCCTATATTCACCGTAATGTTTACACGATGTATTTTCGGTGTGAAGCAATCATGGGTGGTAAGTAAAAATTGTTACTTTATTTTGTTATTCTCAACGCTATTTTATCGACACTTTTCTATGTTCAGGTTTATTTTTCTTTGCTCCCCATCGTTGCTGGAATCGCGCTTGCCACTGTTACGGAATTGTCGTTTAACTTTCTCGGTTTAGTTAGTTCGATTTTCGCTACTGTAAATTTTTCCCTGCAAAATATTTTTTCAAAAAAAGTAAGTTTTTATTTTTATGTCACCTTTTTTTTGAATTTCTAACTCGTTATCTGCCTGCTAGTTTGTGTGAAAGGATGTAGATTAGTTAAAATACATTTCCAATTTACGCGCACTATGCTGCGATTATATTGGTATAGTTTCTGCATAGCCAATATTCATTATGTTAGGTGTGTGCTGCTGTGTACATTGTTTTTTAAAAGTTTATTCCCTCAAATTTTAGCAATCAATTCATGACTTTAGTTAAACAATTTATATCAGTTTAAAAAAATCCAGAAAAATTGCGTATAGGATTAAATGCAAAGCGAAAACTAATGGATGGCTTACTTTCCATTCAGAATTGCACCAATAATGTTTACCCAAATTTGTTATGAAAGTATATACTTATACAGTTTACTTGAGTGAAGGTGTACTTCTCAGTTTACCTCATAAAATTGTTTTGTCTTCTTGATATGTTGGTGCTCGGCAGTGACGTATAATGTGCACCGAAATTTTTTTAAAAAAATTACCGAATATTAAAATTGTAACCATGGGTGCAGCAAAGCATTTGATAGGAGCCAACAAAGTTAAGATTTTTTTCTCTGTGTATGATTAGCTATGCAAACCTAATTTATCTGCACCAACAACAAGCCACCTCAACTTGGTGGTGCAGTCCTCTTGCACTGGAAAAGGGCTAAAATGGCTTGTCAATCCCCAAGGGTCTCATCCCCAGGCGACCCCTTATAGACATTATTCCTTGCTTTTGTTCCTGGTCTCCATAAATGGACAGTGATATTAATCCTGAATGATTGCCCTCTTTGTTTACCAACCTACGGCTCTTAACAACCACCTTTATCTTTGCTAAACACTTTTCCATTGCAAAATCTCTTTCTTTCTGTATATCCTGTCACTGTTGCTCATTCTTACACTCCTTTTTATAAGTGGCAGCATTCACCCTAACCCTGGTTTTATAAACCCCTGCTTGATGTGTACCCATTGGGTAACCTGGGGGTAACAGGTCAGTACAATGTGCCCACTGTTCTCTCTGGGTGCACCTCTTTTGCTCTGGTATTTCCATTTCTGAATTCTGGAAAATTTCTTCAGGACATTCTTGGACTTGTCCAAAGTGCCCTTTAAACTTTCTCCCAATCCTCATCTTCAAAAAAGAGCACTCCAAAAAATCCCTCTGCTTCCTCAAGCATTACCAATTCTTCCAATCTCTCTAACCACCTTCATCTAACTTGTATGTACCCAGCCTTAACTTCATCTTTCCCTCCTCAACCCCAACCTTTAGTTCTTCTCCTACCCAATCTACTTTCCATCATTCTCCTCCCTCCCAAAACTGCCTACAAATCCTCCAGTGAACTCACAATGGAATTTGTCCTTGTTGTACTGAACTCATTCAATTTCTTTTGCTAAATCAGCATGACCTCATCTTTGTGCAGTAGTCACACCTCTTTTCAGACTCTACTTTCCATGACCCAAAATATAAAACCCTCAGAAAGGAGAGGAACCACCAACCCTACAAGAAACCTAGGAGGTGGTGTTCTTATAATTGTCAAAAATGGTCTAACCTACTCCCTTTTCTCTACTTAATACCTTTCCTTGCTTGATCCCTGTTCTGATATATAGGTATTGCAGTTCTGATTATGTATAGGTATCACAGCATAAAATAAAAGGGGTTTTGCCTATTTATCTTTTCAATCTCTATGTTCCACCTATCTGCTCTTCTGACTTTCGCCATAAATATTTCTCATCTTTCCTTTTGCCCTCATTCCCTACAACCATTATTTTTGGCGATTTTAATTGCCATCACTCATCCTGGGACTCTTACAGCCCTGAGGATCAATTAGGCGAAGATCTGTTTGACTGGTTCCTCTCCTCTGCTATATTACCTCTCAACAACCCTCATCAGCCCACCCTACTACACCACTCCAGTTAAAACGACTTTTCTCCTGATCTCTTTCTTGTTCCTGCCTCCCTAGCCTCTAAATGCAAATGGCAGATCCTTTCAGATCTTGGCTCCAATCATCTTCCTATTTCCATTACAATTTCTACCTCCCCAATAACTAATTCAACCTCTCACCTTTCATCATTTAACTATAATAAAGCATGCTGGGATAAATACCTCTCTTATATTGATACCCACTGTTCACCTTCTTCAAGCTTTACTACACTCTCATTTTTTGAAGCCACCCACACCTTCACCAAACCCTTCAACGATTCTGCCACTTCTGCCATTCCTTTTGGCAACATCAACTGCCCTGCTAAAGCTTGGTGGTCTCCTGAAATTGTAGAAGTCGTTGCGAAACGACGAAAGGCATTTGCAAGAGCACACTGTTCTGAAGAAGACTTCCAGAACTATATCTCCATTTGATGGTATACTTGTACTTCAACTGTGATCTCAAAGGCTAAAGCTGAATCATGGCAAAAAACTTTCTCTAGCCTCTCTCCTTAAACCCGTCCCAATGAAGTCTTTTCTCTACTTTGCTCCATCTCAGGTTCCTCTTCCTCCTCACCCTCATCTGATCTCCCCAATTTCCCAAGCTATTATACCCTTGTGGACTGTGCAAACAAACCAACTCTCTGCACATCTACAATCCCACTTTTCTATTCAAACCCCAAAATCTTTTCATACTTCCGAAAAAATCCACATGAACAAAATTAAATCCGCTCACTGCAATCTTCTCCATCCCACTTTCTGCTCACCTTTTACTTCCCTGGAATCAAAGTTGTGGACTCGTAGGATTTTTTTCGAATCCAACTCCGACTCCACCTGTTTAAAATTTTCGGACTCAACTCCGACTTTAGAACATCTGCAAAACCGACTCCCGACTCCACCCAAAAACGTACGACTCCGGCGACTTCGACTTCACAACCTTGATTAAGTCACACTTTTAAAAATTTGAAGAAAAAGCGAAAAGCAGACTATATTTTTAAAATCTGTAGCCTGAATTGTATAATGTTAAGATTTGATATCAGTTCTTCAAAAAAGTTATTGATAAAAATATCCAAGCAAAATACTGTTTTAAATTACAAGTTATAAAACCAAAAAATTTTAATAATTTAAAGCCTGACAGACTGCATCTAAACATAGAGTACAAAATTGAATACAAAAACTCAAAATATGTAAAATGAGAAATGAAACCAAAACTGTTCTTTTTATCGACTAATATATATATATGCCTGTCCGCAACCAGAAAGAAGCCTAGAAAAGCGACACAGTCCCTTGCATTTTCAAAATTGCTATAGTTTTAACAATCGAGTGCTATGTTCCAATTTCATCATAATAAAGATTGTTTTTATTTTGCCAATCTTGCATGCAATAATCTCATTCTTGCATGCACAATCAAATATTGCGGAAACATTTTTCGAGATTTTCATTGGATGCCTGCAAGTACGTTTATATACTTATTTGATTACGTTTACCTGTTGCCGTTGCTATTTCTGCAAGAACAAGAATGCTGTTTTTCTCTTTGTACAGACCTATAATAGCGCAAGTTACAAAATATAATATATTTTAAAACTTTTGTGCGTATAAATAACATGCCTACTTTGAACATTTAAACAGTATGTATATCCTGGAAAGAAGTAAATATTGTACCGTAATTACCCTTTCAAACATTATGCTCTATCTTCACGGAAGAAGTTTCACAACCTATTTGGTGCCTTCCGCTCTATTGCCTCTGCCTCCTGGGACCCCTCTAAAGAATCGGTCTGTACATTATATAAAGCTTTTATAGGCCCCATTCTTACCTATGCTTCCCCAGGCTGGTTTCCTTTCTCACCCATACCCATATCATCTCCATGGAGAGAATACATACTGTAGATCCTTCTGCAGAGTTATGACAGGCTGTTTGTCATCAAGCTCTATTCCTCTGCTACAACCACAGTAGATTCTAGAAACACTTCTCCTCCCACTTTGTGACTCTCACCCATTAATCTTTCTCTTCAAACGTGTTCTACGACTACCTTCAATCTTTTCCTCCAGTCTCTCTCTCCCATCATAACCCTCATACCCGTCTCAAAAAAGGATCATGGAGATCCTTCTCTATTTCCTATAAACTCTACAATTACCTCCCATAATCTACAATTGCTCTTATCCTATGTCCTCCTAAACCTCCCTGGTCCACGCCTTCTTACTCTATCTCTTACCATCTTTTTTTCCCATGTTCTCATACATGTAATATCCCTTACCTTTAAAATGCCACTGTTTCCCATCTGTCCACCCTCCCTTACAGCGATATCACTGCCTGGACTGATGACTCGGTTCCTAATGGACTAGGAGCGGGAGGAGCGGGATTCACATTAAATGTACCAATTGTCTCACTGCTGCCACCGATGGCAGCAAGCAAAGCAAGTTACGCCGTCTAAAAAACGGCGTTCCTCAGAAATCGGTCTTGGCTCCCTTCCTGTTCAATATCTATAAGTACGATCTGCCTTCCAAGATTTCCAAAGAGTTTTCTTATGCTGATAATTTAGCGTTATTACACTCATCTGGAAACTGGAAGGATTGGAGGGGACTTTAAGCCAAGACATGTCTACACTTTCAGCGGATCTCAAGGCTTGGAGATTGAAGCTCAGTCACACTAAGACGGTGACGGCAGCCTTTCATTTAAATAGGCCAGAGGCCAAACGTGATCTAAAAGTCTACAACAACGATAGACTTTTACAGTTCTGTCTAACCGCTACTTCTGTTCACCAACTTAATTTAAGTAAACATACCGTCATTGACGAGGTTTCAGACTCGAAACCATGGTCGGGTAGTGTGCTCGGGTTCGGCGTGCCTAATGCACTATGCCATAGATCAGGGCTTCTCAAACTATGGGTCGCGACCCCAAACGAGGTCGCATAAAAAAATGTTGGGGTCACGAAACAAATTGGGATTTTGTGCTTTGTGCCGCAAAACTTTGAAAATCCCAGTAGTGCCGCGGAACTTTTGGAAAAAATTATACTTATTGCACATGCAATCGGCAAATCAGAGAATTTGGAGACAAAAATTGAGAAATCGGAGGTTGATTCTGAGTGAGGACCTTTTTTTTTTAGAGAACACCTAAAGTTGACGACGAAAACAGATAAATCGCAATTCGGTTCTGAGTGAAGACTTTTGTTTTTAGAGAACACTGAATTTGGAGACAAAAATTGAGAAATCGGAGGTTGATTCTGAGTGAGGACCTTTTTTTTTTAGAGAACACCTGAAGTTGGCGACGAAAATCTCGTCTAAATGCCCCGCGAATTTCGAAAAAGTCCCAAAATTTGCCGCAGGTTTAAAATGGGTTCGCAGAACAGAACTGTGGGTTGCGAAACAAATTAGCTTTTTGTACTTACGAAATTGGCTTTTTTGCAATAATATTTATTGTCAATCAAAAAAGGTAAAGTGTCATTACATCCTTGTTGCTTAAGGTGAGTAGGCATGGAATCGACAAATAGAGTCTGAATCAAGGTGAAGACCTTTTTTTTTTAGAGAGTACCTTATTTTTGGTAATTTTGTTAATTTCCTTTAGGTTACTATTTCCATTTTTCGTTCTTATTACATGCTTTTTCATGCACATGCGTGGTTTTCCATAGGAAAAATTTAACGTAACATTAGCCTACACATGTCGGGGCCACCAAAATTTTATTTTTTAAAACGGGCTCGCAGAACAAAAAAACTTGAGAAGCCCTGCCATAGATGACACTTTTTAATGCGGTCTGTCCACAACTTGATGCTTTTCTAAGCATCTGGTCATCGGCAAGCATGTTGCACGATGTTGCTCCTATCGGTGGATCAATGCATTCGATAGGAGCACATCAACCTAAAATTTTTTTTTATATAACCAACTTTACGAACATAACCTGCGTTAGCAGACTGTCCCTGAAAAAAATTACTAAAAAAAGCAATCCAAGCAGAATGCAACTACAAAAAATTTTCAGACGGCCTCCTTTAAGATCACGACCTACAATTTGACGACCACTGATTGAGACTAGGCAAAACCGTTTTAAGCGTAAGCAAAACCTTCTTTAAGCATATGTTATGTCTGTTGCATATTTAAACATGGCCTAGCATGACCATATTACATCTTTTTGGTGAATGTTTCGGTATTAGGGTATTATAAACTCCAAATTATAATTGAAAATATGTTGTTTATCGTGATATTTAGCAACACTAAACCGATGTAATATTAATAAAAATTAACAAAAAGACGCGGCTTTACAGTATGCTTTTTATGCGAATTGACATGTCTACTACAATAAGTTTTACTGTTCAGACAATCAGTTATGACGCGTCTTCTGTCATAATTATCTTGTTTCTTGAATGGATGGCGGCCAAATTTGTTCGTTGAAATTCCTTGCTTTTTAAATGTGTAATTGTGAAGTTACAAAAATAAAAAATTTGGCTGTATTAAGAACAAAATTTAGCATTGATTTTTTGAAGCTGCTAAGAACCTAGACAAGACGCCATACGAATAGTCTTGATTGTCTTTTAATTTGTTTCATTGAAAACAAGTTTTACAAGATAAACCGGTTTTTTCAGCATTTAACACCTTTGTTTTTTATTGTTGGATTCTAATAGTTTTGGAATATTTTTAAAACAACTTGTTGAAAATCGCCACTATTACTTATTGACTGCAGTGCGTTGGATCGCTTTTTTTATTTTTACTTTTTAAAAACTCTTGTTTTATACTGTGCTGTACGTCTTGAGTGAAGTTGCTCTGTTTTGTCTAGGTAATGAAAGATACAAAGTTACACCACCTCCGCTTACTTTACATTCTCGGATATCTAACTTTCCTCATCACTGTTCCTGTTTGGTTGTACACTGATTTGCGAAAATGGCTTAATAATCCAACTGACGTCACGTTTAAAGATTCGAAGGTAAAATGAAAATAGAAAATGCTGAATGTGGTTTCTCCATTAACTGTTTTGGAAACATATTTTTTAACAGAAAAAAATTTTTTTCCATATATACTTTTATACTGCTGTTAAAAATAAACTTTTTAAATGCAGTTTAAACTACTTATTTTAATTTTTTTCTAATTATTTTAAGTAAAAATACTAAATATTACATCTAACATCCTTTTTAGTCTATTCTTGTTGGTTATTTTCACAGTTTTGTGCTTTTCTAAAATATACAGAACGTTACCACTTGTTAATAAAATCATCTTTAAGAATTAGTTTTTTTTTTTTTTTTTGAAGAAACTATTCGAGTGAAGACTTTTTTGTCGTTTATACATTATTCGTAGTTTAAAATCAAGAAAAGTAATCGAGACCTATCAAAATAGTATTTTTGAATGTCATTTCTTATCAAAATAATTTATTTTAAAGAACTGTTTGTCTCTATTCAGTGTGTACAATTTATATTTGCTTAAAAATCACTTTTCTTTTTTAATCAAAAATATTTAACGATGTAAAACCAAAAAATGCCAGCAAATTTCTGCATTTTATTTTGCTGTAGTGAATAATTTCATATGTTTTCAGGTAGTTGGTCATTTTCACCTGATGTTGTTTATTTTCTTGAACGGCTTTTGTAACTTTGCCCAGAGCATGGTTGCGTTTACAGTAATATCATTGGTGAGTGGTTGTAACTGCTGAATTGTATCATCAGAAATATTTAAAATTCTTTCGTTGCAGTTTTTAATTAGTGTAGTCGGTTTTTAACAACAGGCATCAATATATTATTAAAACTTTGTTTTATATACATTCATATGAAATTCAAACTTCCTCAATTGTTTTAAGTGTTTTGATTCACTTTCTATTTTGCATCAGCTCAGCTTGCTACCACTGAGCAAAGATAATGATAAGTGTCCCACCCGATTGGGCATTAATATTTTAAAAGGAGATCTCATCTTGACCCCTTGTGCTTTGGAGCATATTGACTAAAAAAACTGCTGAAAAACTTAAACCTTCAGAAAACGTGCAATCAGCGATTATCTACTTGTGCTGCGATGTAATCATCTTTTCTCGTCTCCAACGACATTTCCGCCCACTTCAACATCGGTCGACCTTCATTTTGTTCAGATATCCCCTTTGTCTTACTCCGTCGCAAACGCCACCAAGCGGATTGTTGTGATTTCGATTTCGCTGCTGGCGATGCGGAACCCGGTGACCGGAAGCAACGTGCTGGGCATGCTGGTGGCCATCGGCGGCGTCCTCTGCTACAACAAAGTAAGTTTCAAAGTTTTTCTTGTCGTCAAGCAAGCTCCAATTGCCTCGTCACGATTACTATTTGCTTTCGTTGCCCGGATAAAAATTGTTTGTTTGTTTGTTCATTTTAAATTCCTAAAATTGATATAAAGTCGCAGTCAGTTATCTCTGTGTTTTTTTAGCGCCTGGTTCTGACTGCTTTTGTCCAAGAAAAATTTGTTTCGCACAAATGTTGCGATAAAACATGGGTGCCGAAACCTTGAACTGGTTGTTTCATGTTAAACGCTGAACTTGATCAACTGCAAACAAACAAACAAACAGACAAGTTTATTTCATACAATTCCGTATTAATATATAATGTACACAAAATAATAACAGTAAAAATAATTATAATGAAGAAAATGAGTGCATTTAATTGACGTAATTTGTTACACGAAAAAAAAAGATAATAATTATACCGAATGTATGTGGAGACTGCGAAGTGACCAAAAAATAATTAATTGGTCTTCAAGTCGAGCAGCCACTGATTAATTAAAGTTATAAAAATAAACGTATGTTATACAAAAAGATAAAAAATGGACCACTGTAGATATAAGTTTGATTTGAAATATTAATGGATTTAAGGATAAGAATTTAAGATATAACGTTTATACATGTAGCCAAAATTATATATGGAGTGCAATTTTTTTTTAAATTACAAGGAACATCATTCCAAACTTTAACTCCTCTAGATTTAAGAGATCTTTGCAAACGATTAGATCGATATCTTGGTAAGTATAACTTATTATTGACTGATGAACGGGTTACACGGAAATGAATTTGAGATACCTTTTTGAAATATTTTGTAAAAGAAGTCGGTAATTTGCATCTGTCTAAATTAAACATTAATTTTGAAGTTTCAAGCTTGATTAAGTCATCTAATTTTAAAATTTTGTTTTTTTTAAACAAAGGATCAGAATTTGATGACCATTGCATATTATTGATGACTCGCATAGCTTTATTTTGCAATTTTCTTAATGGTTCGAGATAAGTTTTATATGTAGCACTCCATATTGTAAGACAGTATAGTAAGTGCGAATGAAAGAAAGCAAAGTAAAGTTTTTTTAAGATACAAGAAGGAAATAAATTTTTTAGTTTGCATAAAATACCAACTGCACGAGATAGTTTGCTACGAATTTTATGAATATGATCATGAAACAATAATTTGGAATCAATTAGGACGCCTAAATAATTAATACTGTCTGAAATCGCAATTATACTAGAATTGAGTTTAATATTAATATTACTCGACGAAACTACTTGTGATAGCAAAGGCGGTATTATTATAGCTTGTGACTTGGAGTAAGACAATTTTTATTCATCCACTGGGAAACTCTAGACAATTCATCGTTTATTTTGATTTCGAGTTCAGTTATATTAGAAGCATTAATTAACAAGGCAGTGTCATCAGCAAAGAGTCTTGGGATACTTTTCAAACAATTTTGAAGGTCATTGATATAAATTAGAAATAGAAGTGGGCCTAAAACAGATCCTTGAGGTACACCCATTATAACTTTTTTTCGATTGGACTCAATATTATTTACGTACACATATTGCAATCTATTATTTAAATAAGATTGTATCAGATTAAAGGCTGTTCCTCTTATTCCATAATGGTCAAGTTTTATCAAGAGTCTTTTGTGGCATACAGTATCAAATGCTTTAGTAATATCAAGTGTAACCATTCCTGTATATTGGTTATTATTAATATTATCATAAGTTGAAGTTACTATATCTAGAATTGCATGAGACGTAGAACAATTTTCTCGAAAGCCATATTGATTTGAAACCAGAACAGAATGTTTATTAAAAAAATTTAAGAGACGATTAAAAATGACTCAAAAATTTTTGTGAAACATGTTAATATAGATATAGGTGCTATATAATTTACATCAACCTATTTACCTGCCAGGTTTTTTTTCTTTGGCCCATAGAAATTATATGTTTTGTCATGCTAAACAATGGATTTGTGTTTGAATAAGTGAAATAATTTGTTTTTAATACACCCATAAATGTTGATAAAATAGAACAAATAAAAAAGAAAGGATTTTTGCTAAATTGAAATAACTCTAGCAAAAGCTAGATAAAGTTTTTATCAAATATATAATTCTACTAAGCCTGAAATATCATTTTTAAAGAAATTTTTGCATTGCATGCATTCAAATCTTTTAAATTACCAATATTATTTTAAACCAAGGCCCATAAAGAAATTGACTTTGTTAGGAATTGCTTTAATTGACCAGTTCAGTGTCGCTTCTTGCCCGTTACGCTCGTTTGGTGAATAAACTGTATCATATTTGTGTTGCAATTGTGTTCACTCGTTTATTACTGAAATTCTCAAATCTCTGCAAGGTAGCATTTTTTCGTAATAATGTTTCTATTGGTTGAAGTGTTCTAGGTAAATTTGAAGTATTGTGAAAACAGTCTTTACTTTATAGTTTATTGATAGTTGGTTTAAAAATAATAGTTCTACTTTTGGCCGGTACCGCTAACACAGGGTTTCTCAAACTTTTTTAGTTCCGAAACTCCAAGTCTTATTATTTCATCCTAAAAAATCTATTGTGACGCATGGGCTATGCGCCATATTTATTGTTTAACAGAACAATTGGTGGAAGATAGCTTGTATTGTAACACAGTTTGAAATACGTTGCTCTCTAATGCAAGTCGAATACAAAAAAATCTTGATTTATAAGTGTTTAATACTAAGTTTTGATTATTTGCCATTTGTTAAAACTTTTTTCTGTACTACAAGTTTGACCGATGCTAGAAAAACGTGTCTACACCTTCTATACTTTTAAAAAACCTTAGCAGCCTTGCACCAGAAGTTTTATAATTGCTTTTTTCTGGGTTAATTTTTTTACCGAACGTTTTTCAGTTCATGAATTGAGGACTGTATGAAACACTGTAGATAAATTGGCACAATGAAGGGCGAGTTTAAATTTTTAGCTTAAAGCTAAATTCCATGTTTTGTTTTTGACTAAAACAACTTTCAAGCAAATTATCAATTAAAATATCTTGCAGTTTTTAGCATATTTAAGGTTTAATTTTCTCTCCTTGTAGCTTACGTTAGTAGTTGCTGGTATCCAATGAAAGTGATCAACGTTTGAAACACGTGTTACTTCAATAGTCCTGAAACCACGGCCCACGAGATTGGTTTGTCTGCCGTTGAACTTTACGACGAAGAAAATGAAATAAAAATGTATAGACTTTCATTGAATTTCTGGCCTTTTTGTTTTCGTTCGACTTTTTCTACATAATCATATTAATTTGAAGTTAAGGCCATTTTTTTGACCTTATTAATTTTTTGAAAAAAAATCCATACTGGCGTTTTTTTGGCGTGTTGGTTAAATTAATGTTGCATTCTATTTAAATAAGGTGTTGAATAAGGTTTTTTTTTGATTAAGTGTTTTAATAATTACTAAAACTTTTTCTGAAAATAGACGTAGACAAACTATTTCAAATGATGGTTGTTACACTTCATTCACTCATAATTCTAATCTTAACCTTATAGCTCTATACTTGATTTTCAGTCTTTTACAGTAATTTTAAGCTTTTGGTTATGACGTCATTTTTTTTCCATTGTTACGTAGTGATTGCGAAATCGGTACACCACGTCCCACTAAATTTATTTTGTCTGCAAGTTATTCTTACAAGTAATTTTGGAGCCGTTTTGCTGTTTGATTTAAGCGCATTGATTGACTGAAGTTTAAACCCTTGCGACCTTTTTGCAATATTATTCTGTAATTTTATCTAGAGCAGTATTTCTCAACCTTTTGAGGTTCGTGGGCCCTTTCCAGAGATTCTCAACACCGTGGCTCCCTGCTTAGAATATTGTCCCAAAAGACTAGTAAAGACAAAAAAAGTCATTACTTTGAAACTGCCTTTGATTTCTTCATTTTCGTCCCAAATTCCTAGTAAAGACAAAAAAAATGTCTTAAGCGAAGACTTCTGCTCGTGGCCCCCTTGGGGAGCCGAGGGCCCAGTTTTGAGAAACTTGAAGTAAGTGAACCAGCTCGATGTATATGTAATAAATATTAATAAATATTTGATACATATAAAAAAAATGCATCACTAAATCATCTTATAATTTAATAATAGAAAAAATATAAAATTAAAAAGATCATGTGAGATATTTAGATATTTTTGGAGGATAACAAATTAAATTGCAGACATCATGTATTTGACATATGTAGCAAACTCTGGAGCAAGTGGCGTATTTTATAAACTGAAACATTAAGTACCACTCAGTACTTTAGGAATTTTATATTTTTCATCTTTTCACTTAAAGTTGTTAAATTTATGTACAGTATATATTTGAAAATCACACTCTTATCTTACTTTTTTTTCAACTATTATGATAAAATAGAAATTATCCATCAATATTTGACTAGGTTTAACACAGGTGGTAATTTTTTTCGGCATTCTGTAACAATATAATCTAGTAAGCAGGAGTTGCAGTATATATAGGAGCAAAATTGTGGTCTACCGTATCCAAAGATAAAAAAAATTTATTATTAGTTCTTTCATTAGGAGCTACAAAATATTTTTACAAACCTTTCAAAGTTAATGATGGGCAAAGTAAATCAATTTAAAAATAGCTATGTGTATATTAGTTTTGTTAATGTTATATGTTATGTTTTTATTAATTACTTTTCTTATCTTGTTTCTTTTGAATTTAAATTGGTTTTATTTTTTTCTTTTGCATACTTTTTCATCTGTATATTACCTGCATCATATAACCAGTTTATATTGATGTACAATATAATTGAAAAGTAACTCTCTACTTTAAAATACTTATAATTTAATCAAATATAATATTTTTTCTCAATTGTATGTTTCATGATGTGTGGGAATTAAATCTATGTTATTGTTTTTTTCAAAAAAAACAAGTCTTTATTTTATGGTTCTCCATCATCTTCGCCCTTGAACAACGGATTCCCAAACTTTGTAACGTGTCGTTAGCTGGACATGTTGCTGTAAGATGAGACATCAAGCCATTTTCGTAAAGCTTTGAAATTTCGACCAAAATAGTACATCGGAAAAAAAACAAACAAACAAGAACATAGATTTAATTTCCATACATTTATAGAACCACATACCATAACCATATATTCATATATCTTGTGATACATAACGTATCGTCATGGAACATATTGTGGTGCTGTATAAGAAGATCAGGAATGGCGGAGAAGTATTGTGCGATTTGTACAGGATATGTACGAGGGAAGCGAAACAGTGTTGAGTTGTGCAGTAGGAACTGAAGAAAGTTTCAAGGTCAAGGTCGGATCAGGGATTAACGTTAAGTCCATTCCTGTTTGCTGTGATAATGGACAGGCTAACGGATGAAGTAAGGAGAGAACCACCATGGACGATGCTGTGTGCTGATGATATTGCAATTTGGGAAGAGACCAGGGAAGAAGTGGAGGGACACTAGAATGCTGGAGGTATGCGTTGGAAAGAAGAGGGATGAAAGTAAGTAGGTCAAAGACCGAATATCTGTGCATAAATGGAGGAAATGACGAAGAAACAGTGAAGATGGAGGACATAAAAGTGCCAAGAGTTAAGGAGTTTAAATATTTGGGATCAACGGTGCAAGAAAGTGGCAGTTGTGACAAAGAGGTCAAGAGGAGAGTGCAGGCAGGATGGAACGGATGGAGAAAAGTATCGGGAGTAATCTGTGACAGGAGGTTACCAGCTAGAGTGAAGGAAAAGTGTACAGTTCAGTGGTGAGACCAGCAATTGTGTATGGACTTGACACAGTGGCGGTCACAAAGAAACAAGTAGAAGAGATGGAAATTGCAGAGATGAAAATCTTGAGGTTTACTATGGGAGTGACGAGAAAAGATAGGATTAGAAACGAGTACATCAGGGGTACATTTAAAGTAGAACGGTTAAAGATGAAGATGAAGAAGGGCAGGCTGAGGTGGTATGGACATGTCATGAAGAGAGACCAAGAGTATGTAGGAAGAAGGATGATGAAAATGGAGTTACCAGGGAAGAGGAAAAGAAGGAGGCCGAAGAGAAGATTTCTAGATGTAGTAAAAGAAGATATGGGGGAAGTTGGTACGTGAGAGAAAGACATTGAAAACAGGACGCTTTGGAGAAACATCATACGCTGTGGCTACCTTTGATTAAAGGGAAAGACCGAAAGAAGAAGAAGAATCATCTTTGCCCTTGAACAACGGATTCCCAAACTTTGTAATGTGTCGCTAGCTGGACATGTTGCTGTAGGATGAAACATCGAGCCATTTTGGTAAAGCTTTGAAATTTCGACCAAAATAGTACGAGGTACATCGGAAAAAAAACAAACAAACAAAAACATAGATTTAATTTCCATACATCAGTGGTTCCCAACCTTTTTTTATATGGCCACACATTATTAAACTATATAAATTTTCGCGGCACACCCATTATACTGGTTAATAATAAAAAGATCTTTACTTAAAATCTGTCAATGATTTCTCAATTTTTTTCCCAAAATCATGGCTACTTTGCACTTGAAAGCCAAAATATTAAGCCAAAAAGCCAAACAAAATTTTTGATGCCTCCAGAGCATCGCTTTTGGGCACACCAGTGTAATTGTTGGGGAACAGCGGTTGGGAACCACTGCCATACATCATGGAACATACACAATAAAAATTGGGGAAAATATTACAACATTTGATTAAATTATAAGTGTTTTAAAATAGGGAGTTACTTTCAATCACCCTGTATAATACTGCTCGGCTTAGACTCCTTTCGTATCTTGTTATGTTTAGTTTTTTCCTTTCGGTGTATTCGTTTGTGTGCTTTGTATTACCTTTTTGCAATTGTTTCAATATCTTCCGTGTATCATTTTATGTTATTGTATACTATCGGTTGTTTTATTATTTAATAGCTTTTGTACCAATTTTCCCGATTTGTATACCTTTCATCACTTCAAATAGTTTAAGGTACTACCTGACTTTGGTGATTTTAAAGGTCTTTCGCTGGCATTTTGTCAAGACGACCAAGTATTTTCGAACTACGCATACATGTGTTGTATCGCTTCGAGTTTTTGATTAAAAGTCGTCGACAAAAAAAAGTTTAGTTATTCTGTTACAAAAACCAATTTTATCCGTTATACAACCCTTTTGCGAAAAAACTTGATTCTTGTTAGTTATTTTGTTTTTATAGAAATGTAAATAACGTTTAAAAGGATTTTTGTTAAAGCATGTTCATTAAACCTAAAGGAAAGTAAACTGTAAAATATACTTTTGCTTTCAGTATCTGGTTAAAAGTACTACCAGCGACAGCGCTTAATTTTACTTCAAACTATGATGTATAATGAAAGAAAAAAAGAAAATGTGATGTCACTATTAGGATATGTCATGGAAGTAGAAAGATGTTCAATTGTTCTTAAACAACTTCAACTTCTACGGTTCACATTTGCATGGCAGAGACTGACTTTCTTGCGTAATGTGGAAAAAACGTTGCATTTTAGCAAAACCAAGCAGATTGGCGAAAAATTCCAATGAGAAATTGTTAAAATTTTAGGTTGAAATTTATTCACCTCCTTGATCATGACGTCACGAAAAAACAAACCATCTTTTATTTAAAAATAAGCTCCAGTTTATTTCTTGCAAATTTTAACGAATTTGAGAAGTTGATTTCGACTTTGTAAGATTTCGTTTAATTGTGAAGTTTTTTGTTTTAAATAAATACTCAATACTTCTTGTAATCGATCTTTGTATAAGCAAAAGTTGTTTGAATTGTTATTTTCAGTCGATTTCGCAATCGAAATCATTACAAATAATTTAAAATGATCAGCAGATGATAAAAAACAATTTAAATTAAAAAAAACAACACAAGAAAAGTAATTAGCCAAAACACAATATATAACGTTAATAAAACTAGCAAAATTGAAGAGAATAGGATTTCAGTAAAGATGCATTATAAGCTTTTTATGATACATATTTCCTAATTCCTTGCGATTTGGAGATTAAAGTTTGTTTGCGTGTTTGAGTCAATACTGTATAAGTGTAAAAGCTTCGGCTTATTTTGGCTTTGGTACATCTCTAATTACTGTAGATTATTTAGATTTACTTAAATATTGTTGCTTGCGCATAAACTTTTCTACCGCATGGTGGAGCTATTAAACTTGTCAAAATTTTTCTTTCCGTTCAGTGCAGTGACCGACCTATTCTTAATCATAAAGTTATAAAGTTTATTGCTCGGGCTAAACGTATGCAACAACAAAAAGAATAATCTCTCAGAAACAAATCTCGCTAATATCACGTAGATTGTTGTTTTTATATTGATATTTACTCTGGTTCGATTATTTTATTCAACCAGTTATTTCATGTACATGACCCTTAGGCATGCTTTAGTTTTTTATCTTATCTACGTTATATTTTGCAAAAATTATTTCACTTGTAATCATTTCTGTTACAGATAGCTTAAGCTTTTCCATTACTTTTTCTATCAAGTTTGTTCAAAATATTTATTCTAATTTAAATTATTAATAAAATTTTAATTTCGCAAGTTCTTTTATGGTTTTTATGTTAGTAACTTTTGCTTCCTTAAAAAGAAAAGAAAACGAATGCGAACTTTCATTTTTTATCTAGAAGTTTAATCCAAGTGCTTGGATCTCTCCAACCATGAGGAGCTATGCGGCCGCTACAGAAATAGAAAATAGATCGGCTGTTTCTGCTGCTGAAAATAGTTTTTGTTTTAGTCTATTCAAAAACTGTGCCCGAAATCAATGTTTTACATTAGTAGAGACTTCTGACAGCCATTTATTAAAAACTTACAGAAAAAAGAATATATGTGAATAAACACATGAAAGTTGATATATTAAAATAAAAAATAACATAAGAACTTATAGACAACTAACGAACTCGATATTTTTCGCCTAACTTTTTTGAATAAAAAACAACTGCTCGTGTTTCTGCGTATTTTTCACGTCCAATCGCAATTAACACATGTAATGTAATAATAATAAAAAAAACTTTATTTCATCAACATAAAATCGAATGCAAGACAACAACAGTATAGTATAAAAAGCTACCATCCGCTTGTCTTGTAAGATTAGTCTCTTTTTCAACATTTTAAACATTTAAGCCGTTCCTTTTAGTCGCTCGTTTTGCCTCTTTATACTATAACTCGAAAAACCGTTCAATGGCATCTTCCAACGTGTGCGGCGCGAAAGTTGCCGGCGAAACTTGACAAGCGCCGCTTAGATCGCGATTAAATCAAATAGCCCTTGGGTCAAGTCTAGGGAACCGCTCATTCGTCATTGCCTAGGATTGAAACGTTTTTCCATTCCTCGTTCCGGATCTTTGCTGCCTTCGCTTGCCGCGATCCTCAATAACCATCAAGCGATACTCGCTGTTCGACGCGCACGCTTCATTTCTTGACGTTTTTTGCTAATCACTCGGCTCATTTAAAGTTGAATAATGACTTGTTGATCACTTAGCAAAGTTATGCTAGCTTTTTTTTGAAACGGTAATCTCGGGAAAGTAATATGACAGAGTTGGAAATATGATTAAAAAAAACATAATTAATTAACGGCTTTAGCACGGAAAGCACACGTCTTTGTTATTTTTCACTCAAGTTTCGTCGCCAACACACGGGCTTTCACTTTTCTTACCCAACTGTTTAATTGTCGTTTCTTAAAAATCCTCAATAAGCGTCGAAAATATCCCAGCATTTAATCGTTGTTTACAACGTTTAAATCTGTCTCGAAAGTAAAAGTTCGCTGTTCTTCGGGTTTTGTCTTGTTTATGTCTAACCTTGTCCCGCCCTTGACTTCCTTTGCTCACTGATCGAGGTTGTGGAGTTGATGAAACGAATTCGCTTTTCGTAGATATTAGTCGAGGTATTCGCGAGTTTTGATTTGCTTTCGCAACAATGCAGCGTTCTTTAAATGTTTTTGTGTTTATTATTTTTGTTGATAAAAGTATTGAATTGATAAGCGTTCTCCGGAACTCGTATTAACAAGTAATCAAATCAATATTTATATGGGATGAAAATAGCTTATTCTAAGTGTTTGCATTTTGTTTATGTCGTTCGACAAGTTTTTACATAAGTTTAAATTTTTAGATTATTTTCCGGCTTTACAAACCTTGTATATCTGTATTTTTTCAAATTAAAGCTACCGAATCTAGTTTCAAACCCCGTCATTATTTGCATTGTCAACAAAATCACTGCGACGTTGATTCGCGCTCAGGTGCCGCAGCGGCGCAGTGGCAAACTTGTTACTGGCACCAGATCACCACGCTGCAGTGGACTGGCAACAGTGATCGATAGCCCAGGGTAGAGAGAAGAAATTTACCGGCGTCGATTGATTTAGCGTTCCGGCGACCGCTCGTCGTTTTGACGTTATTTTCTTATGAGCCAACCCTTGAAAATTGTTAAGTCGCACAGTTGATTGCGGATTAATGTGATTAAGCAAAGCTAATTTGCTGATTCGGGTAGTCGGGCGCGTGTCGACTGCCCACACACTGTTTTGATCCTTTATCGGCCGCTTACCGACCAAGAATAGCTCGGCGTCGAAGCCCAGTTTTTAATTGAGTAAAAAGGAATCCAGTAATCGTGAAAACACGTTTATTGACGATAATTCGTTAATGAACGCAGTCGCAACCAACTCGAGTGACGGCGTAATCGCGACATGCGCGGTATGCCGCTTAATTTAACAACGGACAATCCTGCTCAAGATGCCTCGAACAATGCCGAGGAGATATCCGAGTTTACAATTTGCCGTCTATTCGTAGTTTGTGGATCTATTTAGCACGTGCCGGGTATTTGCTCAAGTCGAGGATCAGTTTACTGCTACTAACTACTACTTTTGAAGTCCTTTTCACGGTTTGCGTAAGCCTTCTGTACAAACATCGGTGATAAAATTACGTTCCGACGTTGCGTCCAGGTTACTTTGTAAGAACCTATTTTTACTGTTACCAATTTATGTTTGCAGTACTGTGCAATGATTTTACATTTAAAATTAGGCGAACTTTTATGGAGAATGTCTTATCTACAAAACACAGTTCGGTTTCCGAATGAGATATTGCAATTTTAAGTATTAACATGATATCTATAAATTTTTCGCATCAAAAATTTTGAAAAGAATTTATATATCTGTTGCGAAACCAATTTTTTGATTTATAAAACCATATTTAGTTTTTGGGTTTTGAATCATCGCCGTCGAGTTTTGGTATTTGTTTTCAACTTAGAAATGACGTATTTACAATTGTTTTCATCATCTTGTAAAATAGTTGTTATCAGTCTTTGTAATGTCATCGTGCTTTGTCTACAAATGAAAAGAAGAAAAGTCGTGGATAATTTAAATTGATTTTCTTTTCAAATTGATGAAGACTCTTCTAGTAAAATGATTTTACGAATGCGAACATCTGCTACTGATTTGTTGTTTTCATAACGTGGGCCGGCCGTTTATCTTAAAAATATTATAAAACTTAATGGTTGCCTTGACAACACGCGTAATTGATCTCTGTGGCCTGCTTTTCGAATTTAAGCTCATCCTGTTAAAATGGCTTCTGCTTTTGTTAAAACTACAACAGAAATAATTAGTGGAGCGTACAAGACACCTGGCCTCTCGGCGGCCGTGTTTGAGCTCGGTTCAAATGCGCCGCTTCATCGTTCGCGTTTTCCATCTCGCCAAATCATCCTTTTACAAGCAGGCCAGTCAATTCCTGAGAGCTGGCGACCGATGACCTTAGGGAAGGTGTGAACACTCACTTGTTCAAACTTGTTTTTGTTTCAAGCTCTTATCTGGTTTCGCGCGCCGGGGCTGCTGTTACTTTAACGTGTCCAATTTTGCTCCTGTTTTTCCAGTGGCACTGATGCGTCCCAGGTAGTACAAGCGATAATCACGTGATTGCGATACTTGTTTGTTCTGGGCGTTTTTTAATCGAAAGTTCCAGCGTTACTTCCACTTCTGGGTTGATGTTCGAAGGCAATGACGTCACGGTTTCGACGCTCCTTCATCAAAAATCGGAACGTATTTATGACGGAATCAATTAGCGGTGATCGTGATAGACAGGTGCTAGTTATGATGCGGTGTGTGGTCTTATTCCATGTAATGTACCAAAGTCTTGAACTAATTTGCATTCTTTTTTAACCTGACAAATCGCGGTCTTCACGCGGCAGCCGAATCTCCCTGCTCACGCGCTCTTTATTCCGCGTTCAAATCTGGTGGAAGATTCTCAATTTTCATTCATAAACCCAGTTACAGTTCGACTTCATAGTTTGAAGCGGTAAGCTTCACGCTACATTTCCTTTAAATCAGCGACAACATGGAAGCCGATGAGCAAGTGAAAAAGCTTGTGTGAGAATTTTTTCGAATCAAAACAATCAGTTTCATATTCGAGTCAGAGAAATTGTTTCGGGATCGTTTAAGAGGATCGATGTGATTTTCTATTGTTTCGCGTTCGTTCAAACGGTCGCGTTTGTTGTTCGAGATTTGGGGACAAGTGCAAAAAAGGCTTTCCGAGTTGCGTGTGGTCTCGTGTCATCGCTTTGCGACCCCGACACCTGACATATTTATATCGTTTATTTTCACCCCCAATACACAGCTAAGCTTTCTTAAAGCTGTGTGGTTCTGTCGTTCAAAACGATGACCGCTTGCATTAAATTACTATTATTTTTACAAAATTCTGTGGTTTTATGTTTTGACGGTTACAAGCTGGGATATTTTGTCTTCCCTAACTATTGTCATTCAAGTGCAAAGACATTTGAAAAAGTAAAAGACCCTTCTAGCATTCGGACTTCTTTTAACAAATTGTTGCCGTTCGTTTCGTTCGTTTAAAGAGAAAATCGTGAAAAAGAAAAATTCATTTAGTCATTTTTCAAAACTGACTATTTATCACTGCAAAGTATCGTTCCCATCAATGTGGACTTTTCATTCGCTTGAACGTTCTAGTGCTTGTAGACAATGCGGCGACTCGAATCGACGAGTTCTTATCGATCAAACTTTCTTCGCTTTTTGGCATTCATCCATTTTTCACTTCAAATTTGTTGTTTATTTCAGCGGTAGAAGTTTTTTGTTTCAGAAATGTTAGTTGTGCGAATTTTTATTTTACCTCTAGTTTGGTCTTCAACTTTCGATTTTCAACATTTCCTTTTCTTTATATTTTTTCTTGTGTTCCGGTTATTTTGTTGGTTGTGAAAAAAGAAATAAATAAATAAATGAAGTGGCGATTTACGCTGTAATTTAGCTTCTTTCTACATCGAAACAAATAAAAACAATTTGCCATTGTCACAAAAACTTTCAATGCTAAAGAAATTTTATGAAATAATTGTATTTTAATTGCATGCAAAACGCGGCTGCATAGCTAGTTGTTGTATTCTACAAGCTAGTTGTAAATTTTATGAAAATAATTTTGTATTAGTTGCACGCTAAACATGTTTGCAACAAAAATTGAACTTAATATCACCAAAGGGACTGTCACGTCAAACTTGAAATATTTTCTTCACACTTGGCTGTTTAACGCCGACTTTTAATCGAACCGCACCGAATTTATTTCGCTTCGGAGTCTATAGTTTTTTCAATTATTGTTCAATCTGAGCAAGTTTTGAACTAAAACCTTTAACTAAACAGTAACATGGACATTTTTTCTTCGAATAGGAGTTAAATGTATATTAGGTAAAGTTTCATAACAAATTCCGAACCCAATATTAATAAAGAAAATTTCCTGAAGTAATAGTAATGATCATCAAGTAGATGGACAAGTTATTTCTGCCACTTTAATGCCATTTCGTCGCCTTTAAGTGCTCCAGCGAGTGCCTCGGTTGCTTTCCCAGCCGATCTTTTTTCTCGTGATTTTTCCATACTATTGCTAGTGCTTAGCTAGCATGTTAAGACTTGCATTCTATGATCTTGTTTCTGCGTTGAATGCTTTATTTTAATGCTGGTTTTCAACGGAATGTTTGCATGGCCGAAATAAGCTTTGAACTATAAGTGAAAATAATAATGTTGATGATCTGAGAATATATCGCCCCGCGTCGTTTTTTCGCGAAAATTATTGTAACGTGTTTTGTGGGATAGAATTTATTTATTTTAATTTACAGGCAAAATATGACCAAGCCCGATCTCAACAGGAGCAGGATACTTACCATGAGCGAGAAAAACTAAACGGATTTAATTCGATCGACCTTGACGTTGAGAAAGCGGAAAATATTTTGAACTCTCCTGATTCACTCTCACCCATCCATCATCGAAACTTCGCGTTTTCAGAAAAGAATGTTTCCCCAAAAAATCTCCTTGAGTACAACGTATCTCCACTTCGTTTAATTAACTCAAATAAATATCACGAAGTGTGAATGCGTTATGATTTAGTGATTGGCTGATGGAGTAAATTGATTTAACACTGTAGTTCTCCATGTTAACTTGATATATTATAATCTTTTCATAATAATAAAATCTTCATTCCTAAATCAGGTGTCGAAAAAGCTGCAATATCAAAACTCATCGTTAAAATTTACTATGTTTTCGCCGTGCTATGTTTCGGTTGTTTTCAACAATTTTCAATCAAATAACCCTCACCATATTTGAATACTGCTGCTTGCAATTGTGCTTCCGATGCGGAATATCAACTTGGTAGTGTATAGGTTTTTCTGGGTGCCTGTGATCATCTTTTGTTTTTGTTCAGACAGCAATTACTGTATGTTTAATCGTTCCTTCTTTCCTAAACTTCATTTCGCTCAGGGTTCCGACCTTGTTAACTTTGTTCTTGCATAAAATATTTGTCTTCAATAAACAAAGGCAATATACCTGATTTAATCATTAAAACGTTTTAAATTAAGCAAAAATACTTTTTTTCTTGTAGTTTTAAAGATTATTTATTTTTTAGTTGTAGTGCACTTAATTGACGTATTGTAAAGATTGATTTTATACACGGTTTTATACATCAGTGTCAATCTATATTAGTGTCTGACTGCTACACGTTTTTGTATTTTTGACATATCATACAGATAAACAGCTTTTAGTTTTTTACATAGCCACGTGTAGAGATGTGTTGAGACTTTTGTTCAATGCAATTGCAGTAAAATCTTAAATTTGTGTCGCTTTAAGATAGAAAAATTACCGGAGAAATTAATTTATTGTGTTTCTTAAGTATACGTTAGATCTTTTTTCGCTGCTCGCTATTTTTCAATGTTAAATACAATTGAAGCTCCTCGATTTGTTCAAATGATATTTACTACTTTAAAATTTTCTATTTTATCACCACTACATTCTACAGCCTGTCGCCGTTGTTGTTGTCGGCCCTCCTCAAGGCTGGTCTAGGAAGTGCCAACCCATGATCCTCTTAAAAAAAGCTGCCTAGGCTCCCGTTTTTAGATGACCCTGCTGCTAGTAAAAAGCTTCTTTCCCAGACTAGTGGCGTGGGGTTACTTTACTATAGTTAAAAATTAATCATCGTCACGTGCGTGGTGTCAAACATAGCGGACAAGCGTCGTGTAAATATTAGTGTTGACTGTGTATAGGCAACTTTGCGGGGGTGGTGATTTGTTGGCGCTGTTCTGCTCCAGTTTTGTTGGTATGTGACTTGATAATGCCCTGCTGAACAAACGTCATGGGGCGTAGTGTTAGTAATTTAATTGTTTTTTATAGGACCGAGATATTGTAAGGTGATGGCAGCGTAAATATGTTTAAAAAATCAAAATAAAGTTGAATAATTTGTGTTAACGAACTATATGATGCATTTGGTGCAAATCAACAAATCATGTGGGTTCATATCAATCATATCATGATCATGTAATATTTGGATCAACGATAGAGCGCCTAAAAAATTTTTTTTTAAATAACATAATTTAGATTCAACTCAATAAAATACAATTTGGTACATACTGATTTTGTCGATTTACAACCAGTCATAACTTCATTCATTGTCAAAACAAGTATAATAAAAAAAATTTTTTTAAGAAGACTTGCAATTTTAGAAAACTAATACGCTGCAAAAAAATGTAGTCAATTAATTAAATATTCAATTTCTTTTGGCTCCAGCTCTGCCAGACATTTATGAACTTACATATCAATACAATAAAAATAACAAAAGTTCTATTAGATTTTTAGCTGTGGAAAATCACAATTATTTTATTATATTTGATTCATACACTCAGAACTTTTACTAAATAATTACAAGAAAATAATTATCTTGTTTTTTGGATATTAAAATTACAAAGACTAAAACAAATACCGAACTACTTATCGTTAAAAAAACAACTCGCACAAAATTTTACAGAAAATGAGACAGCTATAGCCTATGTTTCACATAAATATGACAAACTTAGTTTTAAGACTATTTGATCGGACATTTAAGGTCTGCTGTCGGCAGCGTCGACGAATAGACAGTAGCGTCGTATTAGTGGCAAATGTGATCGACACAGTTGGTTCAAAACCTAATCTTGTCATTTTTTAGTGTTCTGAAAAACAGACTCTCCGGCACTTTTCTTTGCTCGGCAGTCTTAGTTAATTGTTCTAAATTAGTCATATACCAATTAAGTAAAAATTTTCAACGGGACAGCAATATTTTGGCATCTTCGTAAGCGGGTCGGGTTAATTGTTTGATGATTGCTCCATTTAGAACGCTTCCGACGTTGTCCAAAGAGTCAGAAAATTGAATAGAGAAGATAATGATGCAGTGACTAGGTTACAAATTTATAACAAAATTCAAATTGTTAGCCTCTCTCTAGGCAAAAAAAAGATTTTTAAAATTATTTTCTCTAGGAGCAAATTTTAATTTATTCAAACAAATAATGGTAGAGAAAAAATTTGTCCACAGCTTTTATTGAATTTCGGTAAAATGACCCAACTAAAAAATAAATTATATTTTTAAGAATAATAAATTCCAACTTTAAATTTGTTCTTATTGAAGACACTTGATTCATAAAAAATATATTATTTATAAAGATAAACAACTAATATTTAGTGCTTTTATCGCTGATCAAATGTTTTATACAAAATTACTATGTAAAAAAATTCCATTGGGCCGACAAAAAACAAACCTTAAAGTATGATAAAACAGCCGGATCCCGGACTTTCCTGGAAAAATGAGACCGACAGCAAGAATGCGTTTTAATAAAATAAATGTAAGACTTAAGGTTTGGATTGCGATTAAACTCTCTCAAAATCACGTCTATTTATTTTTCCAATTTGATAGCTTGGTTTGAAAATTTTCCCATCGCATTCTCCTGCCGCCGCAAGAACCGAACAATGTCGGAATCCTTTAAAATAGAAAAATTATTCAATATTGGAATAAAATATCTAAGTATTTTTTAGTTTTATTAACGATTATAAGTTTACTCGTAAATGAAATATTTTTGCCCTCTCTAAATGGACTCGCTGCTCTCCCAGCATTATATATCTTTACAGGATTTTTTTAAGCCATTACTTCTGTTATGAATCGCAGAACAATGATCCTGTTTTCAACTGTCCAATGATTTATTGATTTGCGTACCTACCCAGGCAACAGACCGGACAAGGCCGCAACCAAGGCAAATCTAAATCGTAGTCGTTGTTAACAGCGCCACTCAAATAACTACCGAAAAAGTGGCTTGTTAAAAAAGTTTGGATGCTCATTAAAACATTCAAATAATAGTTTCGATAAAATTATCATTATCATTATTCTCTTTTCATTTTACTTCTTAATTGACTTGGACAACCAACTGCAAAGCTTCGAAATCGATATTTACTGAAGTGGGAAAATCCTAAAATTCAGAATTTTGACCAATATTTTTTGTAGCCAGATTGAGAATCTGCCTTTTGTAAGTTATTTTTTATTGTCAAAAAGTTTTAATTTGGTGCAAGTTTTTAAATCGAAAAGTTTTCTAAAACAAAACATTTGGCTGATTAAAAAAACGGGCTTTAGGGGAAAATGTTACTATGTTAGTGGTAAACAAAAGCTTCGTGCAGAACAAAAATAAAACAATTCAGATGGACTGTTGGTAAACTTTTCAAACATTTTTAGAAAATCTTACAAACAAATAAATAGTGTTACAATGTTGTGTAAATAGTGTTACATTGTGCTAGCGGTAGTGTTTGGACCGTAGAGAAGAAATTTTGTTTTTTAATTTACTCCCATCAAAAAATAATCGAAGCCAAAATCGGTCTTGATTGGCGCCCAATTAACGCGTCGTCCACGTGACTTGAAGAAGAGATTTTCTGCATCATCAATAAATCAATGGAACTGCTTTACTCGCTATTTGCCTAGCTCTAGTAAAATCAACGCCGCGGAACAAAGCAAATAAATCGGAGAGCCACACACGGGTGAAAACGAGCCCAGCATGTGCTTTCTCGATGCGTCTAATTCGCGATTTTCTCCATGTTTATTTGCTGAGCTCGTTACGTTTCGCAATTTGTTTCGGTCTTGACTAGCGTGGGAATATATGACGTAATTGCGGGGAAAAATGCTTAAGCCAGGCCTAAAAATAACACTGAGACTAGGGAATGAAAACGAATTTAGTTTATCTTGCTGGTTGTCTATATGCAAACCCCTTTCACTTTCACGCTATTGTATTAGCAAGGATAATTCAGGAAAGACAAACAGAATTAGGAAATGTTTCCTTTGGGCCATGTAACAACTTCTCATCGTTACTTGTTTTCCCATCTAACAAAAACAGTGTAGACATTGTTGCTATAGCGCGGTTATCAGTGTGTGTCTATAATATTGAACTAGAAGCTAGGAAATCTAAAACGTTAAATGTCTCTTAAAAGTTGTTAATAGCTTGTTACAAAATGCGATCCCAAGAAGTGCATTTCACAAACATAAATTACAAGTAAACGTCTTTAGAAAGTCATTACTTTCTTTTTGGTTATAAACCAATTATAATCAAAAATATCCAGATGAAGTCTAAAAATATCTGTGTTATTTTTGCTATAAAAAATCTTTCTTTATTTCATTCTGACGAACAAAAAGAAATTCTTTTTGGGCAATAGAGCTTAAACACCATTTATGTTGTCAATTAAAAAGCAATTGAATTTGTTTTTGATCAACGATTTCTGAGCGATCCCAAGCTGCCCCTAAAAACATTTCTTTATGGTGTTCTGACTAAAAAATTAATAACTGATAAACACACAAAAAAAAAGAAGTGGAAGATTAATAGTTTGGCTGACCCATCACTAATATTTGCACCACTGTCCTCCCATCTTTTTATATACACTGGTTACTTTAATACTTTCATGAGAATGAAATTAGTCAAGATGACTGAATTAAACCGCCTGTCATCTGATTTAAAATGTTTGTAGCAAAAGCACCTGAAAATTAACTCAGTCAACTACTTTTTTGCCTAGTCGGACAGTATGGTTAACGACGGAAATTTGGAAAAATTAACTGATCTCTAAGAAAAATTTGAGAAACGCTGTTTTAAATAATCACTGTCATACCTTTTTTCATTTATTTTTTGTCAATGCAGCTATCTATTCAGTTTGCAGCCAATTGCTCGCGATCCCCTTAAGAACCTTTCACTCTGCCCTCCCCCAGTCTAAGAACTCCTGATTTAGACTGTTTGACAAATTAAACATTCAATTAACTTTTAAAGAAATTTATAAAATTAGGAAGATATCTAACTTACTTCAATTTTATAAACTTTGTTACCGCTGACCCAAAAGCTCAAACTATATGCGTGAATGTGGGATTCCAGGAAGGACGTTGGACCCGATCCAAAAAATGTTCAAGAGTTCCGGATTTTATTTTAAAAATCGTTTTCAGCACTAAACTGACTTTTAAAGGCAAAAAACGTTTTTGCCCTTCATTTTTAAGTTAATTCGATTTTTCAACAATGGACCAATTCAAAATATCCAATATTGTGCGGATATTACTGAGGTGAAACGGCAGTTTTCTAAATCATTCATATTTTAAATAGGGTGATATTTTGTTTTTGGTTTTCGTTTGAAGATATGAAGATATTGGTTGGCTTCTGTTAACGAAAAGAGGCTAAAAATTTATTTATTGCCTTTTTGTTACAATTATAACAAACAAATAGTAAAAAGGGAAAAAAAAACACCAAAATAAAATATAATTTGGTTGAGAGCTCTGAAAGTAATTATTGGTTGGTAAGTCGTTTTCGTATCTTAATTCAAAATTAGATTCTGCATGTGTTTGCGATCAGATATTCATTGTAAAATTTTTGCAATTATTATTGAAGTTTTTTGATTGTGTCAAACTACGATATTTAAAACTTGCTTCGAACAAACCGGAAATGTCCATTTTTAGAAATTCAAATATACGTCACCCTTCAGTTTAAGTCAGTCGAAAAAAGTTTTTTTGTGACATCTTACAATCGAGTAAATATGCAGACTTTATATGCAGGTAGCAGAAATAAACTTGATCAAGTCAAAAAAAGAAGTGATTTCAGAGTTTGTTCATGGGTAGCAGTGGCAAAAATCTATAAGATCAAGTTTATATTTCAAACTTTTACTAGATTTCAAAATTTACTGCTAGATATTTTTAAACTGGGGATAATATCAAATATTTTAGCAATTTTTTGGCTTTTGTTTTATGCATATATAAGTAGCTTTTGCAATGTTTTAATTGAAATTAAAAATTTGTAAAATATTTTTTGTCAAGATTTTTGCACTAGAGTATAAATTTAAAAACGCTTCTAAAATTCTTATTCGAAACGTAAATACTCATCACATTTAAAGACGATTGATTTGCTAAACAAACATTTTGACGAAAAATCGGCTTTAAAATATCGAAAACCATTGATACATTTCCATAATAAAAGACTTGAAAAATAGACTTGTCTGTACTGGCCAGGCTTTAATTTTTCATCAGCTGAAGGGATATGAAACGATATAAAGTAGGATACTTCACCGTTATCGACGAACTGATGAATGACGATTTCTGTAAATGAATTTCTTCTGCTCTTAAAAAGAAATCCAGGCACCGAGCCAAAAATTTGAAGTGTCGGCGAAAGTCAATGGTTTCGACATTTGCGAATGAAAAAGTGCCCGATCTCTCGATGATGACGATGACAAGCGTTGCTGGCAGCTCGACAGAGGCTTTTAATTCTTTCAACAAACAAACGCTACCGTTGCGAGGCAGCTTTTGTCCGTGTCGGGAACAATGAGGAGTGTCGGAAATATATCAGCAATCTGCGCCAGTTCCTTTGTTGATCAACGCAAAGCTGCATTATGACGAAACCGAAACGCGATTAAAATCTTCGGCGTGACTCACAAGTAAATTAATGAAGTTATAGTTCACAACCCCCCCGAAACACCACGTCGTAAGACGATTGCTGCTTTTGAAAATCGACAATCGTGTCCACCGACGTCACGTGACGGCGATGAGGCTGCGTTTAAGCTGTTTCAATCTCTTTGTGCGTTATTTCGGAGAATGTTTGCCAGATAAAAACGATCTATCACTTTATAGTGATAGAAACTTTTGCTTTGTTCGGATTAAAATCAAAAGTTTCAAAATCAAGCTTGAAAAAGAACTCCAGTCAAATGGACTTCTCCTTTAAAAAGCCGTTATTACAATTTTAAAGAAGCACCAACTATTTTTATCAAAAGCTAATTTACGTGCTCGCAGAGATAATACAATGAAAGAAACCAATAACCTTTAAAACAAATAAGTCTTTATACGACCAAGAATCTGATATTTAGTAATTTTTCTGGACCCAAGGCGAATTTTGGTACAAATTTAAGGTACTAATGATTGTTCATGAAAAACCATGTTTGATTTAATACTTTCGCTTCACGCATATTTGTCTTTTTTTAACAGAATATCCGAAACTGGCAAAAGTTGAAAAAAAAGATTAGAAAAAGTTCTTGAAAACGCAAAATTATTGGCTGTTTCAAACATGTCATGTCAATTCAAAAGTCAAGAATATGTTATATACCAAAATCAAAACGTATCAACGTAAAACAGTTTTTTGGCCAATTTACTAAATTGGGCTACTGTATTTAATTGTATAATTTGTTCAATTAAGATAATAATTAGTTTCTGGAGAAAACGATCGTTTTTACAACTTCGTTCTAATTACCTATGAAGTAAAATAACGTTTTTGAGCACAGATATTTTTTTTTTAGAGTTTTTACAAAAATACTGATATTTATTTTACGTTTTTTCAGAAAACGTCGAAAATATGCAACACCAAAACAATAAAAAACATTATTATTTTTCACAATTGCCTGATATGGTAACAAGCACCAATATTATATCCAGTTTCTTCGCCTGAGCATGAGCACAAATCAGATTCAGTTGTAGGCTTCTGATAAGTCCGGCTAATGAGGATACTCAATTACAATTCATTCCAGAAAACACTGTGCTATGGTAACAAGCTCAACACAATTTGATGCTTAATTTTACTTCCTTTGTAAATTCTTTTTATTTTATGTTTTGTTTGTGCTACTAATTTTTTCTTTTCTAATAATTTCTTTTTTTCATTTTGCTTTTGTCATACCGTACAATTGCGTAAATATTTGAGTACAATCTATGTAACCACATGCTTCAGATGTTTTTTTAGATATTTTATGACCTTTCATTTTTGTAGTAAAAAGATAGCGAAAAAAATTTTAGCAACAAATTTTGATTTAAATTATGTCATAATATTTAAGGAAGAGAAAAAACATTAAATAACAATAATTTGATAAGAAAGCAAATAAAAGACTGCATACCCGTAAATACTGTGTGTAATTTAGAAGTTTTAGGGGCCTACGTCGATTTGTTTTGATGTTAGAGTTATTGAAAATTGTCTAGACTAAGGTGCAATTTATTTATTTTGGAAAAATTGATTGTCATTCGGTTTGCTATAAAAAATTTCTTTTTGAACTTGCTTCAGCAATGGGCAGCGTGGTCGAGTGGTTAACGTACCGGACTGATGATCAACATGGTCTCGGTTCAAAACTCACTTGCGCCATTTTGTTGTGTCCTTGGGAAAGACACTTTACGGCACTTTCCCCTGCTTGGTGGTCTTGGCAAGCAGTTTTAAATTACAGTAATATCTCTACTAAAATTACAAGCGGACAGCAATATCTTGCCATCTCCGGAAGCAGGTTGGGGAAATTGCTTACTCTAGGTATAGCGCCTCCGTCGCTTTCCTGCGAGTCAGGAGGATAAATATAGAGATGAAAATAAAAACAATTCCTAATGTTTTTTACCCCAAAGTTGATAGCTGATCTCTTTTTAACCAAAATAGTTATGAGAATGGTTTTGTTCGTCATCTTTTATACATTTCCGTACTTCTAGCTTCAGTTACTCGCACCTCCAATTGTAAAGCCAGGTATTTATTTCATTTAGAACCGTGCTTTTTTGTTTCACCCTTGGACATGTTTAAAATTTGTTTTAGTCTTCACATGACTTTCACGAGACGTATCTAGTTAAAAGTACATTTCAGGTCTCGATTTGAAGTAAAAACTGTTTCGTTTATGGTTTTCAAGTAGTTTTCACGGAACTAATATACAGTAGTTAAAAAGTAGGCTGCTTTTCTCGCCTTGTTTTTGGTGATACGCTGTGTTATTTTTTTATTATTTCTATCATGTGTTGTGGATCAGGGCAAAAAATTTGGTAAACGTGGGTAGAAAACACTCAAGCAACATTTAAGACGATTTGGCTATAATTTCTCACTTGAAGATTTTCTGTTTTTTTTGTCTTAAAAATATTTTTTTTAATAATGCTTTGCTTATCTTAGGTTTAGTTCAATTCACATAAATCAGCTTTGACCCATGGCCCGAATATGTTATTAATCAATTCAAATACAAGTTAAACATTTAAAGAAATACCAAAGATTTGTGAAAACACCGAAATGTACTGTAAGTGAGCAAGGCAGTACAAAAAACAACAAGGGATTTTCGTAAAATTTGTTCTTGATTGTGGCTATTAGCAATGACCTTTCAACTTCTTCTTAGCAACTGCTTGCAACTAAGCGCTTACCAACTTTAAACAGTTTTTTTTCAATGTGATTAATTTGCATCAAATACTCAACTAAATAGCCTAAAGAAATCAAAGTAAGCAATTTATTTCGTTGTAAAAAAGTAAACTTGCTTTACCGGCCGAGCTTGGGTTTGATGATTTTTTCATATTTCTCTTATTTGGAGTGGGTCAATAACTGGACTCTACATTAATTAAAAATTGGTTATTTAAAAGTAATTTATTAAAATTGAATAATGATGCATAGAAAAACATACTGAAATCCACGTCGCAAGAAGTTAGAAACAAAATTTTTGAGTATATTAAAATTAGATTTTTTAACGTAAAAATCATAACTGAATTTTAAATGGGAAGTAGTTAATAAACCAGCTTTGTGTGGACTTGCGTATCAACAAGACAGACTATCACTGAAATGCTTTAACAACATTGATTTATTGATATTAGCTGTTTTTTTATTTCTAATGTGCTCGCATTTCTCACCTGCGATATCGTAACCTGTAAGTCATGTGACCAGGGCAATCATAACAAGAAATGGTATTCAAGGACCTCTCAAAACCTCTATGTCGTTAGCCACTGCTTCTTCTTGGACAGTCATTGGCAATATTTCGAATTGAAACACATAATAATAATAACGTTAAGCTCGTTTCTGTGATTTCAATAATAGAAAAAAAAATTGTTGACAAAGCTGGCAGGAATTTTTTACCAAGATCGTGATTTAAACATTTTTGCATTATAAGATATTTTTTAGAAATCATTTTTCTCAGTATAAGTAATTTTGTTGTTAGTACATAAATTAAGATAAAGATAAGCAATCATAAAAAAATTTTGCTTAGTTAAGGCTATTGGAAAAAAATTTTAAATCTAACGTACGTTGTATTTTTTCCTTTTTTAAGTTTCTTGTGGTCAGATTTTAAGATTGTTGGATGAAACACGGTTTTAATAATCAATTAATTAAAGAAAATATTTAATCAAAAACATGCTCATATCTACGTAATACTTTAAAAAGCGCCAGTTATATCAAGATATTTCATTTTTAGATTTTTTGAAATGTTTAAAATTTTTTTCTAATTAACATTCAGCAAAGTCAAAATTTTGATAAAAACAAAAACTATTTTTAATAGTTCAAGAAAGTTATTTTCTGTTTTTTTGTAAAGGCTAAAGCTAATTTTTTTTTATTTACTAAAAAACCTTTTCATTCAAAAACAAAACAAAAAAAACAATTTTTTCAATTTTTTTGTAAATTCTTATCTTGACATATACCGTTAAATGGGGGCTTTGTGCGTTTTTTTTGCTGGAAATGTTTTTTCTTTGTTGGATAACAATAGCGTCGACAAATTTGTTAGCAGAGTTGACGTACAAACTACTATGAAGTAGGATTTATCAAATTTCAGAAATCTTTACGTTTCCAAGTAGAAATATCGTTAGAAATAGTTCGTTAGACAATCACATCAAGGCGAGGCTTTTGAAAAGACGAATTCAATGTTAAAAATAAAATTTTTTTAAATAGTAAATTATTCAGTTTTTTGCATTACTTTTTGTAGATTGTGAGAGAGCTTCTGATTAGCTTTATTGAATAAGTAGTGTTCATGGCTGCCGCGTCTGTTGGTGTTTTTCCTCATCTTCATAGCGACATGATTGACTCTCAGGAAAACTCCAGACAAATCTTGGACGTTGAAAGCGGGAGCCCAGGAAAGCTTTCGGGTTTCAAAAACGACGAAACTTTGATAACCGAACTAAGGTCTGTTAAAGAAAGCATAAAAACTTTTTCCGAGTTGAAGTCTCTTGGCGAACCTCCCAAAAAAACTTCTTTTGAAGGTGTAAATTCAAAAGGTATTTTCTAACAAACTATTGTGTTTTTTACTATTTAACAAAAAATACTTCTTAGAAACAACGTCTACAGTTAGCTTTCACGTTTTAAAGCTTGTCTAATGAGCGCTCTTCAGAGATCTGTAAGATTATTAAAACTTATGTAGGCTATGCAACAATTGACATTATTATGAGCGTAACCAAAATTTTATGAAAAATAAGTATGGCTAGACAATATATCATATCATTTTTGCTCTAGCTCAGAAGTTTTGAAAAATAAGAGAACAATATTTCTAATATATTGACCAAACATCCGCATTGTATTGTCAAACTTAGTCCTTGTTATTAAAACTTTCTAAAAAAACGTTGTTATTTTAAAAATTGCCTTTTTTTTCAAAAAGATTTTGGGCTTTTTGCACTCCCAAGATAATTAATTGTTTGTCAATTATCATTGGCAAGGGTAAATTCTAATATTATTGATTATACAATATAACGGTTTCGTAAAAATGCTTTTTGCTTAATTTTTTTCAGAATTCAACTGCTATGTTCAAGATCGATCTCCGAATCAATCAGTTCATCTCCGTTCGGACTTGGTGATAGGAATGATTGAAGAAGATCGGGGTTTGGGTGCTGGTCTTGCCGACAAAATCACACCTAACAGCCCGCTAAGCGGCATAACACAAACCGAAGATTTGTCCCATCGCTTTCAGGACCTTGACAAAATAAGATCAAAAATTGAATTCGAAAATATCTCCACTGATGCTGCATATCCTCCCAATTTTTGTCATCCGTCAGATATTGCTAATTCCCAGGGATTGATATCGACTTATTCCTCCCACCTTGAAACAAGCAAAAATGGGAGTTCCATGGCGTTGGCTCTCGATGATTTTAACAGCTACAACTCTCAAAATCAGTCCCTGGAAGTGTTAGACACTGAATTCGAACGGCAAAACTATGAATTTATTGATGCTTTTCCGACGGAACATTGTTCGAGGTCCTCTTCAAAGCAGACCAACGCCGAAAAAGCCGAAACACAACAAAACAAGACTCTTCCGGGAATCATTCTTCCACCTTTGTTGACGCAAAGTCAAACCACGAGCGAAGATCTTCCGAATAATGAAAACGAGACATTCTTGCAAGTGACTTCAAACGAAAACCTCGACAGTGCTTGCTCTCGAAGTTGTGAGGTATTTTTTATTTGGTTAAATTGTATAGAGTCAAGGTTTGATCGAAAACTAACGATTAGCAAATGTATCTTACTTAATTTTTGAAAAGATTAAAGAAATCATCTAAAAGACAAAGCTTTTTAGCTCTTTTGAGTACGTGGGTCAATCAGGCTAATTTAGTAAATTCTGTGGACACCCAGAGAGATTAAAATTATTTCAAAACGGACAAAACCTTTGCACAATCGTTAAAAAGCAGCTCTACCACAACAGTTCGCAAAGATCTGAATTCCGGATGGACTTGTTACTAAAAAGGTTTTTCGATGTTGGGAATGGTTTTAAATAAAGTTTAATGTAGATCGCAAATTATTATTCTACCTTGTAGATATGAAAAAATATTGAGGAACTCTTGCTATATCACTATAAACACCGGAGCACGCAGACCCCGGTTAAGAAACCTTCATCTAAAGTTTAAAAATATAATTTATGTTTACAAGTATAAAAATTTAACTATCTAAATTTTGTGCTTTGAAAACTTTTTGATAATTTAACTACAACTCCTTCAAAAAAGTCAATATTTTCCGCGTCAAATTCTACGGCAGAGATTCCCAACCGGTGGTACGTGGACCACTAGTAGTTTGGAAACACATCTAGTGAAAACTTTCGTAGTGGCCATAAATTAATTATATGTATTGGAAAGTAGAAATGAAATATTCAATAATATTGGTCGGTTGTTGGCTACAATCTGTTTTATGACCTAATGATAAAATTGATTTCTACTAACACAAGTTTGTTAATTCTTCAATGATGCCTTGACCAGTTCATGAAGAAAAAACCGAAATAAAAATCAAATGAAACATACTTTGTTTTTTTTGCTTAACTTTATTAGGGCGTTCAATTACTAAATAAATAGTCATGTGACAAAAATCTAGTTTTTCTAAAATCTGGTTTGCGGCAGTTTGAAAAACTTTCAAATTGTGGACGTTGAACGAAGGTTAAAAAGCACTGCTCTAAGGCATCATCTGTATCATTTGTATGGCAAAAAGAATTTCACCTTACACTTTCAATTTTTTCGAATATTCACATTTAAAAAAGTGAAATATTCATATTTAGTAACTTAATTTCTCGTAATGATAGGCAAAATCTAATTGATTCATTCATTAATTAACATATAAAATATTTCTTTTTGATTGCTGTAACGGAAAATAATTTAATGTTTTGCTAAGTTTTTTATTGTAAAGCCTCAACAAAATAGACTAAACAATCACATACGAATTCTTAAAAGTGACAATGGGATAAAATAAACTGTTTAAAAAAATTAAGTCTAATTGATTTTAAGATAAAACAAATTAGACTGAAAAAAATCGAAAGATTTAATTTATTACATTCTCATTTTTAAAGAAATGAAATAATTTTTTCTATCAAATTACGACTAAAATATTTAATAAGTTTTTTACAGACATACCGTCAAACTTTTGACAAAAAAAATTAAAAGTACATTAAGTCGTAATTTTGTATATTTAGAAAAGTTCTAAAAATATCACTTGCGAAACCTATCTACGATACAAAGTTTGAAATAGCTTTGCTATTCACAAAAATTAGCATGGAACAAATACGTCCGTTGTTTCACAAGTGTTAAGCATACATTTTACTGTAAGCTTACTTGATTTAGGAAAAATATTTCGGTTCACGACTGACCTGAATGGTTTGATTAAATCAAAAACATTTAATTTAAACATTAAAATCATTTATCATATTTTGGTTAACAAACTTTTTAAGTATCTTTTTAATCGGTAAAGGTTGTTTGAAGAGAGTGTCGGCCTAATAAATTTTGCACAAAGCTATCAGCACAAGAAATTAAAATAAGTTTTTGACCACTAAAATTAGGGATACACTTCCAAATTCACCCTAATTTGTTGTTAATTATGTGATATATCTACTTTGCTTACCCTTAATTTTTCATTATAAAACGAATTAAGTTTGTTGTAAAAGAAAAATTTAAAGTTTATTTTTAACGTAAGTCAAAAGCGAAATTTGGAATTGTTTATTATCCAGGCAAATTAAATCAACTTTTTTTTCGTTTGTAATTTCAGTTTTGTTCTCAACTCAATAAAATGACAAGGTTTAACAAGAAAATTAGTTTTTATTTGAAAGACCTGCTTATCTCGATATCCACGGTCGCCACTGGTATTTGACATGAAGAAAGTTGCAAAGCTACCCGTGTCGTTTTAAACTCTTGCTAAAGTACAAATAGAACCGAAAAAAGTTATAGAGATAGTTACGCTGCAGTAACCCCTATATTGAAGAAAATCAAGAAAAAAGATTTGAAAAACTAAAAACAATGGCAACAGAGCGAAACGAAGAAACCCGTGTCTAGCACAAGTAGAAGCAAACCTGTCGCCGTCATAGGCAGCTGAGTCAGCGGAAGATTCCAATATTTTGTGTTGAAAGCACTCCAGTTATTATGCTAAAAGTTTCCCTGGTTGCAGGTTACAATAAACACTATGAAAAAACGAAACCATTCTAGCATTTTCGGGAAATAAAAAACTTTTTTGATTTGTTATTGAAATAAAAAAAGCTTTAAATCTTTTATTGTTTCGTATTTATTTGTACCTATCAGGCATTTACTAAACTCTTTTTGACAAAAAGTAAATTTCAGAAAGTCTTCGGCTGACTTTTGAAGTTAATTTCTTGCAGTTAAAGCAAAATAATTTAATTCCATTTGAACAAAGTGAGAATTAAGCGCAAATAAGTTAAAATATAACGGTTTTTAGACTATGTATCCTTCAATAATTACAAAGTTTATCAGATTGATGACCAGGTTTTGCGGACAATAGAAAGTTGTTATCACCGATCAAGCTCAATGATTTGACCGGGTCATGTTTAAAAAAGTTCGGTAGGAAAATGCAATGATGTGATAGTGATTTAAATTATTTAGTTACAAATATGTGATGTTGACAGTCGCAGAAACTAGGTTTCGTTATTTAATTAAAATTTATGTACAAAAAATTTTTTTAATTTTTTTATTTTCTCTTCAATGGACAGATAAATCTAAGTTTTGTAATCTTTAAGTTTAATGTATACTGATTTTTAAAATTTTCCATGGCTAACCGAATTATTTTGTTTTCCATCAAGTAATTCCTTTCACGATGCTCACGTACTACCCAGAGGTAGGTTCGAAAATAACTGAATGAAGACAGACAAACATGTTGTTTACATTGAATTAAGTTGTCAAATAGGTAACAGTAGCTGTTAGGTAAACGTTGAAATATTAGTCTTTTGTGCTGCTAATTTAATCACGTGATTGAAGAAGAACTCTAATTTAAATTGCTATCCGCCTATTAATTTTAATTCAAGTTATTTTGATTCAGTACACCTTTTAACGAGTAAAACATTTTTTACTTAAAAGTTGTTCATTTTATAATTATTTTTGGAAATTTATAACCGTTACTATCACAATTTTGAAAAATATTATCAGTGCAAATAATCGAAGATATTAAACAGATACTCAAGCGTTTCTATTCTGATTTTTTTTTAGACTTTGACAATCGAGAGCTTAAATGAATTAATGATTACTTTAATAAAAATACGCTCGGATAGTGGGCAATCAATGCTGATTTCTTAAACAAAGTTGTTACGAAAAGTGAACGATATTTATTTTTTTATGTCCTTCAACTCCAAAAATTGGCATCACATTGCTAATCGACAGTTAAGTAAAAAAAAATTTTGTCACCTTGTGCAGAGAAGCAGCCTTGCTGACCCCTAAATTGTATTGAAAATTCGGTATCACGACAATCATTGTCAGCTATCCGCCATTTTATTAGAACGTTTTTCCAAAACAATAACAATATTTTTTCTTTATATTTCAAGTTTTGTATTTCAAGTTTTTTGGCTCTAAGTCTAAAAAAGCATAAAGCTAACCTTTTTTGCAAAAATAAGTCTGTTTTATTTTTTTTAGTTCTGAAAACCAAGATCTTTAACGAAAGCACATTTTTATTATCGCTTCGTTTTAACTTTCACGAATTAATAAGTTTTTATTTAAACAAAGTTCAGACTACACAAAGTTTAATTTTCTAGCAAAATTTAGTCAATTTTTTTGGCCATTGGTATATTTCATAGGACTTTACACCAGTGATTTAATTTCTGTTACTCACAAGATTTTGTACAAGTTATATATTCAAGCATTTGAATTCACATTAGCCAAACGAAGTTTATTGACAAACAACATTTTAATTTAGCAACTTTTATCAGCCATGGCCGAATCCGCCTCCTGGTAATCAGATCCGCACTGCTAATTAACTTTCCTTGATTGTGACGTCATTGGATAAAATTTTTTGAATTAAATCTCAAAAAGTCAATACATTAAAATTCGTCGTCGGCGCTCATGGGCCCGTCGTCGAAATTTTGGAAAAAAGTGAACCCGCAACTAAGAAACTTTGTTTACTCATGGACTTAACTCAATATTATAAATGTTTTTTAGATACCGTTTGACTAAAGAACATTGTAATAACTGTAGATTTCTAGATAAACCAGTAAAGAATAATTATCGTAAGCGAACTGGTAACGAAATTGTCAATCAATGTAGTTTTTAAAATAAAAATTTAGGTTTCGCCTACTGTAGAAATACGTACTTTGCGGCTGTTTGTGGAATGCTATTTAATGCAAAAAACTCCCTTCACCATAATTAAATTAAAGTTTAGAATCAAAATAATCTTCTTTGTAAAATTTTGAAATTTAGAAACTTTTAAAATGATAAATTCAAGTTAAAAATGTTTTAAGTTAGTGATTAAAAACTTGTTTCTGATCTTATAGAAAAAATAAACAATTTTTTTATCACGATAACCTAATTAACTTTGTAATCAAAATTTATTTCACAAATCTTTTTTAGATTCAGGAAAGACACAGCTCAGCCTCACATCTTCACTCGTCATCAACTCATCATCAAGCTACTTCCCAACATCTCACCATGGGTTCCTATCAGCAATATCAAGATCATTCTTTTGTTCCTTCCAGCAACGCAAGCTTCGATCAACCAAGCTTACACCACCAAATAAACAGTT